>SJYO01016970.1:27527041-27590449 GCA_006410555.1 Capra ibex | reverse complement strand
CACCATCGATAGGGTGTCAGACCAAACGATCGGGTTCAATCTAGCAAGACCAACGCGCACCCCGCAAGGACGGGCTAAGAATGTTTCGAGACGTCGGGCGCGGAGGGCGCGCAGGGACGGGACGGGGGTGAAGGGTTACCGCCTACGTCCGCAGACACGACGAAAAGGCGACCCCCTCAATGACAACCCGAACATTAGACAACCAAAATTAATAAATAGATAAAAAGGAAGGACAATACAACGGGAGACACAAAGGTTCCGAGCGGTGTCTGAGTCGTCCCTCTCACAAAGGACCACAAACCTTTGGAGAGAAGAATTTTAAGGGAAGGGCCCTACCCGAAGGGAAGGGCCCTGCCTCGAGGGAGGGGTGGAGGAAACAGAGGAAAAAGTAGAAAATATAAAAAGGGATGGACAAAAACTTCTGTTACCAGACGAAAAGACCAACGGACTACAGGAGACGGTCGGATGTCTTCAACAAAACACCTCAAACGAGCCGCAACTTTACAAGAAAACTCCTTAAACACTCCCTCTTTCACTAGAAGGGCAGGATAAGGAGGCGGTAGAAATTTTTCAAATAAAAAAAATTACGTAAGTCACGATTTCGTCATAACCCAAGTTTTGTGATGTCGATGTGTCCAGAAGGTCGCAAATGAGTGTAGAGAGAATTATAAAGTCCTCCAAATTCCTCTATCTGGTTTCAACGAAACTTTTAGGAGTGGAAGAGGACAAATGGTGACGTTTGCGGGAGTGTGGAGAACGGAAGAGGGAGGTCTCTTGAAAGGGAAGTAGGTACGGTGAAATAGGACGGTAGAACCAGAGAGTTAGGAGAGCGACGGTAAAAAGGGAGGACCACCCCGTCCCCTTCCCGAGTCCATAACAGTCCTCGGGGACGACGGACGTCGGGGAAGCGAGAGTTCGTTCACGAACAGACAAGAGAATAATCTCTCTCCTCCCTCGTCTCTTCTACTCGTCTGTTGTAGATTTACAGGAGAGTAATCTCCTCTCTCCGTCTCGGGACTGGGGTCGGTCCGACTACTAAACACAGACCACTGTGATCGAAACACCAACCTTAGAACCCACTCCACCATTATTTCCCACCCTCCGTCTAACAGACTTTGGAATAGTAGATAGTGACAGAACAACTAAAGAGATGAGGACCCTCGTCCTGCTCACCCTTCGATGAAAATTTAATCACAGGGGTTTATAGTCTTTCTCGTCTAAAAGGGTCGTAACGGTTCGAATCTCATTCTCAGAAAAATTTCTAACAGGAGACACAAGCTGGTTCAAAAGAAACAATTAGTAAGACCTAAACTAAGGAGAGAGAGAGAGAGAGAGAGAGAGAGAGTCACACACACATACATACACACACACACGTACACACACACATCATCCCGAAACCAACCCCCAACTTACCTTATTCTTTTTTTCTTTTTGTTACTTTTCATACATAATCTACGGAAATTTTTTTAGTCAGGTTTGTTTTTGTCGGTTCCCTACAGACACCTGTCATCCGACCGACACTCGTCTTTACCTCTCTTCCGCGACGGAAGTCCCCGACGTATCGTTGTCTTGAGACTAACCGGTCTTAACACGTTTATCCGGGTCTCGTTCTAGGCACTTAGGAGGATGTCCGTCGACTTGACCTCCTCCAGGTTCGTCCGGGACGTTCCGACATGAGTCTCGTGAAATCTCGTGTCGGCGACCGACTGTCGTCAACACTCAGGAGTCCCATAAACCGTAACAATCGGGTCGTGAATGGTGTTGTCGGATGACGGAGACGGACCACGGAGACGAACGGTACCCAACTTAAACACAGGAGTGTCTGACGTTTGATAAACTCTATCCCAGAATGGTTGTACTATTGTGTCCGTCCCTTACAGAGACTTTCTTGTAGTCGATCCTTCACGGACCGAAGATCGAGATGGGGTTACAATTAGTGACATAAATAACGACTACGAATCAGTGATTCAGTATAGACTGAGAAAACGCTGTTGCACCTACCAACATCGGGTGGTTCGAGGGGTACTTTAAAGGGTCTCTCCTTATGACCTCACCCAACGGTAAAGGAGGAGGTCTCCTAGAAGACCTGGGTCTCTAGCTTGGGTGAAGAGGACATGACCGTCTGTCTAAGAAATAGTAACTCGATGGATTCTTCGGACATTTCAAAGACAAGTAAATTATAATTACTTTCCTCTATAACGACGACGAACAATGGATTAGTGATTCAGTACAGACTAAGAAACGTTGGGGTACCTGACTTCGGCCGGTCCTAGGAGACAAGTACCCTAAAGGGTCCGTTCTTATGACCTCACCCAACGGTAAAGGAAGAGGCCCCGAGAAGGACTGGGTCCCTAGTTTGGGGGGAGAGGACGAATCGTCCGTATAAGAAATGGTAACTCGGTAGACCCTTCATGGTTAATAACATACGACGACGATTCAACGAAGTCAGCACAGGCTGAGACACGCTGGGGTATCTGTCGTCGGGTGGCCCGAGGGGGTAGGGACCCAATGATAAAGAAAGAGGTTACGTACTTTCACTTTTCACTTTCACTTCAGTGAATCAGTACAGGCTGAGAATCACTGGGATACCTGACGTCGGATGGTCCGAGGGGGTAGGTACCCTAAAAGGTCCGTTCTCATGACCTCATCCCACGGTGACGGAGGAGGGTTAATGACATATGAAAGGATAATTGTGTTCCGAGTGTGTTGACTTCATCTGTCTTTGTTAATAGAGTACAAGGTCTATTCCCTTGACTCAGTCTTTCTCCAGGTCCCTATACGTCAGTCAGTCACATACCCCGGGTGCACACACGAGTCTATGGACGACCAACTGTTGTTGAACTTCCTGTTGATCCATTGTTTCAGAAGATCGGATAAAACCGGACTTTACTTTCTAATCCTACTCGGTCATCAAGGACAATAAATTTTATTTTACGGTCCTCTTTTCTACCCCTTTTTTTAGACTTATAAAAAGTCACTCTTCAATTATTTTTGATGTACTATCTAAGTGTTTAACTTGTGAAAGTTAGTCAAAATTTTCTTACTTGACCCGAGTCGTCATTTCTTAGGCGGACAGTTAGGTCCTTTATGTACTCTCCGTCCAAGTTAAGGACCCACCCCTTCTGGGGGACCTCATCCTTGACTGTTGAATGAGGTCATAAGAAAGGACCTTTTAAGGTACCTACACCAGTCAGGATTCTGTCTCAAGTTTTTCCACAAATTCTCTTTTCTTCGAACATAAACCTATCCACTTGTCTTTCACCGGTCCAACCGTTCCCCTCTTCCCGGAACATCTATCTACCCCGTTGTACTCATTTTCGTACCACATTGTTATCAAAGTACGTTAATTAAACACCCTCGTTTTTCATCAAACTTTACAGATCTTCAATCTCAATTTCCTGACATCATCTCTCTTTCTAATCCAACCTCATCTAGAATCATGAGTTTGATCAATCCCAAAAGACCAGTTCGATTCTTCTCACCTATAACAGAATCTTCCATATCTTTTAAGAACTTCCCAAAAATAATACTCTCGCTGGGTAACTCTAAAAGTAACGAATTTCGAGTGAGACCACCTTTTACCTAATTTTTCCTTTTCCGACCTTAATTCTTTAATCCTTTAGTAATGTCAATAAGTGTCACCTTACCAAATTCCGTCCTTGTCAACTCACCTAGTACCCTATACAAATGGATTCGATCTGGTTAGCTCAAAGAGAGAAAGAGTCAGTCGGTCAGAGACACACACTGACCTTGACGCCTCATCGTACAATGTAGTTTACATTTCTCTTCATCTCTTGACGCACAGGAATCTTTCTCTTTTTTGATATTTCTTTATATCTCTCTCCGTCTCTACTCTCTTGTATACCTGACTCCCCTCTCTCTGTCTTTATTTCTTGCTCTCTCTGTGTGAAATCAAAGGTTTATCAGAAATCCCGAAACAGGGAGGAAACTTCAAATTCTCTCTTCTCTTAATATCCAGTGATTCGTAAGTGCCTTTATTCCTTAGTACTGCTTCTCAGTCGTCTTTGTTATTGGTTATGTAAATCTCGATATACCTGATGTCATAATTTTAAAAGTCTATGTATCTGCTAGACATACAATTTACAAACTTCTGTACTTCGTACCTAAGTGTTTCTACCAATACGGTGGTCTCTGATATTGTTTACTGTTTATAAAAACAAATAAATAAAACCGGTGTAAGGTACCGAACGTCATAGAATCAAGGGGTTGGTCCCTAGTTTAGACCTGGGTGCCGTCACTTTGACACCTCAGGATTGGTGACCTGTTAGTCCTTTAATGGTTGTTCTGTATAAAAAATCGTGTTTGTTAACTTTAAAGACATTTACTTTTATATTAACACCTTTGACTATATTAACTACCTGTTTGTGAAATCTTCTTTAACTTTATTGTAACTACTCTGTCTTCAACTTGATTTCTTTTACGGATCTGAAGTTGTGTGTGTATCTCTTTGTTCTGTCCTTTTTATAATATATATATATATATATATATATATATATATATTACACCTTCTATTCTACTCTTCCAGATTGTATATAAATTCAAGGTCTTCTTTCTGATCTCTTGTACTTTTGACCCGGTTTAACTTCCTATTACCGACTCTTGAAAACTTTAACTCCTTTAACTTAAGTACAAGTACTCAAGTATACAACTTCTTCGTAACGTATGGTTCATCGAAAAAAATTCGACAAGTACTAATCTACGTAGTTTTATGTTGTTAAGTACTGACCTGTGACACGTTATGGTTTCCATTTTTATATAAATTTCGTACCTTTCTCTTTGCTCTGTGGTGTATCTTTCTTTACTGTTGGTTCGATTGATACATAAAAATTATCATTGTCAACCTTCGGTCTCTGTCGTCTCATTAAAATGTTTTCACACTCTTTTTTACTTAATATTTTAAAATTAACAAATGGAGGGGGTTTAATAGGAAATTCTTTCTCACTTTATTTCTAAGAAAAGTCTATTGAATTTTTTTTCCTATTATATTTTGACATCAGGACGTTCCTTTCCAGATTCCAAGTTATCCTTTACGTCGAGAGACTTATACTCCCCTCGATCATCCGACGTCAGGTACCCCAGCGATTCTCAGTCTGTGCCGACTCGTTGAAGTGAAAGTGAAAAGTGAAAGTACGTAACCTCTTCCTTTACCGTTGGGTGGGGTCACAAGAACGGACCTCTTAGGGTCCCTGTCTCCTCGGACCACCCGACGGTAGATACCCCAGTATGTCTCAACCTTTGCTGACTTCACTGAATCGTCGTCGTCGTCGTTAAACCCCTTATATCTCTTACTATCTCGTTGAAGTCATATTATATAGGTTAATGTTTACAACATTTGTGTTCTTCCTTTTATTTGTAATGTCAATACGTTCTTTATTCCGATAACCGAAAAACAAATCTTGTTGTAAGTTACATACTCCAAATGACTATATTGTTAATAAATTAGGAGGAAAGAACTTATCTATTCAACAAAAGGTAAAAGGAATAATATTAATTTCCATACTACTGGTAGATATACCAATTTAGTGACTTTTATGTATATTAATAAAATATTCCACTTAAGGATCGTTATCTTCACGGACCTCTCACCCATATATGTAAACCAAAAATTCAAAAACTATGTAAAACAATTTACAGGATGTTTTTGTATGACAATATGAGGATAGTCCTCACGTACTCTTACGAACAAATTGTAAAGTAAATACACAAAGTACAATTACAATCAATCTTACATAGAAGAGGTTCTGATTCATTAGAAAAAGAAAGTCTATATAAAGAGAATAACAAAAATAAAGAAACTTATGTACACTCTCTTATAGTAAAGTAAGGTATACAAAATGACAAGTAAACATAAGAAACAGTTAACGGATAAGTACAAGAAACAAGTGAAAGATACTCTATGAATTGAAGGAGAATGACTAAACAAGTTTGATGTAAGTTTAATAGGTAAAAACTTACTTTAATTCTTAATTTACTTTATGTAATAAATTTTTTTAATAGACTCCCGATTCACTGTCGTTCATTTGTAAAGTTTATACTCACTTATCTAAATACACACATAATATAATAAGAGAGTTGTAAAAATTTAAATTTTTTCCTTTAAGGGAGGACGTCCGTAGAAGTAAGTACGGTGGGACGTGTACACTACGGATCTTTGATTAGGTACCCCGACAACTAGGACCCTTGAAGGATTTCCTGGTATTCCCTCTGATTCTCTACTTCTATACACTCGATAAAACTTTAAATTTCTTGTATCCTTGTCAATTCTCAGGACATAAAGCCTTTCTTTTCTTTGAACATCTTTAGAATTTGTTCAATGAAGTACGATAGACTGGAGGAGAACGAAGGGAAGGGTAGGGAAGAGTCGGTCTTTTGTCTGAAATAATTCGAGGAATAGACGAGTCCCTAGGTCGGTTGGAGTTCCCAGACATATACGATTACGTTAACGATATAAAAAGAATTATAAAGTTTTCGTAAGAATAGGTAAGTAGACGACTACCTGTAGATCCAACAAAGGTACAGGACCGATAATAATTGTCACGATGTTACTTGTGACCCCATGTACACAGAGAAAGTTAAGACCAAAGGAGTCACACATACGGGTCGTCACCCTAACGAACCAGTATACCGTTTTCGTTACATGTAAATAGAAACTTTTGTTCAAGAGTAAGAAACGTTGTACAAACGCAAATACAGAGTCTTTCAATCTTACCCATTTCTTATAGGTTCTGCCCTTCTCCCATCTCCTTAAAAGGTTTTTATAACATGGGACGTTTCGTCTTATCTTCCCTTTAATTGACGTACAAGGTTCGTCTCTTTTCTTTCTGTCTTCGTCCCGTTCCTCCAGTCCGAACACACAGAAACAAAAGGTGAGGACCCACTTGGGTTTCCGGTCTCCTCCGTACCACCTTTAAAAATCCGTCTATATCTTCCTTCGACTCTTGTAAGTCCATCCGCTGGTCCCGGTGAGAAAGAGTTCGTCTCAGACCTCCTTGTACACTCGGAGAACTGTCTTGGAGTGTCTTTTGGGATCAGTCACACCGGGTCCGTTATCGAATCGTCACCTTGTCCCTTCACGGATCATCCGTTTGTGCATCGTAGGAGAGAAAGGGTGATGGATCTTGGGACCACCACTCGTCACATGGGTTTTAAAGTGTTGACGAGGTTTCACCGTGGTTCCTCCATAACTCTCCTGATTCTCTTAACTCTTCTACGGTGTGACCGGGGTAACCGGTGAACTCTGGACACCAGTGGGTAGGTTCTTAGTCTCGTCTGGTAGGTGAGGTGTCACCCCTAATCACCCTTATGTCTCCTACGATAAAACCGAGTCTTGTGGGAAAAACGGAAGGTGGTACGAAGGGACCAACAAGTCTACCATTTCTTAGACGGACGTTACGTCCTCTGGACTCAAGTTGGGGATCCAGCCCTTCTAGGGAACCTCTATCTTTACCTTTTGGTGAGGTTATAAGAACGGACCTCTTAAGGTCCCTGTCCCCTCGGACCGTCTGTGTCAGGTACCGCAGTGTTTCTTAGTCTGTGTTGAGTCGTTGATTGTGTGTGTGAATGTACTTCAGAAAAATCAGGGGGAAATTGAGGTCCACCACGATGGGACCTCTTCGTGTTCCGTCCCTCTTAAGGTCTGTTGAGACTCGGAGAGACCCTGCACGATGAATTAACCTCCTCCACCTCGATAGTAGTGCACCGTTCTAACAAAAAGGTGGTCGGTCACGTTATCCCTGAGTATAATCTAGTCAGTATCTTTTAAAAATTTTCGATATAACTCGGTGTAAAGGAAGCATATAAACTTACGTCACACTTAGACAATCATTGGTACTATGTATCAAGTTAAAACAGGGTACAATATCTTATAGGTCCTAGGATTAGTTCCTTCCATGTCTCTTCCTTCTGGAAAGATCCCGACAAAACAACAAGTCAATGAGTCAGTACAGGTTGAGAAACACTGGGGTGTCTGACGTCGTCCGATCGGAAGGGACAAGAAGTGGTAGAGGGTCTCAAACGAGTTAGAGTGTGGGTAACTTAGTTACTACGGTAGGTTGGTGGATCAGCAGATAATAAGGGAAGAGGAGGACGGAAGTTAGAAAGGGTTGTAGTCCCAGAAAAGATCCCGACAAATCCTTAAATTGAATAGGCACAGACAGAGTAATGGAGAACTTTAGGAGTTAATAACACTTTTGTAAATATAACAAACAAAATTGAGTTCCAATACCGAGTTTTCCGACAACATCTTTTATGTCTCAAGTTTAAACCTTACCTCTGATACCATATATGTATATACTTTGTCTTTATACAAAAATTGACACATACACGTGTGTACGTCTTATGTGTACAATTGGTCTATACACGAGACTGTAAATCGACGACCCGTTGGGAACACCGAGTCGACTATTTATTAGACGGACGTTACACCCTCTAGACCGAAACAAGGGACCCAACCCTTCTAGGGGATCTCTTCCTTTTCCGATGGGTGAGGTCATAGGACCGGACCTCTTAAGGAACCTGACATATCAGGTACCTCAGTGTTTCTCAGCCTGTGTTGACTCACTGAAAGTGAGAAAGTGAGTGAGTTAATGGATCTGACATCCTAGTCGTTCCCAGGTTTAGGTTTTAATTAGTCCGTCAATTACTCGAACCATAGGTGGTAGGGACAACGATTCAGTGAAGTCAACACAAGCTGAGACACGCTGGGGTATCTGCCGTCGGGTGGTCCGACGGGGTAGGGACCCTAAGAGGTCCGTTATTGTGACCTCACCCAACGGTAAAGGAAGAGTTACGTACTTTCACTTTTCACTTTTACTTCAGCGAGTCAGCACAGACTGAGAATCACTGGCGTACCTGACGTCGGGTGGTCCGAGAAGTCAGGTACCCTAAAAGGTCCGTTCTCATGACCTCACCCGTACGGTATGATCACAGGGACATTAAGAAACTACTTTACTTTGCATTTTATCACGGATTTTCTTCAAACCGAGGTTTGTCCGTTCCAGAGGAAGTAAACGGACCAGAGTCCCCGAGAGAGAACGTTCCCGTCGGGTGGGGTTATCCTGTTCGGAACGTTTGAGTTCGTCAGAACGGTTACCACATCCGTCTCTGGTGCTGAGTCAGAAGAACGATGACTCCTCCGAGATCTTGTGGAGATCGGGGTGGGGAAAGTAACTGGACCCGTCACCCTCGAGGTCCGGTAGTCTACTCGAGGAAAGGGTAAAGACTGGGTTCCTTACAGGATTTGACTTGAGACGAGTCGAGGTTTGGACGACGAGGGACGAGGGACGTCTCTCTCGGACGGGGAACGACCGAGTCGGAAGGTGACGACATAAACCAAATTTAATGAAGAAACTTGGAACCAGAGTAATAAAAACCTGGTAGTAAACCAGACCTTGTAAAAGAACGGTGCCCAAGGAAGACAAGAGGGAGGAAAAGTGGGAGAACCTACACGAAGGGTTTCGGAGAAAAGTGTCAAGGAAACCCCACCAAAAATAATGGAAGTACGTAGAATTAGACTCATCCTTCGTAACAGTAGGGGGTCGGATCTAAGGACGAAAAAATCAACAATGCCCTCGACAAGTCAAATTTCTCGACCCCCTTGAGACGAAGAGATCGTGGAGTATTGGGTCAAGTGTCATACTAGAAAAAATCACACTACATCTTTTGGTTCGAGGTGTCAGTAGGTCGTTACGATGTTTGGTGAGGAATGAGAGTCCCTGTTTTGGTATCCAGACCCCGACGGGAAGTTACCAGTTTCTAGGTTATCGAGGTACAGAAAGAGAGGGGGTATAATTTATCTTTCTCAAATTATACCATCAACTTAATTAAACACACGAAACTCGTCGTTAATGATATAGAGTCGACCAAACTTGTCAATGTTTTAGTACAAATAAAGGGTATTGTTTTCAGAAACCCGTCCCTTTAAGGTTCCAACCGATTCAGTTTCGAGTTACTGTAGTTGTACGAAGGCCAAGAATGGTAGGAAGACCAGATGGTGGGACTGACACACTTGAGTAGGAACCCGATTAAATCGATATCCTCCGATGGTGTCAGAATGGGTCTGTGGTGTTACAGGTTGACCAACACTTACAAACGTCCAACGAAACAGAAACCTGGAAATAAAAGAGTAGGTTTTATCGTCATTTACTATCATTGGTGGATATACCACTAAGACCTCCATCAGTATCGTTGGGTGAGGTCATAAGAACGGACCTCTTAGGGGTACCTGTCTCCTCGGATCACCCTTTGTTGATTCGTGTCGTATATCACTAATATACAGTTAGTCAGAAGATTCTGACGTGTGTACAGAGACGGGAATTAGATGTGATGTTACGTCTCGACAAGAATCAGCGAGTCAACGCAGGTTGAGAAACACTGAGGTACCTGACATCGGGTGGTCCGACTAGATACTTTAAGAGGTTCGTTCTTACGACCTCACCCAACGGTACGGGAGGAGGTCCCCTAGAAGGGTTAGGTCCCTAGTTCAGGTCCAGAGAGTATGACGTCCACTTAAGAAATGACAGACTTGGTGGTCCCTTCGGGTTCTTATGACCTCACCCAGCGGATAGGGAAGAGGTCCCCTAGAAGGGTTGGGCCCTTAGCTTAACCCCAGAGTACGTTACGTTCGTCTGAGAAATGGTCGACTTGATGGTCCCTTTGGGATTGTTACGTCACTCCATCTATGATAATAAGAAGAGTGAAACTTTACTCCTTTTATTTCGTGTCTTTTTAATTCACTCGACGGTGTCAGTATATCGAGTGTTCCTTGTTTCGACACTAGATTGAGAAACCGCAAGTACTGGTTTGGTACGTAAAATGACGGAGAATCACTTTGTCAGATATTTTTTATCACGAATGGAAAAGTGACCTACTTGTACTAATTTATTCTATTATGTTCAGTTAGTAAATCGTCTAATCGTCTTAGTATTGTTCATGAGTTACTTGTGATCCATTTTTCAGACGTCAGAAGTTCTCATACCAATTCTTTCAATTTATCGGGGAATGACTAAAAGGGAATCTGGTTTATAGAGAGAACGGATGAAGAACAAGATTTGATTGGGAATCAAATGAAAATTGAGTGAGGAATATGAAAGGATCGAGAATTTTCTGACTCCTTTTTGGAGGTATTCATATTTATTTCGAGGAACTAGATGTTTTAGTGGGACATAGATGGACCGACACTGGAACCCTTAGGAAAGGTTCAGAATAGAACTCAGATTCCTTTAAGGGGTAACGGAAGTTGGGTAGTCAAGTCAAGTCAAGTCAAGTCAAGTCAAGTCAGTGAGTCAGCACAGGCTGACAAACGGTGGGGTACTTAGCGTTGTGCGGTCCGGAGGGACAGGTAGTGGTTGAGGGTCTCAAGTGGGTCTGAGTGCAGGTAACTCAGTCACTACGGTAGGTCGGTAGAGTAGGAGACAGCAGGGGAAGAGGAGGACGGGGGTTAGGGAGGGTCGTAGTCTCAGAAAAGGTTACTCAATTGAGAAGAGTACTCCACCGGTTTCATGACCTCAAAGTCGGAGTCGTAGTAAGGAAGGTTTCTTTAGGGTCTCAACTAGAGGAAGTTGGATATGACCATAATTTAGACCAAGACGTCTAAAGAAGATGGGAAGTCACCAAAGAGGAATTTTTAGTGCTC
The DNA here is from genome assembly GCA_006410555.1 of Capra ibex. Taxonomy (NCBI): domain Eukaryota; kingdom Metazoa; phylum Chordata; class Mammalia; order Artiodactyla; family Bovidae; genus Capra; species Capra ibex. The sequence goes on along the minus strand of SJYO01016970.1, from coordinate 27,578,796 downwards.
TATGACCCTGAAGAAACCACCAGGTCACCAATTCTGAGGTATTGAGGTGTAAAGGTAACGTCTCCTTTGTTCAAGTTGGGGACAAATCCCTTGATTCTAGGACTTATGACGTACTACGTTTTTTTTTTTTTTTTCAGATTTTTTTTGTACCATATAAAGTGTTATCTCTTTTAGCATTTCTTATTATTTTGTATGTACATGAACGTGGTGGTGTACATGACAATTTACAATTATAGTAACACATAAAGTCCGGAAAATTTTTATTTATTTTGTAATTTCTATTTTGACTTCGGAGGAATAGGAGAAATGGAAGAGGAAAAACCATTGGTGTGAGAATTTACATACATAGGGTAGACGTATCCAAAACTAAAAAAATAATGTAAAAATATGTTTCGTAAATAATAATAAAACACACAAGTCATTGAAATTTTTATTTACCATAGTATAACATACATTCTAAGACCTCGAACGAAATTTTTTTTTAGTTACAAGTAAAACTGAATAAAACATAAACGGGAAAAGTACGAAGAAAAATTTTTAGGAGTTAAAAAAGAAGGAGGAACGGAAGTCAATATAATTATCTCGACATCAATAAAAAGGGAGGAGATGGTGGAAAAGAGGTGAACCGAAGACCAAATCTTCAATCCAACATAAAGACAATAAGATTACCAGTTAGTATGTGAAAATTATGTGTATGAATTATATGTGTAAAAAAGATTATAGATTTAAATAAGTAATAGAGATCGTGACGGACTCTGTTCTATTCCTACAGTCACACAAGATTGACGAGTCGGGAGGGTAACGGTTGTAAGAAACCACAAATAACAGATCTGAACGACAACGACGCCAATTCAGTGAAGTCAGCACAGGCTGAGACACACTGGGGTATCTGTCGTCGGGAGGTCCGAGGAGGTAGGGACCCTAAGAGGTCCGTTCTTGTGACCTCACCCAACGGTAAAGGAAGAGGTTACGTACTTTCACTTTTCACTTTTACTTCAACGAGTCAGTACAGACTGAGAAGAACTGGGATACCTGACATCGGATGGTCCGAGGAGACAGGTACCCTAAAAGGTCCGTTCTCATGACCCCACCCAACGGTAAAGGACAAGGTTAATGTAAGGGTGAAAAATTTACGTATAAAATAAAAATATGATAATTATTAATGTAACGTTGATAAAATAGAACAAAGGTTAAGCAGTGAGATTAAAGTGAAGGGAGAAAAAACTGAGTACATGTACCCAGGTACTCATCATTTAAAGAAACAAGAAGTATTTCGACTAACACAGGGACAAAACAGGAGTGTTAACTTATTATTAAAAATCGACCCATACTTTGAGATCCAAATGAAAAAAGGGGATCACGAAACTTCTATAATTGAGTCAATGTGTCACCAGATACACCGATTACTAGTAAGAAACAGTTAAAACAATAAAGAAACATCCAACACCAACAACAAATCAACGATTTAGTACAGACTGAGAAACGTCAGGGTACCTGATGTCGTACTGTTCGAGGGGGTAGGAAGCGATAGAGGACCTCAAACGAGTTCAAGTACAGGTAACTCAGTCACTACGATAGATTTGTAAAATAACAGACGGTGGGGGAAGAAGAAAACGGAAGTTAGGAAGGGTCGTCGTGTCAGAAAAGGTCACACAGACAAGTGACTTATTCTACCGGTTTCATAATCTCAAAGTCGATATCGTAGGTTATCTATAAGGTCCAACTAAAGGAAATCCTAATTGACCGAACTAAAGGATCGTCGGGTTCTCTAAGGGTTCTCAGAAGAGGTCATGGTGTTAAACTTTCGTAGTTAAGAAGTTACGATTCGGAAGAAATACCAGGTTTAAAGTTAGGTATGTCCCGATGACCCTTTTAGTATTGAAACTGGTCTACCTGGAAACAGTTGTTTCACTGTAGAGACGAAAAATTACACGATAGATCCAAACAGTATCGAAAGGAGGGTTCCTCGTTTGTAGAAAACTAAAGTACCGACGTCACTGGTAGATGTCGTTAAAACCTCGGGTTCTTTTGTTCCAGACAGTGACGAAGGTGAAAAAGTGGTAGATAAGTGGTACGTCACAAACCTAGCCTACGACACTAGAATAAAAAAACTTGCAACTTAAAATTCGGTCTAAAAAGTGAGAAGACAAAGTGGGAGTAGTTCTCAAAGAAATCAAGGAGAAGTGAAATACGGTAATTTTACCATAGTAGACGTATAGACGTCAACAACTATAAAGAGGGCCGTTAGAACTAAGGTCGAAGTCTAAGTGGGTCGACTCGTAAAGCGGACTACATGAGACTTATCTTCAATTTATTTGTCCCACTGTTATATGTAGGGACTGTATGAGGAAAGAGATAAAACTTTGTCAGGTGCAAGGTACAGGTCAAGATTAACGACTAACAACTGAGTGTATGTCTAAAGAGTCCTCCGTCCATTCCCCTGGACCATAACGGTAGAGACATTATTAAAAGGTGTCAAACAACACTAGGTGTTCAGTTTTCGAAGTCACATCAGTTACTTCGTCTTTATCTATAAGACCTTAAGGGAACGAAAGAGATACTAGGTCGTTTACAACCGTTAAACTAGAGACCAAGGAGATGGGAAAGATTTGGGTCAAACATGTAGACCTTCAAGAGTCAAGTGTATAACGACTACAGAGTGAACTTCCTAGAACTTGTATTGGAATGATCGTATACTTTACTCGTGTTAACATGTCATCATACTTATAATAAACCGTAACGGGAAGAACCCCTAACTTTACTTTTGACTGGAAAAGGTTAGGACACCGGTGACGACTCAAAAGGTTTAAACGTCTGTATAACTCTCGTCGTGAAAGTGTCGTAGTAGAAAATCCTAAAGTTTATCGAGTCGACCTTAAGGTAGTGGAGGTGATCGAAACAAGGATCGTTACGAGGATTCTCATTGAACTGAAGTGTAAGGTCCTACAGACCGAGATTCACTCACTTATGTGGTAACACCAATAGACCCAGAAATTCTGGAAAAAAACCTATCGAGAAGACACAGAAGAACGGTGAAGAATTAGAGAAGACAAAAACAACCCAGGAATGATAAAGACAGGAAATAGTACGGGTAGGAACATACTTTACAAGGGAACTATAGAGGTCAAAAAAACTTCTTTAGAACAGGAAGGGCAAGAAAACAAAAGGAGATAAAGAAACGTAATAAGTAAATTCTTCCATACAATAAGAGACCTTGAGAGGTAAGTCGACCCATATAGAAGGGGAAAGAGTGAATGGAAAGTGAAGAGAAGAGAGGAGTCGAGAAACATTTCGGAGGAGCCTGTTAATGAAACGGAAAAACGTAAAAAAAAAAAATGAACTCCCATCAAAACTAGAGACTGAGGACATGTTACATTACTTGGAGGTAGGTGTCAAAAAGTCCGTGGGACAGACGGTTTAGATTAGGGAACTTAGATAAGTAGTGGAAGTGACATATTAAAAATCCAGTCGAAAATCATAAATCATAAAGATGTCAAAGTGATGTTGTTTATCTACACTAAAGTAAAGATGAACAAGACAAACTTGAAATACACTTGAAAGTTGGACTCCTAAGTACTCAAATAAAGAGTTTTAAATATAGTAAGAGACAAGAGGGGGGTGGAACCTTGAAGATTATTTTGTATATAACATGCGAGAGTCAGGTAAAGGATACGGAGAATTGACAGGTAGTATACAAATATATACATATGTATTAAAGAATAAGATAGACATAAAACAAATATAGAGACTCAAAATAAAAAGGTGACATAATCAGTCAAAAGGTCTCTTTGTTTTAGTTATCATTCATCCATCCATCCATTTATCTATCTATCTATCTATCTATCTATCTATCTATCTACTTCTCTCTCTCTAATATTCTTCAACCAAGTGTGTTAATACCTGTGCCCATTCAGGTTTAGGCGTCACACCCGGTCGTCTGAACTCATAGTCTTATCGGTCACCACGTCTATTTCAATTTCCCTGTCAGACGACCTCTTAAGGAAGAAAGAACCCTCTTCCAACTTGAAAAAAAGACACGTTCGAAAGTTGATTGATCTATTCCGGGTGGGAGTTGTACCTCCTTTAAACAGAAGGAGATGACTAATTTTATAATTAAATTAAATTTAGTGAGAGTACCTTTGTATGTTTCATTCATGAAAACTGACTAATAGACCTGTAGGGTACCGGGTCAGTTCAATTGTGGATTTTAATTAGTAGTATGGGTACTATGATTCTTACGTCGTAAATATTATAACTTTTTTAATGAGTTGTTTACCTTTTTTGACATTCGATGTATGACAGTTCTTCTCTCGTTATTATATTTTACGGTGTAAAAATCATAGTATCAAATGATAACAAATTTATAAGAGAATGTACGTAGATTAAAAACGAAGGAAACAAAGTAATAGGACAATCATAAAAAGAATAACAACGATAATAAGGAAATAGAGAAACTTTTAGGATTTGTCTGAATGAAAATTTAATAAAGTCTGACGAGATAATAAAATTGAATTAAAAGTAAGTAAAAGAATAAAAGATAAAACAATCTATGGATAGAATAATTATAATAAGTACATAAAGTCTTAAAAACAAATGGTCAAGTGAAACATACTCAGGTAAAATTTTGGTCCAACACATACCTTTCGAGCCTTAAAGGTAGAAACACACTTAAATCCCAATAATATCTGAATTAGAATTTCGGTCGTCCGTAGAACTGAGTCCAGAATCGAGTCAGGACAGAAGACGAAGGGATCCGTATATCGAAATATATTCGATGTCTGAGTCCAACACGTTAAAAGAGGGTGGAGAAATACTGAACTATTGGTTCCGTCCCTATTCCAAGAGACAAGAGTAATAATGGTACTCTCCTAACTGAGACGTCGACGGGGACGGACAAAATACTGGACACCGAAGTGTCCCGACCTCTAAGTCGGTATAGATGTACAGACCATAAAATGACTAGTGACACTACACAGCCTCGTCTCGTTTACGGAGTTTACACTTGGTTGTTATGGTAAAACTGATTTTAGGGGGGTAAAGATAACGAAAAGTTCGAGATGACAAAGTCAGAAAGACTATATGAACGAGGTACAAGAATAGTAAGAGATCTCAGAATATTACTTTTATTTCGGAAATTAGTGGAGGGGTGGAAAAGGTCAATCCAGGAGTTGTTCTTTGTCTACCTTATGATTTTATCCTATTAAGTTATCTCAAATTGTTGCCACAACAGTTTCAATTCTCTTTAGTCTGTCCCAACCACTTCGAGGGTTCTTATCGTTGTCGTCCTTGGGTTAAGGTGGATCCGAATTTCTTCGTCTCTCTTTTTTTTTAGATGGTTGTCTTGATCATCTTTCAATCTCGACACCGATGTCCTCTCTCGACGGGTCTTACTCAACACTTGAAACTATCTCTTATTACCAGATAACAGTTGGGAATCGGTCCGTTTCTGTCCCCGTTCCTTCGTCCATGGGAAGTGAGGAAGTGGAACAGAGACTAGAGGACAACCACGAAGGGTAACCGGTCTGGGTCGACCTTCGACCTAATGTTCTCCGGGGAATTGTAGTGTTTTCAGTCGACGAGTGTCGTCTTACTTTTTCCCATTTTTCACCTAGACCTACAACATTTATCTCTTATAGGTTTTATGGTGGATAGGGTTCTGATGCGTAAAGAGTTCAGTATAGGTCCAGGCAGGCACTGTATGTTTTTCTTCAGAAGGAAAAAGTGTATAGGGATAAATCGAAGACGGAAAAACGGGAAAAAGAAAGTGTTTAGTAAAGAACTTTCTCAACAGATTTACGTCAGCCATTAAATAAGAGTAAGTGAGAGGTGGAAGATATCAGGTCACTTACTGAAAATTTGGGACTTTAAAGAGGGTCTCTTTAATGACTAAAAGACGACTTAACAGTTGAGTTAGGTTTGAAGAATTGCTGAAGCAACTCCGTGAAGACTTCGGGGGAGGGAAGAACCAAAGACGTACTGGTGAAAGAGGGTCAAGAAGAGAATACCCTGACTTCACCGTTGTACATCCTCCTCGTCCATGGCCCCGACTTCTTCGTCGTGGAAACATTCTGGACTTCCGAAGATCTGTCTCCTGACGGTACCGGTCTCCACACTATTTCCCCACTCCCACCTCTTGTGTAGGGTCTTCTTCGTCGTCGCACACATTACCGGTATAGAGGAACAAACGGTAGTCACTCACGATTCGGCGAAGTCAGCACAGGTTGAGACGCTGGTGGTCCGAGGAGACAGGTACCCGAAGAGTTCCGTCTTTATGACCTCACCCAACGGTACTGAAGGAGGTCCTCTAGAAGGATTGGGTCCTCTAACTTGACCACAGAGAACATAGGTAGTCACCGATGTTTCAACTGGTGTTTTGAAATGTCTCAGGAAGAAGTCCTACTCTTTTCGACTTGACTAGACCTTCCTTACCTCAAAAGATATCGTTTCTGTATATCATAGACTCTCCATAAACAAAAATTTTCATACATTTGGGATCGAAAGGTAGTCGTGAGACAGATAGACTATCTTGAAGAAGTGGGTCTTATAGGGGAGAAGGAAAGTCACGGAGACTTCGTCATACTCGACTGTCGTGGGGCAGGACGTCCCGTAGTCTTGACGTCCCGGGATTCGTTTCTGTCCCGTCAGTCTTTTAGGATAGAGATCAACGGGGAAATAAGAAGACTGTATACTCTCTTCACTCTTTTCATCCCATGTTCTTTTTCTCCACGATTTCTGACTCGTCCGTCCACCTTAAGTTTCACGAAAATGGGGGGTTTTTAATTTCTCTGTAAAAGAGACGGTCCCGAAGACCTGGAACTATGTCGTTCTTCAGTTTCTCTTCGTAAGTAGAGGAACGTTTACCCTGGGTGGAGAGGTGGAACCTCGTACCTGGTTTATGTCGACTCTCGAGGTTACCCTTTTTGACTGATACCAAGACGTCTGTGTATGTCCGGAAACGGAGATCTAGGGGAACTCAAGTGAGGGGTCCTCGTAAGCTGTTTATACGTGTCGATGCTCCGACAGGTTCCTTACGTCGCCAGAGTCGGTAAGTAATGGTTCCGAGTTTTGGTGACCCGTCCTTCTCGTCTGTCTCTCTAGACCCGTCCTAGACAGAGACTACTCCAAACCTTTACCCTCTACGGGGACTGATCCGTCCGACTTAACTACACCAGACCGGATCCCCGTTCCCTTACCTGTCTTACTGGAAGTATCGAGAGCCGGGTCGGGCCACCCAGATACTTTTCTCTGCAAACTAAGTAAGAGTCCGAGATGGGTTCACTGAGACTTTATAAGGATCTGTCAACGGTCCTCTCAGTTACCACCCACTTTGTTTCTAAGTCCTCGGTTCTAAGGGTCAAAGGTCGGTAAGGGAAGTCAGGAGAGGACACAAAAGGAAATACAGACAAACGACCGAAGGGAAGAGACTATTTGACATTCTGGGGACTCCCGTCTCCGAGAAAGAGAAAGAAGGGGGAGGACGGTGTGACACGACCCAACGGAATTCTTCTGAATGACAAATTGAGTTCCAGTAAAGAGACTCAGCGTTGAACAGTCGGTGTCCTGATACCTCTCCTACTCGACTAGTCGTCACCACTCTTACTGCTCCTCCTTATCTCCGACCTTAGTACTGCTAATGAGTAAATACCAGAAGGATAAATAAAGGTGAGACTACAGGTGATTTCTCTTTTCCTTAATCAATTTTTTTTTTTTACGTCTGTACAATGGTAAGGTCTGAGTCTTTTAGTTTGGAGAATGGGTCTTCTTTTGAAGTAGTTTACTCTTCCAATTCACCCCTGGGTTTTAGACTAGGAGAAGGTGTAGACCGTGTAAACATGGGACAACTCTATCGAGACACGTCGGTCTATCTATCCAACGTCTATAGTGACTCAATCAGTTCCGTCCCTTTTAGTTTCTCGTCCTTAGTCCTTTCGTGAGGGTGTCCTACTTAAAAACTCACACCTAAACATCTGTTGTTCCTTCTGTATTCATCTCCGGTTCTACTTCGAGATTATGAAACCAGTGGACTACGTTTCTCGGTTGAGTAACCTTTTCTGGGACTACGACCCTTTCTAACTCCCGTCCTCTTCTCCCGTTGTCTCCTACTCTGTCGACCTACCGTAGTAGTTGAGTTACTTGTACTCAAACTCGTTTCAGGCCCTTTACCACTACCTGTCCCTTCAGACCGTACGACGTTACGTACCCCAGTGTTTCTCAGTCCGTACTGAATCGCTGACTTGTTGTCGTTCTGTCAAGAGACGTCCAGGAACACAACCCGTCCCTTACCTTACGTACCCTGACTCCGTACGTCCGTTCCTGGTCCTTCTCAAAATCCTCTCGACGTTCAACACCCTCTACCCCTGTACCACTTTGACCCGATCCCTTTACTCCCTCTGCTTGGAGAATCTCGAGTTTAACTTCTCTAGTCTAAATTATTGTACCCCTGAATACGTCGGTTTAACCTTTAGGTGGGTTTGTAGACACCTCCGTACGTTCTTCAATCAAAGAATTCCTCTTAGTACTCCTCAGACGACCACGGACTCCCAAAGGTTACGTCCGTCTAGTTCCCCTCTCTTCACGAAAGAGTTTTCTCGAGTTAGTCCGTCTCAACCCTAATCGCCGGTCGTTCACTCTCGTACATGGAGATTAGTTCGAAAACTTTCTCTAGAAAGGATAGGATCTTTACCTCGGTTTTTTTCCTTTGTTAGTGAGAAACCCACCCTTACCTATATTTTCCCGAACGAAATTATAGACACTCAATTTAGACTATAGAGTTCATACGTCCTTTCTTGTGACCCTTCCTCCGTCCATCTCCCTTAAGTGACGTATTCCAGGAAATGAATGACTGTGAATTCTGAATTTCAATCATACTCTTAATCGGTAAACGACAGACTACTGGTGGGATATGGGTGTCGTGTTTGTTGGGTATCATACCTTGTCTGAGTAAAGTTTTCAAACAAAAGAGATCAAGAGAAATCAAGATGTTCGTTGAATACCTACAGATACAGTTTTGTTTGTGTCAAAACCCGTGACTTTTCGTAGTTCTACCATGGGATCTTCTCTAGGAACGTAAGATTGTTCTCTTTACCTTTGATTCGATCTTTTGTATACTTATTCTACTAAAGGTGACGACGGTTAATGATACTTCCTTTCTTTAACAGATCTAATTAGTTCCTTTCCTCCCCCGGAACGATTTCTCACCACCCGTTGTACGTCCAACCCTACTACCCGTTTTAGTACGGGTGTCTCAATCACAAATACGTCTCTGACCTTATCGTGTTTGACTTGTCGGTTTCCTGGATTCTTCTCGGAAGGACCTTCTTTCTCGTCCTAGGAGTTCCGGAATTGGACTCCGACCCTAAATATTTTTCTTTTATTTATTCCGCCATCAATAACGATTCACAAGTTACAGGTCTCTCTGCCGACACAGATTCTATAGTGCGTATGTCTACCTTTGTCTTCTCTCTTTTCATTCTGTAACTTACGAAGATACCCTGAATTGTCTTTAGTTTTAATTCTCTCTCTATTTCTCTTGACCTGTCGGCCGCTCGTCGTACAAAGGACACACACGATGACAGGGTTAATTAATCGGACCCGAGTACCTCGGACATTCTCCTGGCAGTGTGTCGAGCGCGAACTTACGGCGTGACCCCCTGACTTAAGATTCTGAGACTCGTGGTCGACTTAGACAGAGGTCCTTTCGTCAAATCTCCTCGTCTCTTTTTTCGTGTCACTCGTTTACGGACCCCGGAGGAGGAGAGGTCCCGTCACTAGCAACGGGTACGAAAATTCCAGATAGAAAGGTGTTCTACCAGTCTCGAAGTTCCGTGTACCGATGTGAGTCGCATATAGGTGTTACGTCGGTAACACCGGTGTTCCTCCTCTCGTCCCTAAGAGAAGTGTGGGAGTTGTAAACAATAATAAAGTTTATTTCCTCTATCCTTCTACCGACCGCGAGTGTGACTTGAGTAAAGATTCTAAAGACTCGAGGACCGGCCCGACAGGGTGGTTGAGAGGTATAAAGAAAGGGAGACGCGCAAAACTAAATGGTATATATTTCGATCCTCAGACACACAATTAAAGATTCCCGAGAAGGTCGAGACTGTCAGAGTATTTTATACCTTCAAAATTTTAATCTTCTCTATAGACCCTCGTGTATCGTCGATGTTATATCGTTGTAGTTTTTGGTTTTCCTCGTTCCTCTAGTCTATGTAACCAATCCTTTCTAAACCGACGTTCATTGTCTATTACATTGTTATCGAATTCAATTTCCCCCAAATAAAAAGAGAATATTGTTATTCGACTTAACAAGATTGTGTCCCAGATCCGAATCATCCTTTCTTCATTTAAACATGGTCTCCCCTGACCACTAAATGATCACATAAACTCCCTCGTTTCTTTCCATTACGGTAGGTTCTGAAACGAGTTTCTCGTTCTCGTTTCCTTTTGTTCAACATCAGTCTCTCCCCTCACTCACCAAAATTACAGTCTTCTTCTCGAGACCCTCTGTTCTTGTGAGTCTTACACCAGAACTCTTTTCCAACGATTTCACGTCGCTTTTCTCTGTTCCGTGACTACTAACGAAAAGACCCAGAACTAGGAAAGAGTCGTGGGGGATCTCTAAGGTAGAGGACCGACCGACGTCGTGTGGGAGAAACACGGAATGGGTTGTTTAGTGTAGATGTTGTTATTCTCTCTTCTCCACCCTTCACTACTCTTGTTTCCTCTTTCTGGTACCCATTGTCGACCGGGCCTTACATCCTATTGGTTTATCGTCTACGACTCGACTCTTACTTTCGTTCGGCCGTCTTAATTTACAACTATAGAGAGTCCTCCATTCCCCACCCTCCCTTTAACGTTTACCAGATCTTCGTTCTCACTCCTCGTTCCTATTAGGATGGAAGAAGTTCTTTTGTTTATTCGTTTAGATCTACGAAGGACGGACGTTTCCCGAAGTGACACGAGGTTCCCGGTGAAAGTAGGACCGAAGTCCTTCGAGAAACCACGGAACGACAGTACTGAACAGTACAGTACTACCGAAGTCTCCAGTAAGGAGGACCAAAAGGGGGAAACCTCTAGAATTGACGGTGACGGAGACAGGGACGTTGATAACTTACGGTGGTTATAGAGTTAACAAATCTCTCGAGGTTTACCCCTCGCGAATGACAGTCGTAATCTCGTGGGGAGTTTATACTCGTACATTTTATATATGAGACACTTAGAAGTACTTCGTAATCGGGTGACCTTGCTTTCGTAATATTCCCCAGTCTAAAACAGTAAACGAGTAAACACCTAAGAGCTCCTATTCTAGTACTCTAGTTCAGGACCGTGTATCATCCATAGATCAATTATAAGAAACTCACGACTTATACTCGTCGACACAGTCTCATGTAAACACACAGACAGATCACAGTGTGGGGTATTATTGGGACAGTCACTAGTTAGTAGGACGGTTTCTGGTCCATGGAACTGGGAAAAGACGAAATCTACCTAAAAGACAGGTAAGTCTGACTCCCCTCGAGAGAACGAAAAGTACCGGACTGTGTGTCCTTGGAATGGTAAATTTCGTGAACAGGACTAAAAGAGGTCTTGATGTGTCAAGAGTCCCCAGGTGGTAGGTCGTAAGTTCACGTCGTGAAGGGAGACCCAGGACCCTCCGTCCGTGTGAACGGTGGCCTCCAGTCTCGTAGAAGTTTCGGAGGGTCTTCGGTCGTGGACCCAAAAGAGGTCGTGAGAGGGGAGACGGTGAGTGAACACGAAATGTGTCTGTGAAACCGGTGTAGAGTAAAACACTCCGTCTTCCCCAGTTCCCTCCTCCCTCGGCTCCCAGGATCCAGGTGTCACTGACCCGTTGAGTCCTCCTTCGCTTCAGGTCCGTCTTTTGGTAGTAGAAGAGGTCGTGAGTGTGAGGGGGAGAAGGAGTACCTTTGTTTCGTCTATACTCCACTTTGTAGACAAAACGAAAGTCATCTGAAGTAAACAGAAAAGAGAGAGAGGAGTCGAAATTGGGAGGGAGACGGACCACCGAGTCTCCAATTTCACAGACGGACCTTACGTCCTCTGTGCCCAAGCTAGGGACCCAACCCTTCTAGGGGACCTCTTCTTTACTGGTGGGTGAGGTCATGAGAACGAACCTCTTAAGGAACCTCCCTCCTCAGACCACCCGATGTCAGGTATACCAACGTTTCTCAGTCTATGCTGACTCGCTGAAGTGAGTGAGTGAGTGAGTGAGTGAGTGACGACAGCCCTTCGGCCAGAACAGGAGGTGTGAATTAGGTGAAGGGGGTTCCCGTTGGTTCCATCAGAGAAACTTCTCACAACGGAACAAATGTCTGATGGACTCTAGTCAAAAGTAAGGTTAAGGTTTCTTTCCGTTACGGTTTCTTACGAGTTTGATGGCGTGTTAACGTGATTAGCGTGTACGATCGTTTCATTACGAGTTTTAAGAGGTTCGGTCCGAAGTCGTTATGCACTTGGCACTTGAAGGTCTACAAGTTCGACCAAACCCTTTTCCGTCTCCTTGGTCTCTAGTTTAACGGTTGTAGGCGACCTAGTAACCTTTTCGTTCTCTCAAGGTCTTTTTGTAGATAAAGACGAAATAACTGATACGGTTTCCGAACCTGACACGTCTAGTGTTATTTGACAACTTTTAAGACTTTCTCTACCCTTAGGGTCTGGTGGACTGGGCGGAGAACTCTTTAGACATACGTCCAGTCCTTCGTTGTCAATCTTGACCTGTACCTTGTTGTTTGACCAAGGTTTATCCTTTTCCTCATGTAGTTCCGACGTATAACAGTGGGACGAATAAATTGAATATACGTCTCATGTAGTACTATTTACGACCCGACCTTCTTCGTGTTCGACCTTAGTTCTAACGGTCCTCTTTATAGTTAGTGGAGTCTATACGTCTACTGTGCTGGGAATACCGTCTTTCACTTCTCCTTGAGTTTTCGGAGAACTACTTTCACTTTCTTTTCTCACTTTTTCAACCGAATTTAGCGTTGTAAGTCTTTCACTTCTAGTATCGTAGACCAGGGTAGTGAAGTACTCTTTATCTACCCCTTTGTCACCTTTGTCACAGTCCGAAATAAAAAAACCCGAGGTTTTAGTGACGTCTACCACTGACGTCGGTACTTTAATTTTCTGCGAATGAGGAACCTTCCTTTCAATACTGGTTGGATCTATCGTATAAGTTTTCGTCTCTGTAATGAAACGGTTGATTCCAGGCAGATCAGTTCCGGTACCAAAAAGGTCATCAGTACATACCTACACTCTCAACCTGACACTTCTTCCGACTCGTACCTTCTTAACTACGAAAACTTGACACCACAACCTCTTCTGAGAACTCTCAGGGAACCTGACGTTCCTCTAGGTTGGTCAGGTAAGACTTCCTCTAGTCGGGACCCTAAAGAAACCTTCCTTACTACGATTTCGACTTCGACGTCATGAAACCGGTGGAGTACGCTTCACAACTGAGTAACCTTTTCTGAGACAACGACCCTCCCTAACCCCCGTCCTCCTCTTCCCCTACTGGCTCCTACTCTACCGACCTACCGTAGTGTCTGAGCTACCTGCACTCAGCCTCACTTGAGACCCTCAACCACTACCTGTCCCTCCGGACCACACGACACTAAGTACCCCAGCGTTTCTCAGCCTGAGTTGACTCGTTGACTTGACTTGACTTGACTCTGTTAAACAGGGAGAAGGAGAGAAACCGATGATACACAGACTTGACTCAAATCTCTTAATTTGATACAGACGGGTGAAGTAAGGAATTTGTTAACAGTCTTCGATATGAAGGTATTTTTGGTCTTTTTTTTTGGTCGTTTCTAATCTCTTAAAGGTAACCAGGAGTTTCTGGGTTCTACAGAAACGTGTGACTTTATTTGGACTATACGAGACATGATAAAGTTACTGGATCTTTTATTATCTACATACTCTTCATATAAAACAACTTTATTTGTTTAATATATAAAATGTCTCCCTTCTTTTTCTTTTTGTTGACAGATGACCCTCGTTTCAAGGACGGGTCGTAATACGATCGGTGTCTGGTACCACTGTTCGTCCTGTCTGTACCCCTGTCCCTTCCCTCAGTCAGACATTTATTTACAGGAAGGTCGGACACTATTCACGAATTAATCCGTTATTGACTTCACGACACTTTCCTTTATTACCCCAGTCTCAGTACCCTCCAGTTTCTCCAGTACCTTCAGGTTCTTCCAGTGTAGTCCGAAAAAACATCTCTTCTGCAAATGCGTATAACTCCTACTGTACCTCTATCCCCCTTTTTTACCTTTCTTTCTTCACTTCTCTGAACCTCTTCTTTTGTCTCTTTGTTGAGACTTTCTGTCTTTTCTCGAACGTCAAAAGATTCTTAACATCTTTTCTGTTTTTAATAAAACTGTATTTTGTCTCGGAGGTCAGGAACGTCTTACTCCGTCTTCTGTCACTATGTTACTCTACTCTTTCGTCCGTCGGACCTTTCGAATCTAAAATAAGATCCATGTGACCCCTTAGTGACTCGTTCCAACACACATGGAACTCTCTTTAAGGATACAACAAGATCCCACTGAGACTCTGGGTTAGGTCGTGGTCGGGGGTTTGTGGTAGGAGTTAAGGGTGAGGGTACGGGTCAAGGTCACCGGTCTCCCTCGACACTAGTACAATTTAACAAAGTGTCTAAGAAATAAGGAGACTATCTCCGTTATTTCTCTATGCCAAGTTTAGTCAGGTAAACCACTGGAGACTCTTTGACCTTTCAAACCAGTTACTAGTTGTGAGTCGTTTTTACTCTAAAAACTTAATAACAATCTTCGAAGTCACTAAGTCGGAGAGGGACAGGGGGTACTGACACTTATTAGGGTTGAGACAATATCCTGTCATGTCCGGATGAATCCGGTCTCCTACAAACGGTCTATAAAGACGAGACCCACCAATGTCTTTTGTTGTAGATTGTTGTTGAGTCTGGAGAACACCAGTCTCTGAGTGTGATGCGGGTCTACACGACTCGTTCCCATCGAAATACAGAGACATTGACTATACTAGGAGGAGTCTCCGGGTGCACACGACTCTTTTCTTTTTTCATTTACATTAGGTTAACCCAGTAAAGTCAGTTTATGTTATTCGTTATTATTACGAAAATCCATTTTACGAGTCCAAGAGTCTGAAACTGGAAAAGAATAAGTTTACACCAACTAAATGGTTGGAATACCTTCTTTCCCTTCTTCTTGATTTCTCCGGGAACTACTTTCACTTTCTCCTCTCACTTTTTCAACCGAATTTTGAGTTGTAAGTCTTTTGATTCTACTACCGTAGGCCAGGGTAGTGAAGTACCGTCTATCTCTGTCTTTGTTACCTTTGTCACAGTCTGAAATAAAAGAACTCGAGGTTTCAGTGACGTCTACTACTGACGTCGGTACTTTAATTTTCCGTGAACGAGGAACCTTCTTTTAAATACTGGTTGGATCTATCATGTAATTTTTCGTTTCTGTAATGAAACGGTTGTTTCCAGGTAGATCAGTTTCGATAGTAAAAAGGTCATCAGTACATACCTACACTCTCAATCTGATATTTCTTCCGACTTGCGACTTCTTAACTACAAAAACTTCACACCACAACCTCTTCTGAGAACTCTCAGGGAACCTGACGTTCCTCTAGGTTGGTCAGGTAGGATTTCCTTTAGCCAGGACTTATAAGTAACCTTCCTGACTACGACTTCGACTTTGGGGTTATGAAACCAGTGGACTACCCTTCTTTACTAAGTAGCCTTTTCTGGAACTACGACCCTTTCTAACTTCCACCCTCCTCTTCCCCTGTTGTCTCCTACTCTATCAATCTTACCGTAGTGTCTGAGTTACCGGTACTCAAACTCATTCGAGACCCTCAACCACTACCTGTCCCTCCGGACCACACGATCAGGTACCCCATCGTTTCTCAGTCTGTTGACTCACTGACTTCACTTGACTTGACTCAACTAAATGTTATGACACAATCAAAGTCCATATGTCGTGTCACTGAACCAATATTTATATATACACACACCCGAAGGGATCACCGAACCACCATTTCTTAGGTACACGCTACGTCCTGTGTGGTCAAGTTAGAGACCCAGTCCTTTTAGGGGACCTCTTCCTTTACCGTTGGGTGAGGTCATAAGAACCGACCCTTTAGGGTGTCTGTCTCCTCAGTCCACCCGATGTCACGTACCCCAGGGTTTTCTCAACCTGTGTTGAATCGTTGTTTTGTTGTTACTAAATAAGACGAAAAGGTAACATCGAATAATGTTCTATAATTTATATCAAGTGACACTTTCACTTTCACTTTCACTTCAGCGAGTCAGCACAGGCTGAGAAACGCTGGGGTACCTGACACATCGGATAGTTTGAGGAGGTAGGTACCCTAAAAGGTCCATTCTCACGACCTCACCTAACGGTAAAGGAAGAGGTCCTCTAGAAGGACTAGGTCCATAGCTTGGACCCAGAGGGCGTAACGTCCATCTGCGAAATGGCAGACTCGGTGCTCCTTCTAGATCAAGGAACACGATATGTCATTTAGGAACAACAAATTAGATAAAATATGTACCATGACACGTAAACAATCAGGGTATAAGGGTCAAATAGGGAGGTGAGGGGAAGGAAAAACCATTGTAAAAAAAAAGGACACAGAGACCCAGACAAAGACAAAATATTTTCAAGTAAACATGATGTAAAAATCTAAAGGGACTGAGTTACCTGTACTCAGACTCGTTCGAGGCCTTCAACCACTACCTGTCCCTTCGGACCGCACGAAGGCAGGTACCCCAACGTTGTTCAGGCTGTACTCACTCGCTGACTTGACTTGAATTTAAGGTGTATTTTCACTATGGAATGTTTTCAGCGGAAAGAGACAGTGTGAGTAAAGTAAATTGTACGATTGGAGATCCAGGTAGAGTCTGAAACTGAAACAGAGGACGGGAAAGGAACGGGTTATTCCGAATACTTCTACTTAACAATACGGGGGTTTAGTCACTTCTCTCTTGTGAAAGATCTTAGGTGTATCACAAGGGACTTAGGTATAACTGGATTCTCCATCTCTTCCTGGAAAATCCTTCTAACAAGATAACACCCGTTTGACGACCTTAACCGATAAGTCTCGTAATCGACCATCTGGAGTACCAAATCGGAGAAAGTNGTATTTTCACTATGGAATGTTTTCAGCGGAAAGAGACAGTGTGAGTAAAGTAAATTGTTCGATTGGAGATCCAGGTAGAGTCTGAAACTGAAACAGAGGACGGGAAAGGAACGGGTTATTCCGAATACTTCTACTTAACAATACGGGGGTTTAGTCACTTCTCTCTTGTGAAAGATCTTAGGTGTATCACAAGGGACTTAGGTATAACTGGATTCTCCATCTCTTCCTGGAAAATCCTTCTAACAAGATAACACCCGTTTGACGACCTTAACCGATAAGTCTCGTAATCGACCATCTGGAGTACCAAATCGGAGAAAGTCGGGTCTTAGGGACCGGACCAGGATGAACTCGAGGATGACAGAGATTACTACAACAACTCCAGATCGACCTTTGAGGAGACTAAAAACTTGGTCTTATACAAAAGTCTATTAGACAAGGTTCTCCAAGGGTTCACCGAGATCACCATTTCTTGGACGGACCGTTACGTCGTCTGTATTCTCTACGTCCGAGTTAGGGACCCAGTCCTTCTAGGGGACCTCTTCCTTTACCGTTGGGTGAGGGTATAAGAACAGACCTCTTAGGGTACCTGTCTCCTCGGACCTCCCGCTGTCAGATACCCCAGTACCTGTACCGACTCCGTTGAATTGTACGTGCGTGTTGTTGGATAAGGTGTCGATGTTCCGAGAAATCGGGACAAGGTCTTTAGGTGAGAGTACGGGAGTCATTCGAGGAAAGGTCGAAGAGTCGGTTGAAGAGTAAGGGTTAATGTTCGGGTCTTACAAGTGAAGGACAAGTTCAATGTGTCCTTAGGTCTCGTACAACTCTCTTGTTTTAAGTCCGGAAGAGTGACAGCCCGTAGTAGTCAAACTAAAATGACACCGGTGGAGGACCAACCACGAAGAGTCCACTCGGGGAGTCTTTCTGTCCCTTGTCTAAAGGGATGGAAGTCGGAAATAATACCACGTACACACGAGTCACCATAGACTGAGTTACTCTGGAGTACCTGATATCGGGGTGTCCCAGGAGACAGGTACCCTAAAGGGTTCGTTCTTGTGACCTCACCTCTTGGTAAAGGAGGAGGTCCTCTAGAAGGCCTGGGTCCCTAGGTTGGACACAGAGGACGCAGAAGACGTGACGTCCACCTAAAAATCGTGACTCGGTGACCCCGTCGGGGAGATAGATGTATAAACCCTACGGATTCCGGACGAGGCGGATGGTGGGGTAGACGAGTCGTAGAGCGAAGAGAAGAGAGAGACAGGAGGGAAGAAAACGGTGTCAGGGAACTACTCGTTTGTGACCACTATTGAAAGGTGAGAGACATAAGGAAACTGGAGTCAATAGATAGAATCTTAGAAGGTCCTAAGAAATGAACACAAGGAGGGAAACATAGTGTTACGCACCGTATTTAGACGTACTCTCATGCAGATCTTTGTCATAGATAACACAGAACTCGGAACTTCGTAAAAGAAAAGTCACTGTCGTCTGTAGAAGACGAGAAAGAGACATCCAGGTTTATGTGATGGTCAAGACCTCCTTTATCATAAAACGGTTAGCCAAATACCTAAAATTATAAGGATATTTGTAACTTTTTTCACAAAAATTCAGAATATCAATGTTTTGTCGTACGTTTACGGTGTTTGGATGTTTAGAATTTTCCTACCACATGAACTGTTTACGGGACCTTTCTAGGTGTCTGTGTGTGTGTGTGTGTGTGTATATTGTGAAACATAGGAAAAAATTTAGTGTCTTACCTAAATAAGAAGGGTAATAAATAAAGGTCAAGTCAGAGACTCAGCACAGGTTGAGAAACACTGGGGTAACTGACGTCGTGCGGTCCGGAGGGACAGGTAGTGGTTTTGGGTTTCAAATGAGTTTCAGTACAGGTAACTCAGCTACTACGGTAGGTCGGTAGAGTAGGAGACAGCAAGGGAAGAGGAAGACGGAAGTTAGAAAGGGTAAATATGAAATAAATAATAAGGAAAATTGTAACTCTATCGAAATTTTACTGGGTGCCCATTTGTCCGTACCTCTCTTACTTCCCCACGACCTTCTTAAACTCCTGAAGTCTGTGGAAGTCTCCAACTTTCCAGTCTTTTCCGGGGTGTCTCCTCCGCTCAACATAGACCTAAACCGTTTTCACAGGGACTATTCTTGTACTGTAAGTCGACGAACGATTCCTTTCAGAGATCAGAGTCCGAGTTTTAGACCGTAAACTCCCAATCATTTAAGTCTGGTTAGAAGCGGAAGTCGTTGTCATGACACTCCCCCTCTGGGGTCTAAGTTTTGTCCTGACCCTCACGGGTCAGTCGTCCGAACTGGAAGACGGACTCGTTGGTTCCATACTCCCTTTCCCACACCAATCGTCGTGTACGAGGCTTGATTTGAGAAGTACTCCGTCACATTAGTTTAGGATGTCAAAAGTCTTAATGGTGACGACCAAACCTGAAAATACTCAAGGTTAGGAAAAATAATGAAAAGGTCGGAGAAAAAGTAAGAAGAAAACGAAAACCAAAGTGTTGTATGAAACCGGAAGGGGGGTCGAGAGACTCGGTCAAGTAACAAAGAGTTCTCTTTGATTCTTCACTAACGAGAGACCTGTACTTATGAAGAGTACCTCAAAGGAATGAACTAATGTTCAAGAGAGGACGAGGAAATGCTTCCCTCTTTGGGACGAGCCCAGGGGTAAAACTTACCCTGGTCCTTCTCCAGGTCTTGAGACCTCGTAAAGTCTCTGGATGGGACAGAGACGTGTCTCCGTGTAGTAGGTGGAGTGTCCAGTAAGGGTCTTCGTCACCTCGTAATTTGAAGGTGTGAGTCTGTCCCTTATAAAACTAAGTGAATAGAGTTCCATGTACATTTCCTCTCCCTTTGATCACTGATTCGGTTGAGGGTTTATAGATCTTCATCGATCTAGTTCTGATTTCAGGATGTAGCTCATGTCTTGTCGGTAGGGGGTACGGATGACGTCTCACATTTGGTACGAGGAGAAGGTGACCTCTTTTCGGGACATCTGTCGACTATGTACCGGTCACTCAGCATGTTTCTCTCCACTGTACTACAAATCGGTAGTAGTCAGTGACCGTCCGAGTGGGAACTACCGTCTAGGGTACGGTACCCTTTCCTCTGTGTTTGATTTGACCTTCTTCGGAATCTCCAATACATCGAGTTGGAGGAGTAAAATGTAAACGTCTTTGACTAAGGGTTCAGATGGTAACAGTAACGTTTCAATTAATGACCACCCTTGGACATTTAACCGAAGGTGTAGTCCTACACAAGGTATTCTAGTCAAGTACCTTCGGTCGGTCAAATCCTGATCTTGTGAGTCCTTACTCCCAGAAGACTGTCTCAGTCCTTGAAGTCTTTTCTACTTCCATGAAATAGACAACCCTTCCTACTCCATTTCCCTATCCACAAAGTCAATGATTACACATTCTGTGGCGAGGTTTTGAATCACCGAATATTATTGTGAATGAATACCTGTCTAGAGACACTACTGTCGAGTAGAGACGAGGTAGTGTGAAGTTCACCCCGTCGACTTTCCAACTCCGGTAGACTTCTAAACAAGTAAGTGAACTGATTGACAACTACGACTGGTAGTCGACTCTGTAACCTACCCCGACACCGGTCCTGGGATTTACATAGGGAAAGTGCACCAAATGAGTCTCGTACCTCAGACCCAAGGGTCCCTCTCTCTCTGTGTTTGTGTTTCGTTTAGTACAATATATCGGGTCTGGATCTTCAGTGTGTCGTATTGCATACGGTAATAAGACTTCAGTGTTTCGACCTGGGTAGAAACTCTCTCCCCTTAACCCGAAGTGGAATCTCCTTATTCAACCTTACTCCTGGTTCAGTGGTACAGTCAGTAGTTTACACTTGGGACTTCAAACTTTTACCCCTACACCCTTTCTACCTCTCTTATACACTCTCTCTTTGTCTCTTCTTAATAATTATCTTCTCTCTTGAGTTTTTCTTTTTCTCCTCTCCCGCGTCTCTTTCCCTTTCTCGTACACACACACGCACGGACGCACGGACGTGTGCGTACGCACTCACACTACACTTACACACACACATCCACCTACTGTGTTCCCCTCTCTCTCTACTTTTGTTTATCCTCTCTCTCTCTTATCTCTCATGTCCATAATTATACACACTTACATATCCCCACACACACACATTTTCCTACTGTTTCTCTCTTCTACCCTCCTTCTCTTTTCTTTCAACTGTGAACTTTTCGGAAAGGAATACAACTTCGGTGTCATTTAGTCTTCTATTACTTTAAGACGTGTCTAAATTTACGGACTATCTTTGGAACCTTCGTTTACTCCTCGACATAGTCTTTTGGAGTCACAGTACATTTAGAGTGACTTGTCCCTTTAGTTTTACAATTGTTGTTAATGTAAGAAGAATATTGTTTTAACCAAGACTTTTACCTTTTTTCTTCTTACCTTTGTGAAGACGTTTACTAATTTCCCTCTCATTCCTAGTACCCACTCCCCTCTCGACCCCTTCCCTCCCTCCCCTCACGACCGGCACTATTTATATCTTGGTATTAAATTCTCTGTCATCCTTTGCGAAACACACACAATTAACCTTTACGTAGGATATGCTACGTCAAACAAGTGGTACTCACAGCACTGGAACCCGAGGAGCTCCCTTACACCCGAGGTGGGACAGGGGTACCACTTCCCTTCTTCGTTCTTTGGTACAGTAAGTTACCTACTTTCTCCAAGGTCAAATATACCACCTTTCTGGGTAAAAAAAACAAAACAAAAACAAAAAGACAAAGTAAGAAACCTAATTTCTCTCTTTGTGACACCCTAATGTCGTTTCGATAGAACAAACGGTTCTTTCTCAGAGTCTCTACCCTATCAAACTCTTGTCGGAGTGGGGTACAATCTCACTGTTCTACCTAAGAAAAAAGACGAGTTCTAGGACCAATTAGTTTACTCGTAAACCGGGTTCCCTTTACTCTACAACCCTTGACCGAAACCCTTCTCTTAAGGAGAACGAATAGTCTCTGTCAAGGAGAAAGAAGTCCCTGGACCGCAACCGTCACTGTTACCAAGGACCGAGACACAGAGTCTTGTCTTTTCTTACCCAGTCTAACCGAGACCACTTGTCACTTGACGTCTGATCTCTAGACAAAACGTAAACCCGACTTTTAGAACCGAAAACTTACTCGCTTCACCATTTCCTATTAGGAAACTATTTAAAGACGGTCGATTGAACGTGAAGTAGTGAACAAAAAGTCTAGTGGGAGATGAAAGTAGGGAAGAGTGTGTAGAACGTTGTGACGTTCTCGTAAAATCTCGAATCCGGAGATTCTACTCGACCCCGACACTACGGGTTCGCCATCAATATGGGGTCAACGTTCACTTCACACACCTCTCGGTCCTATTTGGATTCTTTTTGGCTCCGAGGGTGCAGAAGGGTCTAAATGGATTAGTCGTAGAGACCCCCACTACCCTGGTCCTTTAGATGTGAACATTGTTCGAAGGTTTATTAAGAGTACACGGGTCCGGCCGGGGGTCAGAGGTCTGTTCTTTAACCTCCGGTGACTTGTGGTTTAGGAAATAATATTGGTACATTTCACTCTGAGTTCTCTCCCTCCAGTGACGGTTTCCGGTGCACGTTGACTCTGATCCTGAGCTCATACAGTGGAGGGTCAGGTCTTGGGACTGACCCGGATCTGCAGGGAAATTTCAGTCCGGATTCAGATGGAAACCCATACGGTGTAAACACTACCAATATTACTACCACTGTCACTATACTACCTTCGCCAGGACTATCGATTATAAATGGGTTGTAAATGATCCACAAACTGGGATATCTTATTAAATAAATTATGAGTCTTGTTAGGGTACTCCAGTTGTGATGTTAAACGGGTAAAATATCGAACCTCTTAACTTCGTATCTTTCCAGTCCCTTCAAAACGTTCCAGTGTGTCGCTCTTCTTCCATCCTGACCTTAAATTCGAGTCCTGACCGTCTTCCGTCCTTCACGGTTCTAGGAGTCGTAAAAGAGTACACGTTAAATCGTGAAGTGGAAACCCAGTGTCTTATGAAAGGGAAACATTCAATGGAGAGAACTGGAGTTCAGAAGGGGAATGACTGGAGACGTGGACGAATATCCATGATGTCTCTTACCGTCCTAATAGGACCTTACTTCCTCTTTGTAAGTTGTTTTTGAGATACGGTCCTCCCGGAAAATCCTCACCCAGACACTCGGACCGTATGTCGGTTAATAACAGTATGAAAGAAAGGGGGAGGGGGTCAAGGAATGTTTTAACTTTTGTCCGGAGTCTACTACTAGTTTCATTCGTTATCGAAACAAGGGAACGGGAGTTTATCTCCCCAAGACCAAATGACACAACCTCCTGCACTGAGTTTAGAAGGAACCAAGTTTTTCAAGATGTCCTTTGTAGGAAAGGTGACGGTAGAGATGGGGAATATTAGGTCTGTGTTTCTAGATACAACCCTTTTTATCTCTTCCGTCTCGTTTGAAACGCGGTCAATGATACTCTCTTCTCGGTGGTTTTCGTCACTGGAACCTGTACTAGAGTGGCTAGTCTACTCAGTAAGAAGGAGGAACGAACAACCTTTACCTTTGTCCGTTATCCATTCCCAATACCCCCCAACCCTTCTTCGGTCGTTACAAGGAGGTCGAGACAAGGGAGGACGTACTACATCTTCTTTAGGGAAGAAGAGATGTCTTCATATTCAGTTTATTATCCACGACAGATGATTAGGGTCCAGAACAGAGACTAGATTAGGTCTTGACAGATACATGATTATTAAGGTGTTCACGTCTGAGAGACTCGAAATAAAGGGATCACCTCGAATAAACGGAATTCAGTCAGGATGAGAGAAATAAGGGAAGAACACTGGTTCCCTTGGAACTTAGTATCTTATTTGAGTCCGGTTACTGGATCCGTATGTTCGCTACGAAAACTCGTGTATATCCAGTCAATTGAGTTATGACAAGGTAACGGAGACTAGTTTTACCTCTCAAGTCGAGTTTCGTAGTTGGGTTATACTGTTCTGTACACCAAAAGGAGTGAACGAGTTTTATTCTCGTTCACGGGAACTGACCTCTCTCTTCATCCTGTCCCTTTACTCTCTTAAGAGAATCCCTTGTAACTCTTAGTAGTGATGGCGAACTCTGATCTCGAGTCAGGTACCTTTCGTGACGAATAGAGATCCCTACGATGTAGACGGAAGGACGTCGTAGAGGTCGTCCTTCGAGAATTGAATACTAGGCGGAGGTGTCGGGGGACCCTTTCGACCTAGTACTCGTAAACCCTAGTAAAGTATAAAGTATTTACCCGAATTGAGTATGAGTACTCCAGTTGACCTTCCGGATTGACCTAAATTAATACGACCTTTCGTTCCGTCGGTCTTTGTAGAGGGTACCTCGTTCTCTCTTCGTCGGCCCTCTCTCACTTGTTCGATTTCCTCTGAACTACCGACACTCAGTACGATGAGTTTTACTCCCCGATTTTGGTACGTCGTGGGATCCCTTTGTTTTGTCGTTAGGAACTCGGTCTGTCTTAGGATCCACTAGGAACAGGGTTGGGAAGGGGTCATTCCGAAACGCTTTGATCAACCCAAATATGGTGTAACTACTCACGTTTGATTCGGTACATTTTACCACGTATAAGGAAGTTGGTAAAGGATTTTTTTTTTTTTTTAACACCATTTCGATGTCTTCTCCAGTTATGGTGAAGTATGGAAAGAGAATACGATGAACAAGACTCAAGAATCAGATGTCATCCTCCGAGTATCTAAAGTATATTTCAATTCAGTACCTTCTTAAACCACCCTGTTCTTGTTATTAATTACACTTTCGTACCACTTCGTGTTGACTGCTTTTCAGTGTCTCTATATTACTTACTCCTTCACAACTAGGAGTCAAGAGACACTTCTATGTCTAAACACCTTGTTACCTTCCTTATCACTAATTTGGTAGTGACCTGCTATGCTATCCATTCCTAACCCAAAAATAATTGACGACACCGTTTCTGATGAGTAACAAGAGGTTATAGAGAAGAGTGAAAGAAAAAATTATTCTAAAAACCGACTCTCATGACCACCAGTATTATTTCTATTAAAAGGTCTGAGAAAACATTACACACCGGTTTTCCGATTAAAGAACGAACACCCTATCTTCGAGTGCACAGTACGTCGTCGGGGACCCTAGAGGGAATCCTCCGTCCACACGGGAGAATAAATGAAGAGCTAGGAGGTAAAGAGGCACACAATGGAAATGATATCTACCCTGGTAGAACCGGTACAACTGTTGCCGGTGTAGGGTCCCTGTCACCTCACTACTCGAGTCACCTTGGAACCAGGAGTTCTTACAATACCTCGTCTTAATAGTGTGACCAGGATTTTTAAAGTGGAAGTTTGGAACACAAATAAGAATCTCGTACTGTCGGATAGGAGACCTTACCTACCGACATATAAATCCCGGTCAAGACCGACGTTCACCGTTTTTTTAGATTTGATTGACAGTACATTTATAAAATAAAGAGAGAGTGTAATTGGTTTCAAGTGGAGGACGTAAAATTTAGGAAAAGAACAAAGAGATTTCTATTTCTAGTAATAGTCCATCGTATCAGTTAGGAGAAAAGAGTCTTCATTTACTAGGGTTTAACTGGTTAGAAGAAGTTGACATCCGAAGGAAAGTGGGAACACAGAACCGTAACAGGGAATTATGGACGGAAGGGTGAGGAAGGGTATCGGAAATACTCAACCCCTCAGATCTTCTAAGGTCAGTCTCCGAGTTTCACGGAATTTAGTTTCGTTTTGAGGTCCTTGAGATATCTACGTCGGTTCACTGAACTGACACCCCGGTCGTTCGGTCGTCTCCCCGTCGGACCGAATTTTAGTCGAGTTACGGGTCGAGGGACCTATACTGGGATTTCAGTCCCGTCGGGGTTCCTTTCTTCTTCTCTTCTTCACCCGATGGTTGGGGCCCTTTTGGGTGTACGAACTCGTTGGGATGTCCGGGTTCCGGTTCTACGGGTGGTGGGGTCGACGGAGGGTTGGGACATACTGAATCCTAGGGGACTTGAGGGACACGAAAAAGTAATGGGTTGGGTTTCCGGAACCTCCGTTTATTTCAAGAAGTACATCCCACTTCAATAACTTCGCTTTTTATTATTTGAAAGTACTCGCACAAAGTTAAAAGTGAACACAAATACCGGTTTCCACAAAAAATAAAATTATTAGCGACGACCTTGGTCCCGTCCGGTGTACGACGATTGAACAATTTCTCTTCCCCTCCCTCCTCTCTCTCTCTCACTTACACTCACAAGCACGAGTCGACATTTAAAGGGTTGTCGAGTCGAGCTTAGGAGGGTCAAAAGTTAGGGTGGGATTTTTGGCATTACTATCTTTTTCCCTATTTTATAATAGACCTGGTACGAGACAACTGTCGAACGGGACCGGAGTAAAATCAGTACTGTTCGTTAAAATTACACATACACACCGCACACGCACGCGTGCGCGCGTAGATGAAATGCTCTCTTTATAGTCACAAGATACTCAGGACAAAGTATTACCTCTCACACATTTTCCCTTCCTTAAACCTCCTTGGTCCGAGGAAGGTCAACCTGTAGGTGAACTGGCAACAAAAGTCGAGTGAAAACAGACCGTCTCAAAGACAAACGAAAATTTACAGTCTTTTCCAATTCTTCCGAAACTTTAGACGTTCTCTAAAGGATCTGAAGACCCCTCCTACGGATGGGATATTGTCGTCTTTAACTAATGGGGAGGGGTGGAAACTTTTTAACGAAAAATCTTTCTTGTATAGACTCCTTGGTTTACTCTTTGTTTTCCTAATTTTGTGTACAAGTAAACGCCCAGACTAATAAAACGACGTGTTACTGACATGGATCTTGATAAGTCTACAATATAAAGACAGAAACAGTAGACAGGACTGAGTGTAAAAGGGTTTAGTATATCTAAGTTCCTCTGTATAGCATTGATCCTCTCATAATTATAAAAAACAGGATCCGGGATTGAGACTTCAAACGGTGTCGTATTTCCCTGAATTCCGGGGTTCAGTGGCACCTCGGGGGGAGATTTAGATCTTACCCGAGTTGAACCGTATTATTGACGAATTGTTTCTGTTTACCTGACTAGTTGACCAGTGGTCGAGAGACATCCGAAAGAGTGTGTCACACACGGATGAACGTCCGGTGGTAGTCCCATGTACCCTTTATCTGGGTAAATTCCCCTATTATTGTTTTAAGTACACGAATGTGTGTTAGGAAAATTCTTAGAACGTGTAATGGGTTCCGTCTCTGATACAAATCTCCAAATGTCTCCTGTTCCGGGTAAGTCACTTTCACTTTCAGCGAATCAGCACAGGTTAAGAAACCTGGTGTACCTGACATCGGACGGTCCAAGTAGACAGGTACCCTAAGAGGTCCGGTCTTATGACCTCACCCATCGATAAGGGAAGAGGTCCCCTAGAAGGTTGGGTCCCTATCTTGGGTCCAGAGGACATGACGACCGCCTAAGAAATGGTCGACTCGGTGGTCCTTTCGGGGTTCCGGGTAAATCTGGAGTCCGGTAGGTAGGTTCGTTAAAACAACTGTATACAGGGTAAGACGATAGAGACACGGTGTGACTCTGAATCTTTTTAGTCCTTCTGTAGAAGACGACTCTGAGTGTCACATCTGTAAGGATTGGACTCCAAGTCAGGACCTTCGTTCCGTAGAGAAAGGACATGTTCGTCTCCATTCAGAGTAGTAAAAGGGTAGGTAAAAGAAGAGACGAAGACGGACCTCACCCCAACTACCACCACATAAAAGATCATTACTAAGAGTGTTCGTAAAAAATGATACGAAACTCAGAAGAGGTAAAGGGATACTAACACCTAAAATATTGATACATACCACTACCTGTTGATCTGAATAGTACCTCTAGTAAAGAGTCACATATGTTTACAGTTTAGTAGTACACGTGTGGACTTCGTTTATATTCCGACGTACAGTTAATATGGAGTTGAACCTTTTTTTTTTTTTGATCTCGATGTCTATCAAGTAAAGACAAGAGACCGTGGGGGAACCGGAATGGAACTGGGTTTTTGTAAGGTGATCCATGTTTTTCAACACACATACATACACACACACACACGTAAGTGTATGTGTGTGTGTGTGTGTGTGTGTGCGTTACCTACCTAATTCGATAACTTCCCCTTTTCAGTCATAGAACTTTGAAAAGATGATACAAATACGACGATGACGATTCAGCGAAGTCAGGACAGGCTAAGACACGTTGGGGCACCTGACGTCGGATGGTCCGAGGAGACAGGTACTCTAAAAGGTCCGTTCTTATGACCTCACCCAACGGTAACGGAAGAGGATGGTACAAATATTTTCATGGGTTGTCCACTATTTGAGAGTTGTGGAAATCGTAATTCTTTTACTGATATCTTTTAACAGTAAAAGTCCAGAATCTTTTGTTAATCTATTTGACTCACCATATCTATGAAATAAAGAGACTTTAACAAGGTCGACTCAATTCTGTATACGTACCTAAGTCGTTTGACCGTATCTTGATCTTACCCTTCTTGGGAACTGAAAGAGTACGTTCGGGGGTACTTCCGTGACCTCTGTGAGTAGGACTTCATTGGAGTCCTCGTGGTGGGTATCCTGAAGGGTCGGGAGACGAGGTCTCCAGTCCGGTGTAGCAACAGGGTCCTCATCCACCACCACACGGCCCAACCCACCAGTTGTATTTCTCGTCGTCTTCCCACACCACTACGACACTGTGATTCCTCAGTGGTCACAAGGTTTGTGGTTCAGGACGGGGTTTCGTTATCCCGATTAGAGCGTTGAACCGTAGTCGTTTCCCTTTCCGTGCTCAGTCTCATCGGAGTGTTTCGGTACTCCACGGTTAAAGGTGGAGTAGGGAGTCAGTATTAGGACGTCCGGAACCTAGTGAGGTTGGTCTGTGAGGACGGTCGGGGTCCGGAGGAGGGTTGGGGAACCAGGGTCGTGTTAGGTTCTGAGGATGATCTTGTACGTCCTACTGTCCGGTCCCCACACCCCACCCTCGGCATCGACCATAGTGCATTAAATATAGAGATTCGTCTCGTTCGGAAACATTTCATAACTCAGGGAAATTTAGATTTACAGAGGTCGAGATAAGTGGGTATTAGGAAAGAAATGAGATAAAGAACCGTAGGGTGGAGGTATATTCTAGTCTTATAAGACCGAGAGTAGTGAAGGTCTTCTATCGACACCCATTCGTCTCCGACTTGAACTTCAGAATTCTTAACGCAACCTAGGGTCTGTGACAGTTATCGATCTACTAAGACCCTTCGAACAATTGGACGTGTACCCTCTGAAGGTTATTTATTGACTTGTCGACTTAGGTAACTCCTAGGGTCTTTCTAAGACAATAGTCATTAAACGTGGAGTTCGTGGATGAACAAGATCTCGTACCGAGGGTTGAAAAAGTTTCATACTTCTAATAAAAAATTTCGGTTCTTTAAAATATTTGGTGATAGAATACTAATTATAGATAGTTAATTCTCTTATGGAGTCTTCTGTTTCGACATATTTGAGTCGTGAGGAGACTTATACTCAACATTAGTAATTGGTGTTGTCGTAGATGACTAAATTTTCAGTATCATATGGATACACGTTTCAAATGGTCGGCAAGTCAACTACATTAAAAAAGGACCTGGGTTAAGGTCCTTTAAGATTAAGTTACCAAAACTTTCATCTCAGGACCTTAGACTAAAATTGGGAGTCGTACGAAAATTTTACCACCAACAAAGGACTGACGAGAACTCCCTATGACAGGATTCCCCTGAATGTAAACTTAACGGACAGATGGTTGACACCGTCGAGAAGTATTAAATTGAGTTGTCGACAACAGGTTAAATCCTAAGCGAAACGAACAGTAGGTAGGAATTACCGAAGACTCCAGATACTTCCATTGGTATCCTTTATAACTGGACTACCGAACCAGTAGTCCGACCCCTGACCGATTTACTAACTTAAATCACGGAGTACTCATAGGCAATTTCATGTAGTAAAGGTTAACAGAAAGTGTCATTGTAAGTTTCGGAGTTAGAACTAAAGATCGGGACGTCTCTCTTTAACTTTCTCCAAACACAATGAAGAATAACCGAGGTATAGTTAAAATGTTTGAGTTAAAACCGGTCTCAATAAGGGAATTAACACACAGAAGGTTAAGTATGTTAGGTCTCTAGGTATTAACCTGTCGAGCACATCACGGTCTTTAAATCGAAGGGAAGATGTTATTTGTACCCCTACTGGTACCGCAGTGACAAGAACCAGACCCGTACCGTAAACCGAATAGGCAGGTTCTCAGGTATCACTTATACCTACCAAAGTCTTAGGTAGAACAGAAAGTTACGGGACCTTAAAGGCTAGACTAATAATTGTCGAGACTACTTAGGTCAAATCCGACCCAAAGACCGAGATGTATTACGGGTGTAAGAAACTCAAACCCTAAGGAGATCTTAAGTAGTTTAGATGCAGGGTGTGACTGAGGTTATATTGAAAGATACAATATAACCTCTAGACTCCTCGTGTCGTTCTTGGACTAAAGGATCGGGTTCAAAGGTAAATTGACTCTTTTGTCTCGAGAATTAAATATAAAGGGAACTGTTTGTTACCAAATTGAATGTCCCCTTTCCGCAGAGTCCTTGAACCTGTTTGAATTCTCCTCTTGATTTAATCTCCAATCTATTTAGAGTCGGAAGGGTGAAATCGGTCCAAGACGGTAGAGGTCAATGATATTTGTTAACACTAAAACTTTCACGACTTTTTTATGTAACTGTTGAAGAGAGTTTCCTCTTTCCTTAATATTCTTGTAAACCTCGGAGCCACTACGAGTCATCACTATACCAATATGTCCCGTTGGACTCGGGATATGTTCGTTCCCACGGAATTATGACAAGGTGACTTGGGAACCTTACGTCGTATTATCAGGGTCGTATTAAACAGACCATTCAGAATAATACTCTACGTATCACTTAAGTATGGTATCATCCGTTTTAGAAGGCCTTGAGAGATAGAAGAGAAGGGTGGGGTGTGAGGGGTGTGTACCCTTTCCATCTAAAAGTTAGGTAAAACGTTCGTAAACTTTCATAGATGGAACACGATTCTTAATGTACCTGTTTATAAAACTTCTATTCCGGATCGGAAAAAGAATATACTACAAATTATATTCTAGACGATATGTCGTTATCTTTGGGTTCGTGTAGGAAAAACATTCAAAGGATACTTTCTCCTCTGTTGATAAGGAAAAAAAGGGTTGTAGATGTTTGGTCTCTTTCAGGACTAACCGTAAGTCACCGACTCCATATCGAGATGTAAGAGAAGTAAAGACGTTTTGTCGTCACTGGTAGTAAATAGGTTTAAAAGGTTGAACTCCTTTAAGGAATGACGGGCCGTTTTCGGGGATATATCTTTGAAAGTTCCTGAGGATTTCCGTTAAACCTGTTTCCACACACACACGTACGATTCAACGAAGTTAGCACAGGATGAGAAAAGACGGGATACTGATATCGGGTGGTCCGAGACGACAGGTACCCTAAGAGGATCGTTCTTATGACCTCACCTAACAGGACGGGAGGAGGTCCCCTAGAAAGGCTGGGTCCCTAGTTTGGGTACAGAGAATGTAGAGGACGTGACCGTCTAAGAAATGGTGGTCACGGTGGACCCTTCGGGTCCTTTTTTACCCTCACACGAAAAGAGTGGATACTGAAACCAGTTTAGATAAGGGGGGTGGGACCCAGAAAACAAGGGGTTGACGTGTCTCTTCTTCAGTTTGGTCTGGAGATTTCGGGGAAGGTTGAACCCACCAGGAGGTCAGAAGTCAGGGTCGGGAGTATCGAGGGAAGAGCTTGAACACCATTCTGAGACTCAGGAGGGAGGACGAAGAACCAAAGGGTGGGTCCGGAGGTGTAAGAGTCTCCCTTACTTGATCTTATTAATTAGACGTGATTTTTTAGTCTCAGAACAGGAGTAAACCCACTACAGAAGACCAACCCCTCACAGTAGTAAAAACGTAAAATACTTCAGGGGAACCTAAAGTTGTAGGTAGGTCGGATGACTTCTTTACTTTCCTTTTCCGTTCACATCTAAAGAGTCTCTGGAAATCGAGTGTGGAATTCGAAGTTAGGAACCTTCTTTTCCATACTGGTTGGATCTGTCGTATAATTTTTCGTCTCTGTAATGAAAAGGTTGTTTCCAGGTAGATTAGTTTCGACACCAAAAAGGTCGTCAGTACATACCTACACTCTCAACCTGTTATTTCTTTCGACTCGTGACTTCTTGACTATGAAAACTTGACACCACAACCTCCTCTGGCAACTCTCAGGGAACCTAACGTTCCTCTAGGTGGGTCGGTTAGGAGTTCGTTTAGTCAGGAATTATAAGTAACCTTCCTGTCTACGACTTCGACTTCGAGGTTATGAAACCAGTGAACTACGTTTCATGACCAAGTAACCTTTTCTGGGGCTGCGGTCCTTTCTAACTTCTGTCCTCCTCTTCACCTGCTGTCTTCTACTCTACCAACCTACCGTAGTGGTTGAGTTACCTGTACTCAGACTCGTTCAAGACCTTCAACCACTACTGTCCCTCCGGACCACACGACGTCAGGTACCTCAACGTTTCTCAGTCTGTACTCACTCGATGTCTTGACTTGATTCGAAGTTACACGGTAAAAATACTTGTTTACCGAGACCTGTCTGAACAAAGGGTCAGGTCCCTTCCTCGGTATCAGATCTTACAGTTCTCTCTTTGTTGACCCCTTTTTTTTCTGACCACCCTTAATGGTGTTTTCCTTTCTAACCTGTTTTTCTGATGACAAATCCTGTACGTCCCGTTTTTCTCGACTCTACTTGTCCCTACCGTTCGCACATGTGTCGTCCGACGGTCGGGACCTTCTGAACCGATTTACTACTCTCGAGAGGGACGACAGAGTTTAACGAAGAGTTACGTCGAGACCCTCGACAGTGGTAACTATACAACCACCTCCTACAACTCGAAAGAACGGTAGGTAATCCGATATGAATCGTTAAACACAAACTCTGGGACCGTCTGTTTTCAATCTTTCTTCGGCGTCTCGAGGAGACTGTTGTACTCCCACTGTTCTTTCTCGATGGGACTACAGTTTAATGGTCTTGGTGATGGTCTCTATCTTTACGTGCTCGGTACCAATGGAGTTAAGATACCTCAGTCTCGTCACGTCACGAAAACGACTGTCAGGTCTACCTTCGGTGGAGATATTGGGTGGTCCAAAGGTAGATCAGCGAGGAACTCTTGAAGGCCATCGTTCGTCGAATAAGCAGAACTTTGACGAAATGACAATCTCGTGAGATAATAATTAACTTTCCAAAGAAACTCAACTCTTTTTCAATGGAGAAACATTGAGCATGGACGTCTGTGGTTCAGTCAGGAGACCCCGGTGTGTCCTTCCTATCCATTGAGGGAAAGAACAAGGTCAAAAATTTCGGACCACAGTAGAGAGTACAGAGGGACGTAGAACGGAAGACATCTGGTCCGTAAGGACCCAGGAAGTCGACAGGAGGTAGGTCGTACCAAAGGTTAGATTGGACCCTGCTATTCGAATACTGACACCTCTTAACGAACATAACAAACTTAGTCTCTGTTTCCTATTAAAGGGGGGTAAAACTAAGATTTTCTATTTTGAAAACGATACAGTGATTCGGTACACTAGAACCCGTCCCACATAAGAGAGAGACTTGACCCTCCTCAAACTTGAAGTACCTGGACGAGTGAAGACGTTTAGACTCTTTCTTTCTTGTCCGTAGTGAACGATTCGGGTATGAGAACTCCCTAGAAGTGGTTACTTTGCACTTCCCACGAAGTCGGTAACGTCCTCTTCGTATCCTGGGATCACGACCTTCACAATCAGAGAGATTACGAGGGGACATGTCTTGAGACAGGGACGGGAAGGTCAGAAATACATGTAGGAGGTTCCCGAGGAGTCGTTGAGACAAGAGGAAATACCGTCTAAAGTAAGAGATATAAAGTGGACAGACAAAGTCTCTCTTTGTACCCCTTCGTAGAGTTCTTTATCCGATGTTACGTTCGTATACTCGAAATTATCGAACCTTTGACCCCAACGAAGAGTCGGAAAGAAGACTGATGTCACGTCCTCCGGGTCCAAGTCAAGGATCCAGCCCTTCTGGGGGACTTCTTCCCTTGTGATGTGTGAGACCACAAGAACGGACTTCTTAAGGTATCTGACCCTCTTGGACCGCCCGATGTCAGGTACCCCAGTGTTCCTCAGTCTTTACTGACTTTCTGATTGTGTGTGAGTCGGAAAATCGATTCTAGTTAACATACTAAACAGGAATGGTCAAATTATGACTCCTTTAAACCATTTTTAAGACCTCTATTACAACTCACTACCCTCACGACCCTCTGTGTCCACGAGTCAAATGATTGACTCGACCCCGACGAATTTCAGGAACAACTTCCAGTTCTTCCGTTCAGGGTTTTGGATCCTATCGGGAACCTATCCCGTTTCGTCGGTCCTAATACCCATAATGTTCTACGTTAGGACTCGTATCGGTTCCTCAAGAGTTGTCGGTTCCTATAGTTTTTCATCCCCCTTTTCCAATGGAAATCCCAGTCACGATAATAGGAGTACCTACTAAAAAGACAGAGAAGAGTAACGGATAATGTTCCGGACAGGACATAGTCCACGAGTTATTTATACACTTTACTTACTTAGAAGTAATTATTGGAATAATTATCGAGATCAAAACACAGAAAGTAAATGTGTAATAAGTCGTTGAAACCATATGACACAATCTGTGTTCTTTCAAATATTTATTTAAACTGTACTCGAGTCTCGAGTGTAAGACCGTCCCATCCTTTCTAAAAATGGGTTCACCGTTATTTACGTGATTTTTCACTAGTTCTATTCTGTCAAGTCGAGTCAAGTCAAGTCAGTGAGTCAGCACAGGTTGAGAAACACTGGGGTACTTGGCGTTGTACGGTCCGGAGGGACAGGTAGTGGTTGAGGGCCTCAGGTGGGTTTGGGTACAGGTAACTCAACCACTACGGTATGTTGGTAGAGTAGGAGACAGCAGGGGAAGAGGAGGACGGAAGTTAGAAAGGGTCCTAGTCCCAGAAAAGTTTACTCAGTCGAGAAGCGTAGTCTACCGGTTTCATGACCTCAAATTCGAAGTTGTTGTTAGGAAGTTTACTTGTGGGTCCTGATTAGAGGAAATCCTACCTGACTAACCTAGAGGAACGTCAGGTTCCCTGAGAGTTCTTAGAAGAGGTTGTGGTATCAAGTTTTCGTAGTTAAGAAGCCGTGAGTCGAAAGAAATATCAGGTTAAGAGTGTAGGTATCTATTGGTGACCTTTTTGGTATCGGAACTGATCTACCCGGAAACAACTGTTTCATTACAGAGACGAAAAATTATACGACAGATGAAAGTAAGGTTCCTCATTCGTAGAAAATTAAAGTACCGACCTTAGTGGTAGCCGTCACTAAAACCTCGGGGTTTTTTATTTCAGTCGGTATGTCTCACCTGTGATTTAGACCCTTCTACAATATCTCCACCAATTGTTTCGTGGAAGTACGTTTTCCTGAGTGAAGTTGAACAGAATGAACACAATCCACACTGCGACCTATAAGGGAGGAGTTTATGTTCTTAAGTCAGAATAATAAGTTTGATTATAAGAATCTGTACTTAAAGGTCCGTCTCGTCCTCTCTCTTGAAAAGGGTACCTCCCAGGAACACCGACCGAGTGAGAGGTGGAGGACCGGTCCGTAGTGAACACTGAGCGGGATAACATTTGAAGACGGACCGTCGAGTGAAAGAGGAACCTGAATGTTAGCCCTTAGAGTATGGACCGACGTCGGTTTTCTAAAGTCCTTTACCACAAAACCTTTGTGTAGAAATTTTACTTTTGTCTATTTCATCGACCGTCACCTCGGTTTCTTTTGGGAAAGACTCTTCGGACCTTTGGATGGACGGGATTCGGTCGTGGTGTAGAAAATTATTTACGTGATCGTGTGTCTCTGTGCACATACATGTTTGTGACTCGTTGACCTGACGTCTCGTGTGGGAACTTTTGGACTCTTCACGACACCGAAATAACAAGAAACCTCCCGTGGTGCCGGAGACCTCGGACGTCGGGAAGTTCCGAGATTGGATGTTACGGACTCAGTGTACAAAGGGAGACCTCTTTGGAAACACCGAAGGAGGAAGTGTGACATCTGTTACATTTGATTCGACTCACCTTAAAAACATCCGTAAAGATGTTTTTTTTTTTTTTTTTCCGTGGAAAATTGTCAGAAATTACTAATCGGGACTACCAAACAAAGGTTAAATCGTTTTCCTTTTTATTCACTCAACCCTGGTAAAGTAGAGTATCCCGTCGTAACCATTCGACTAGGAGGGTAAAGGGAGGGAGGGAGAGGTAGAGGAGGAGGGAAGGAGGAAAGGGAGGGAGGGGTAGAAGGAGGGGGAGAGGGTCACGAGTGGTGCGGAAGACGTCTGGGGAATTGTGTGAGATAGGTGGAAGAGAATGGTAACGGTGGGAAGGAAAGAACTGGGGATACAGACTGAGAGATCCTCCCGAGTCTGATCTCCAGACTCGACACACCCTTCGTGACCGATCGAGATTGTAGTGAACTGTTCGACATTACTATCTGTGTTGTCCCCCGGTGTTAAGACCCTCGTATAGTAGTCGTCCTTGCGTGGTCCCGTACCTGTAACAAGAGGTTGTGTAGTACTTCTGGTCGGGGTAGATGTGACTTTTACTTCCGAGTGTTCCCTTCCTTCTTTAGAAGACTGGAAACGACTCGACTATTCTAGGTTCTCAACACCAGAGACCGTTAAGTGTCCTGTTTTACGACTGTAACAAGGGAATTTCCTTCTACTCGTCTCTCGGTTCCCTTCTCTCATAAAAGACTTTCCAGTTATACCTCTGTAGGAGTTCTCTTCCACTCGGAATGTTTCCATTCTTTCCCTAATTGCGGGTTTCACAGGTTTACGACCTCTTGTGACTTCGACGAACCCTCTTGAGTCACCAGGACTGGACGGGGACGTTGGACGAGTACACTTTTGTCCCGTCTTTCGTCGTCGAAAATAAAGGAATCCTAATCAGACACTTAGGACGTAAAGGACAGGGGAGACGAAGGGTAGGTGCACCAGTCAACGAACTCGTGTTCAAGATTTTGTAGAACCATTGGAGTCGGAGGTCATGTCACAGACTTCAGGATCTTTTACTATTTGTTTCTTTGTTTACTTTCTATTCTTGTTTTTCTTACAGGGATCAGCAATAGTAAATGCTTACCCTTACAAGGGTAGAAGGATGTTTTACGTTGCCAGGGACCAAGAACCTTAGTTCAAATACTTCGATATAGTCTTAACAGTCACAGAATGTTTCTCAAAAACATTGAATTGGTGAGTAGTGAGATCTTACCTAACCCCTCGGTCTAAGATCCCTGAATAAACCCGAACATCTCACTCGAACCTCCCTAAGGGACCACCGAGTCTACCATTTCTTAGACGGACGTTGTACCCTCTGGACCCAAACTAGGGACCCAACCCTTCTAGGGGACCTCCTCCCGTACCGTTGGGTGAGGTCATAAGAACGGACCTCTTAGAGGTACCGGTCTCCTCAGACCACCCGATGTCAGGTACCCCAGTGTTTCTCAGTCTGTGTTGACTCACTGTTTCGTGTGTGTCTCACTCCAACCTGACCCCTGAGATCCTTTAGTCACTCTGATTGTGACTTCCATCACCAACAGGGAAGTCCCTATAATAATAATCTTTATACTGATCAGTGATCCTACCACTAGACAGACAAGAGTCTAAGTAACGGTCCGGACGAGACAGGACAAGACGTAGTATCCTCGACTGGGGTCGGTCGATGTAAGAGTGGTTGAGGACAAGGTTGACCGAAGACTAATTCAAGTCGGTTATCCTTCGGAGTCTTCTTGTGACCTATTTCCTTTTTCGGGTTCATGAGGGGAGTAAGGTACAAAATCCTCTGTAAGATCGTCGTTGAAACAGAGGAGACCCCGAGGTGTGGACGACCCTTTGGAGAGGGAATTGTTAAGATTAAAACTTTGAGACCATTGTGGTCGAGGAGACAAACAGTGGTCGGGATCTCCGTCTTCACCGAAGGACGAATAGATCCTGAGAGGAGTGAGTAAACGGGAAAATCAAGGTAGTTTGTATTATATGTCGATAAATGTATAATAAACATAACATAACAAGTCAGCGTTTCAGAACGGGTTGAGAAACACTGTGGTATTTGACGTCGTGTGGTCCAAGGAGACAGGAGGTGATAGAGGTACTCAAACGATTTTAAGTATAGGTAACTCAGTCACTACGACATATTGGTAGAGTAGGAGACGGTGGGAGAAGAAAAGGGAAGTTAGAAAGGGTCGTAGTCTCCAAAAAAGATTACTCAGTCAAGAAACGTAGTCCACCGGTTTCATAACCGGGAAGTCGAAGTCGTAGTCAGGAAGGTTAGTTATAGGTTCTACGTATGGAAATCCTAACTGACACCAAACTAGAGGAACGACAGGTTCCCTGAGAGTTCTCAGAAGAGGTCGTGGTGTCAAACTTTCGTAGTTAAGGAACCGTGCGTCGGAAGAACTACCACGTTGAGAGAGTAAGTACGTACTGATGACCTTTTTAAATGTATAATGTAACAGGTATAATTCCAAGAAGTATCTATCCAAGACAAAAAGACTGACTTAGAACTGGTTATTTCGATAGTAAAATATACTTCGGAAAAGTCGGGGATGAGGAACCATATGTAATATTCGTTAATTTTTGATACATATTCAAATTACTACTTCCTAGAAACTCAAGTTGGTCGGAGGATTTACCCTAGAAGGGACCACCAAGTCTGAGTCGGTGAAGGTCACCAATTCTGAGACTCGAAGGTGAAACGTCCCTCGTACCTAAACTAGGGACCAGTCCGTTGATTCTAGGGAGTACTGAACCCCGTATCGGTTTTTTTTTTTTTTTTTTGGGACTTTTACAAAGGTACCCAGGGATTTTCATAACACCCAGGACTCATGGAGGATAAGGTCTTTCTATTCGTTTTACCGGATATGAATCGAGTGTCGTTCTACATCGTCATGGAGATAACATCCATATGACCGTTAAGAAAAGAAGGAGATCTAAGTAAGAGTCCGTTTTCCGACTGGCGATCTTTACCGTAACGGTCCCGAGGGAACGGGAAAGTCACACCGGTCATCTTTTGTCGTCCTTTTACCTTTGACTGTTTTTTACCTCTACCTCGTAAGAGGGTCGAGGGGAACGGTCCGAGTACAACCGTCCCTAACCGTAGGGTCCACTAAGTCACCATTTCTTAGACGGACGGTTCCGTCCTCTATGTTCTTTACAACCAAGATAGGACCCCAACCCTTCTAGGGAACCTCAAGTCAAGTCAAGTCAACGAGTCAGTACAGACTGAGAAAGTTGAGGTACCTGATGTCGTACGGTCCGAAGAGACAGGTAGTGGCTGAGGACCTCAAACGAGTTTGAGTACAGGTAACCCAGTCACTACGGTAGGTTGGTAGAGTAGGAGACAGTAGACGAAGAGAAAGACGGAAGTTAGAAAGGTTCGTAGTCCCAGGAAACGTTACTCAGTCAAGAAGTTTAGTCCACTGGTTTCATAATCTCGAAGTCGAAGTCGTAATCAGGAAGGTCACTTATAAGTCCTGACCAAAGGAAATCCTAACTGACCAACCTAGAGGAACGACAGGTTCCCTGAGAGTTCTCAGAAGAGGTTGTGGTGTCAAGTTTTCGTGGTTAAGAAGTCGTAAGTCGGAAGAAATATTAGGTTGAGAGTGTGGGTATGTACTGATGACCCTTCTGGTATCGAGATTGATCTGTCTGGAAACAGCCGTTTCATTACAGAGACGAAAAGTTATACGACGAATCCAACCAGTATCGAAAAGAAGGTTCCTCGTTCACAGAAAATTAAAGTACCAACGTCAGTGGGAGACGTCACTAAAACCTCGGGTGTTTTTATTTCAGAGAGTGTCAAAGGTGACAAAGGGGTAGATAAACGGTACTTCACTACCCTGGTCTACGGTACTATAATCAAAAGACTTATAAGTATCGTTGGGTGAAGTCATGAGAACGAATCTTTTAGGGTACCTGTCTCCTCGGACCTCTAGATATCAGGTACTCCAACGTTTCTCGACCGGTGTAGACTCGTGTGTTCGTACTTGAGTTGGAGGATTTGATCTACTATTTGACCAACCTCCTCGAATCTACTACCACACGGTCATTAACACATTGTTACCCAAGAGACTCCCTCTTTGAGACTAAATGTCGTAAACGGTCCAAGGGACCACTTTTATGAAATGATACCACTTAAATTGTCCATCTATCGTATGAGGACCCTCGGATGTGAAAGGAACCTATTATCGGGTGCGGGGTGAGGTGACGTCCCCATTCTTGACCCCGGGTACGGAAAGAGGACTTGAAACTGGGAGGGGAGACAGTGAACGGAACGTCGAACTAAAAGACTGTAACACCCCCTCTGTAATTTCGAATGAAAACGAAAGCACATCTCGTTCAGGTAGTATAGTACGAAGAATCAGTTATTAGGGTAGTATAATAAAAGTTTATAATTGACTTTGGTCCAAATATAAGTCAAGGGTACTGGGGAGGTCTGGAATTGAAATCTGTTTCGTTTGTGGTGGTGACGTAGAGTCTGTCTGAACGATGGTTTTAAACCTAGATAAAGGAAAAGGAAAAGAGATTTTACCTACGTAAGTTCGGTTGGAGACATACTTGAATCACCATTTCTTTTTGTTTATCAGGTGAACATTTACGAGACTTAAAGAAGGACTTCGTGGTGACCTCTCGGCTCAAAATATTAAGGCATCAATTGTAACACTATAGAAGACACTCTTTACAGAAAAAGGTCTTCCTGTCTTAAGATCAGGTGATTATGAAAACCGTATAACGAACTCGAGGAAGTCTGAGTCAAAGAGAGGAAACGTTTTACCCCATTTATTATGACAGATCAGCTACCGTGGTATCCTTATTAAGGATTTTGTGAAAACAAGTGAAACTGTAGTCCCTGTAGGTGTAAAAAACATTAAAAGAAAGTCTAATTTAATGAAGTTGATCTCCGTCCTCAAAGGCACCATCGAGACGACCATTTCTTAGACGGACGTTACGTCCTCTGAGGTCAAACTAAGGACCCAGTTTGACCTCAGGGTCAAACTAAGGGACGTCTCCTCCCGTACCGTTGGGTACGGTCATAAGACCGGATCTCTTAGGGGTACCTGTCCCCTCGAACCACTCGATATCAGGTACCCCAGTGTTTCTCAACCTGTATTGACTCGTTGATTCGTGTTCCTCCGTCCTCGAAATTTTTTTTAGGTTCTCCTTTTAGTTGTTTCTACACGTGTGTTTAGTGTTACGAAGAAGAACCTTTTACCATAGTGATTCGTAACACTACGGTTTCTATTCATGAAAATTAGTGATCAAAAATTTACACAACCCAGAATAAAAGGACTCCGAGTACCTACATTCTCCGATTTATCTACCCTCGACGACCACAGAGAAATCTTCACAAATAAAGGAAAAAGTACGAAGGGTTGGGATTGACCACCGAGTCGGTCATTTCCTAGACGGACGTTAGGTCTTCTGCACACAAGCTAGGGACCCGACCTTTCTAGGGGACTTCTTCTTTTACTGTTGGGTGAGGTCATAAGAACGGACCCTTTAGGGTTCCTGTCTCCTTGGGTCATCCGAGGAGACCCTAACGTTCTCAACCTGTACTGAATCACTGGTTTGGTGGTGGTGGTTGGGATGGGTTCCAGTGAACAGTAACTCTACTTTGAAGTACCTCTCCGTGAGTCCTCGTCTTGAGAGACTCTCATACCTTCAAAAAGTCCTACAGTCCTTGACCTCTTACACATACTGACTTCTTACTGTGGGTAGACATAATCGATTCTTCCGATTTCAACGTTTTATACGGGACCTTTTCTTCTGTCGCCTACAATATGGAAGTGATGAAGTGACAAAACTTTGGTCTTCTGTGGTTAGGTCAGGGAGACTCGTAAGTCTTAAGATGAGTGTTTAAGAGGAGGGACTAATGGGAGAGACTAAGTCAATTAGTTTACAAGATCTTTGATCGGGAAGAGGGTAGGGTTAAGTAGTCTGCATGACCAAAAGTACACTTTCCATAACTAAGTCTTTGAGGGTTACAGAGGGACGATTTGGTAACTAAACGTAATTAGTAGGACGGGGAAGTACGTAAACTGTCTAGGGTCTTAAGACAAGAGAACACAAGAAAAGGTAAAAGAAGTAACATTCCGGGAGGAGAGAGTTTATTTGGGATTGAACCCAAATTCTGGAAGGACCTTCTACTAAGATATCGGAGGGGAAGTTCTGGAAGGGTTGGGAGGGAGAGTAAGTTTACTTTTTTCGTGATATCCAGGGGAACAGGAACAGGGGGTCGTCTGGGAGTATTTAGGTGTCCCTTCAACAACAAAAAAAAAATTAATTTCGCAGATTTATTAATTACTAGTTGAGGTAAACCCGGTAACTTTTGGGTTTACAGTGTGCCAACTTTTCTGGGTTGGTTTATTAAGTCACATGGGATATTTCGGAATTTTTTTTTTTTCGTCTCTCGGGTTCTCCGGACGTACTGACCAAAGACACGACAGACTTTTCGAACCAACCCAAAACCCCGTGAACTAACCTAAGGTCCTTATTACACGGACTCGTGTTTCCCGAGAAAACTATACAGACACGGTATTGAGGTGGGGAAGGGAGGAGTGAAATGGACCCTATGTGTAAGAGGAACAGAGGGTTCAACCTTTTTTATTGGGTACCTTCTCTCCTTTTTTGTCGTCTCCCTTTCAACTCCCACCCCCAACCCTCTTTGACGTCAGTGATCAGACTCAAACCAATGAATTCAGATCAATAAGGTCTCCTTATCTTCTTTACTTCAAATATGTTACAGACACTGGTCTGTGACCCTTTTACACTACTTTTCTACGGAAAACGAACTTGAACCAGGGAACTCGATACCCAT
This sequence comes from Capra ibex, assembly GCA_006410555.1. Taxonomy (NCBI): domain Eukaryota; kingdom Metazoa; phylum Chordata; class Mammalia; order Artiodactyla; family Bovidae; genus Capra; species Capra ibex. The sequence continues at coordinate 27,535,556 of SJYO01016970.1, read as the reverse complement.
TACTCACTCAGAGGATCGTTCCGGTACGATGAAAGTCTCAGTCTTCTTGATATCTAATGGTTGGGACCTTTAGTTACACCTTAATGTAACGAGTTAAGTCCGTCTCTCAGAGTATCTGTCATTCAAGTCGAACTACCAAAAAGTACCCATGATCTTATGAGGTCCCCGAAGGGTCCACCGTGATCACCATTTCTTGGATGGACGGTAACGTCCTCTGTATTCTCTGAGGTCAAGTTGGGGACCTACCTCTTCTAGGAGACCTCCTCCCGTACCGTTGGGTGAGGTTATAAGAACGGACCTCTTAAGGTACCTGTCTCTCGGTCCGTCAGACGTCAGGTATCCCAACGTCTCAGTCTGTACTGACTTCACTAAATCGTCCGTGTCTTATAAGTTCTTTCTACCTGTCTTTCGTCCGTCTCAGAGGTCACGATCATACGAGACTATTTTTACTGTCTCGGTCGAGTTTCAGTCATACTCCGGAACCGGGACCCTCCTTTTCTCACACCATGATCGAGGTTGGTATTTCTACGGATTTAACCGTCGTTTCCAGTCGTTCGACCACCATCTTCTCCAGATGATCTCCAGAAAGACCCAATTGAACTTATTCGACAACCTGGGAAGATCAAAATAAAAGAAACGACGTTTTTCTACTTGAAGTTGATATAGTCGGGACTCTAAAACAAACTCCTTAGATAGCGATAGGGGTTTAATTACTCCTCTATCGTTAGACGATACATTGTTAGACGAAAACATCCTTAAGAAATAAAGTTATCAAAATAAATATATATATATAAATATATATGTATAACATATGTATATTTAAACAAGGTAAATGAGGTTGATAAAGTATAAAACTACGATAGTTTATACAAAAATTGAAATAAAAATTTAATAAACAACGATCATATATTTTTCTAAAAATATAATTATATATAAATTTATAATATATATGATTATATATAATTATATATTTATATAAAAATATATTTTCTAACTAAAAACATACGACTTAAACTTGTGTCATTGGGGTGGATAGTAAAGAATTAAAATTGTGAAATGGATAAGTTAACCAGAAGAGGAGTGGTAGTCGATAGTTAACCATTCTAGTGTCTCTTTTATGAACTATATAAACAATTCGAAGAAACCCAAAGTTCGTCGTTGTCACTGAAACCTTTCATCCTAAATGAATGGAATTCCGATGTCCTATCGAAACACTCAGTGTTCTCTTTTTACTTGATGGTCTGGAGTCCTTTCTTGTCCTGGGTCTTTGTCCTACGTACGAATCAGTAAGTTAACACAGACTGACACACTTGGGGACCTGACATCGGACGGTACGAAGAGACAGGTACCCTAAAAGGTCCGTTCTTATAATCTCACCCGTCGGTAAGGGAAGAGGTCCCATAGAAGGGTTGGGTTCCTAGCTTGGATATAGAGGACACAGAGGACAATAACCATCCTAAGAAATGGTAACTCGGTAGACTCTTCGGGAGTCGTGTCGTGATCTCTTGATTAGTTGAGAAGGAAGTCCTACGAGGTAGTCCTACTTGAGATCTGAAGGAAACACAGTGAGAAAAATTCTAAACTTAAGGAGTATTACGTTTAGAACAACTAGGTTGGTAGCTGGAATGACTGATTTAACTGTCCGGTGATTATGACGTCAAAGCCTCCTCACCCTGGGGTTTCCTTTAAGTGGTACCTCAATTTTCTTCTCTCTTAACTATGACCTTTCCGTTCTGTTGTGTACCGGTAGTACGTGTCATAGATTAACTTAGAAAGACGGTGAATTGGGTAAATAGTCTCATGTGTCTAATCGTGAATTTAAAACTACTACTGTGACCATTACCTCTTCTAATGACAATATGTCGGGACTGAACGATAAATCGGAAGTTCTCGTGAACCTTGACAGTTACTGGGTACAATAAGTAAATATGTACTTTCACCCAGGAAATGGATCGAACGAAGGGACCCAAAGTTAGTTGGAGGATAGAAAATTATACGTAACACGGTAACTTTATCCAAACTAATTATTGGTTTACATACGTACAAGATAGGACGGAAGAATGGAGATAAAAGACGGAGAAAGATACCCACCACTTCACAAACAAAACGACACCAATGTAATCTTATTCTCTGGATCATAAATACGACTATGTCAGTCATAGATGTGACTTCAGATAGACGAACAACTTGACGACTGAGAGTCGAACTCGTGTGAATCACGTATTTTCCATGAAGACCCTAAGTATCCACAAGAATTAGGTATTCTTTTACCTAGCTCTGGTAGTATTAGTTAAAGGAATTCCTATCTTAAGACCACTTTTACTTTACTCGAATTTCCGAGAATAGAAACGGTAGTAAGTAGAGGTGGAAATACATAAAGGGAGAGGCCAAAAGTAATCGTACGACTGTTGACCTCGAGGTCCGTAAAAGTAGGTGTGAGGTTTATGACGGGACTAAAGTCAAGGTTCAATACTTTGGATTAGACTTGGAATCTTCCCTTCAATGTTCGATATTGAAATTTAAAGTCAAATGTCTCAAGGGGTCCTACTAAGGTCCTTAACTCGACCCTCTCCAGGACCCTTAGTCTTTGGTTTGATGACGGAGAAAGGAGGGGATTTTCCTGGACTCCTGTAATCTTTGTTTTGAGTATTTTATGGCAAAAGTGTTGTAGAGTTGATTCTTCTTAACGTTCTCTCGTAGAGTAGGTAGGGGGAGGGTCATTGACGAAGATTGATTAGGGTCTGTATTCCTCCACAGAGAATAAGAAGTTTTAGTGAACTTCCTGTAAAGTGTTACGGGGGACCAGTGGACAAAGTTTTATTTTCTTGACCCACGGTCCTTTTAGAAGGAGTATGAGTTTGTGAGTAAAAAAAAAATAAGTTAAGTCCGGTAAACCTATTAATTTCATATTTTAAAGTCTTGACCTTCCATGAAATTTATGGTAGATCAGATCTCCAATGTTGACCACTGGGTCCCTAACTCTGTATAAAATGATCCCAGTGTCTTTCAAATTAAAAACTTAAAAACTTAATCAACTGGTACGAATCTATAACTCTATAAAGAAAAATTTTTTAGGTATCTCGATATAGAGATCTTTTTTCTAGTCTACCAGACCTTCGTGGCACTAGAAGTAAGGGCACGTTGTAGGTCTTGACACGTAAGGAGAAATGGGACACCATCATCTCTCTTTTAAATAAGATCATTTAGTGTTTAGGTTGGTCCGGATAAACAGAGTAAAAGAGATTTTATGATCGGGGATATCCGTAAAGTCAAACACTAGGGACGAAAAACGACTGTTCTTTTGACTCTCAGTCTTTGTACATAGTTGACTCAAGTAGTCGACTCAAGAAGTACATTGTTCTTGATCTTGGGTCCTGAGTAGGGAGAACCAGGTTACGAGGAGAGGACATCCAGTGAAGAAAGTCCTACATCGGTACAACTAGACTTCGTCGCCTTCTTTTTATTAATATCTTTTATTCTTTACCTGTATTATTTTCTGTTTTTGATGTTAAAAGTAAAAAGAACAGTGATATCAGGAGTCTAATCGAGTCGTCATACGACTATCTCTACACGGGATACTGGAGATTCCTTCTATGGACCGACTGTGGGTCCCTTATCGTCTCCTTTCTAAGTTACCCTTTTGAGTCTTCTCGGTCCGAGTAAAAATACAACTTCACACACACACACACACACACACACACACACACACACACAGATTTTCGACCAAGAGTCACGAAAATTACGTCTTTTTTTTTTTTTTTTTTTTGGTCCTTCTTTTTTTCTTTTCCTTTTCTTGCCACCATACGGGTAAAGGTCGAGTTTGTATCAAACCTTTTCTGTTTCTCTCCTGAATGTCTCTAACATTATAACCCCCTCCCAACAGATAGTTCTTATATTTTTTATTATTAAGGTTAGATTCACATACAAATATTCTCCGACAATTTGAACCTCCAGTTAAGTCGTTTACATCTTCAACTTATCATATAACGAGTTCTCTAAAGGACTTGATCAAAAAACCATGATCCATCTATGTTGTATGCCTCTTCCGTTACCGTGGGGTGAGGACATGAGAACGGACCTTTTAGGGTACCTGTCTCCTCGGACCATCCGATGTCAGGTACCCCAGCGATGTTCAGTCTGTGCTGACTCGCTGAAGTGAAAGTGAAAAGTGAAAGTACGTAACCTCCTCCTTTACCGTGGGGTGAGGTCACAAGAACGGACCTCTTAGGGTCCCTACCGTCTCGGACCACACGACGGAAGATACCCCAGCGTGTCTCAGCCTGTGTTAACTTCGATGAATCGTCATCGTCTATGTTGTCAGAAAATTCGGAAACTTCTCTCTCACTAGTGACCCTTCTCATTCTTAAAACACAATTGTGAGAGGACTTTGTACTTTCTTTTTTGATCCAATTTGTAATTCCGTTGTGTCTCTCGGGGTTTCATGGACAAGTAATGTCAGTCAAGTCCGTTACTTATCCAATCAATAGTGGACCAGTTTTGTCGACTTCTTAATTCACGTAGTATTGTCAGTGGTCGACCAAATCAGTTCATAGTCAAACAGGAAACTTTGTCAAAGACCGACACTTACACCGAGTTGTACCTCTTTGTACCGGTTTTCTCCGAAAGTCTAAAAGAACTGTATGGAGAAGTTAGTATCGGTTCTTCACGACCTCGGGAAATAGGGTTCTCGTTTCTGTAATGAAATCGAACTCTATAAACGTAAATCAAATTCAAACTTCAATAGATTTAGGGGGATAAAGGTGACTTTGTAAGTATTAAACCGTAAGTACACCGCTTATCGAAAACGATCAACCCCTTTCTGATCGGTTTTCGAGAGAGAGTTCCACTTGACTAAAAATTATTCGAACTACAAGAACCACCCAATGTTTTGAATAATTGTAGGTAACGGAAGGTCTCGAGTGGTTGATTTTTCTCACATAAATGGTCAACTGGTCCAGGGGAGGGAGGAAATTGAAGAAAGAATTCTTTTATCCTTTATTTTCTCGTAAGACCTTACGGTTAAGTCACGGACCACCAGAATTATTTTAGTATGTGTCAACTGAACAGGACAGAAAACCATAGTCAATTTACGATCTGTACGGAGAACTTACCTTTTACAGAAAGGAGACTACTACTTCTTCTAAAGAGATTACTTTGTTCTCCTTTCAGTATAATTCTTTGTGTTATATCCCTCTTAAGTCTTCTACCGTCTCCTTATCCTGTCCCTCTGGTGAAAGAGGGGGTGTTTAAGTAGTTTTCTTGTAAAGTTGCGACTCATTTAAGATGTTTTGTTGAAGACTTATGACCGTCTCCTGTAGTCCGTGGGTCTTTTCGTCTAGTAACAGAAGTTTTTGTCACTTTGAGAGACCCACAGGAAGTTACACCTCTTTCAAAGGTAGAAATTGGATCTACAAAATAGTAGTCGCGACATATCTACCTCTTCAGAACTCCGATGGCATTTTTATTTTGACTTTTGGTCTTCGTCTTCCGAATTCAGGTTTAGGACTCTTGTAGTCTCTTGAGGACTTAGGTCCCTCGTAATTAGCTACAATTCCTCGAGTAGTTTGAGGAGGTATGGATGTGACTTTGGTTCGTGGTGGGTTCCCGGTTGTTCAAGGTCTCGTTCTGTTATGGTACGTTTAAGAGGTCGTTGTGTCCTTGTTTGGGGACTCGAAGGTATATGTCCGTCGAGTTCAATGAGGTTTTGGTATCTGTAGAGTATTGAGTAATGACCTGTGAAGTAACGTGAGGTCTCTCTTCTTTAGGTCGAGATGGGTGGTCTTGAGGCTATGTTCGAAGGGATTGGTTCTTTGGAACTGTTCGGTGACTATGTTGGGGTAGGTGTCGCTCCTTTGAGGTATTATTTCTCTTGAGGTGTTTAAGGTTCTTATGTCTTTCCGGTGGGGTTTGCGTCGTTATATTGGTTCTACTTCTCTGTCTCCTTATGAGTCGTCCATTTCCTTGTCCTCTTTTCGGGTGGTTTGGTTTGTTTTCTCCTTCTCTATCCCTTAGATGGACTCTTTCTTAAGGTTTATTACTATCACTTTTACTAGGTTTTAGAACTTTAGTTTTATCTTAGTGTCTATTTATCGGACCTCTGTTCCTAACTCTTCTACGTTCTTTCCAAATTGTTCCTGGATCTTCTTTATTTTTTCTCAGTTATATATTACTTATTACGTTATTTACTCTAGTCTTTGTGAGACCTCCGTTGTTTATCATCTTATAGCCTCCGTCTTCTATCCTAATCACTTTATCTTCTATCTTACCATCTTTATTTACTTAGTCTCTCCTTTTTTCTTTTTACTTAATTTTCTTTACTCCTGTTAGAGTCTCTAGAGGTCCTGTTATACTTTGCGAGGTTTTAAGCTTAATATCCTCAGGGTCTTCTTCTTCTGTTTTTAGTACCCTTTTATGAACTCCTCTATTATCAACTTTTGAAGGGATTTTACCCCTTCCTTTATTAGTGGGTTCAGGTTCTTTAGGTCTCTCAAGGTTTGTCCTATTTGGGTTCCGTTTTTTGGGGTTCTGTGTATAATTAGTTTAAATTTCTCTAGTTTGTGTTTCTTGTTTATAATTTTCGTCGTTCCCTTTTTGTTGTTTATTGTGTGTTCCCCTAAGGGTATTCCTATTGACGTCTAGAAAGTTATCTTTGCGAAGTCCGGTCCTCCCTTACCGTTCTGTATGAATTTCACTACTTTCTTTTATTGGATGTCGGGTCTAATGACATGGGTCGTTCCTAGAGTAAGTTTATACTTCCTCTTTAGTTTTCGAAATGTCTGTTCGTTTTCGACTCTCTTAAGTCATGGTGGTTTGGTCGAGAGGTTGTTTACGATTTCCTATAAGAGATCTGTCCTTTGTGTATTTCCCGTATATTTGGACTTGGGTTTTGTTATTTCATTTACCGTTACCCTAGTATGAATAATTATTAATGGAATTTACATTTACCCAACTTACGGGGTTGGTTTTCCGTTTCTGACCGACTTACCTATGTTTTTGTTCTGGGGATATATACGACGGATGTTCTCTGGGTGGAGTTTTGTTCCCTGTGTATGTCTGACTTTCAATTCCCGACCTTTTTCTATAAGGTGCGTTTATCTCTGGTTTTCTTTCGTCCTCACCGTTATGAGTATAGGCTATTTTATCTGAAATTTTGTTTCCGACACTTTTCTCTGTTTCTTCCGGTGATGTATTACTAATTTCCTAGTTAGGTTCTTCTATATTGTTATATTTATATATACGTGGGTTGTATCCTCGTGGCGTTATAAATTCTGTTTACGATTGTTCATACTTTCCCCTTTAATTGTTATTGTGTTATTATCACCCCCCGAAATTATGGGGTGAGTGTAGAAACCTGTCTAGTTGATTTGTCTTTTAATTGTTTCTTTGTGTTTGAAATTTACTATGTTATCTGGTCAATCTGGATTAACTTTAGATATCCTGTAAAGTGGGGTTTTGTTACTTAAAGTGGAAAAAAAGTTCACGAGTGCCTTGGAAGAGGTCCTATCTAGTGTAGGACCCGGTATTTAGATTGGAACTACTTAAGTTTTTTTAACTTTAGTAAGGTTTGTAGAAAAGACTGGTATTACGTAATTCTAATCTAGAGTTAATGTCCTCTTTTTGATAATTTTTACGGTTGTATACCTCCGACTTGTTGTGCGAAGACTTATTGGTTGTTTAGTGTCTTCTTTAGTTTTTTCTTTAGTTTTATACGTATCTTTCCTTACTTTTACTTTTGTGTTGTTGGGTTTTGGACACTCTGTGATATTTTCGTCACGATTCTCCTTTCAAGTATCGTTATGTCCGTATGGAGTTCTTTATTCTTTTTTCAGTTTATTTATTGGATTGATGTGGATTTCGTTGATCTTTTCCTTCTTTACCTCTTGGGGTCTCAACCATCTTCCTTTCTTTAGAATTTTTAATCCCGTCTTTATTTACGTTTTCTTTGTTTTCTCTGGTATCGTTTTTAGTTGTTTCGGTTTTCGACCAAGAAACTTTCCTATTTATTTTGACTGTTTGGTAATCGGTCTGAGTAGTTCTTTGTTTCCCTCTTCTTAGTTTAGTTATTTTAATCTTTACTTTTACCTCTCAAGTGTTGTCTGTTGTGTCTTTATGTTTCCTAGTATTCTCTGATGATAGTCGTTGATATACGGTTATTTTACCTGTTGAACCTTCTTTACCTGTTTAAGAATCTTTTCATGTTGAAATGTTTTGACTTGGTCCTTCTTTATCTTTTAGTATTGTCTGGGTAGTGCTCGTGTCTTTAACTTTGACATTAGTCTTTAGAAGGTCGTTTGTTTTCGGGTCCAGGTCTGCCGAAGTGTCGACTTAAGATGGTTTTTAAAGCTCTTCTCGATTGTGGATAGGAGGAGTTTGAGAAGGTCTTTTAACGTCTCCTTCCATTTGAAGGTTTGAGTAAGATACTCCGGTGGTAGTGGGATTATGGTTTTGGACTGTTTCTACAGTGTTTTTTTCTTTTGATGTCCGGTTATAGTGACTACTTGTATCTACGTTTTTA
>SJYO01016970.1:27471371-27526498 GCA_006410555.1 Capra ibex | reverse complement strand
TTTTTTTTTTCTTTAGTTTTATACGTATCTTTGATTACTTTTACTTTTATGTTGTTGGGTTTTGGACACTCTGTGACATTTCCGTCAGGATTCCCCTTCCAAGTATCGTTATCTCCGTATGGAGTTCTTTGTTCCTTTTTCAGTTTATTTATTGGATTGAGATGTGGATTTCGTTGATCTTTTCCTTCTTTACTTCTTTGGGTCTCAATCATCTTCCTTTCTTTAGAATTTTTAATCCCGTCTTTATTTTCGTTTTTTTTTTTTTTTTTTTCACTGGTATCGTTTTTGTTGTTTCGACTTTAGACCAAGAAACTTTCGTATTTACTTTAACTGTTTGGTAATTGGTCTGTGTAGTTCTTTGTTTCCCTCTTTTTAGTTTAGTTATTTTAATCTTTACTTTTACCTCTCTGGTGTTATCTGTTGTGTCTTTATGTTTCCTAGTATTCTCTGACGACGACGATTGAGCGAAGTCAGCACAGGTTGAGACACGCTGGGGTATCTACCGTCGGGGGGTCCGAGGCGGCAGGGACCCTAAGAGGTCCGTTCTTGTGACCTCACACAAAGGTAAAGCAAGAGGTTACGTACTTTCACTTTTCACTTTTACTTCAGTGAGTCAGTACGGGCTGAGAATCGCTGAGGTACCCGACGTCGGATGGTCAGAGGAAGTAGGTACCCTAAAAGGTCCGCTCTCACGACCTCACCCCACGGTAACGAAAGAGGGTATTTTCTGATTACAGTCGTTAATATACGGTTATTTTACCCGTTGAACTTTCTTTACCTGTTTAAGAATCTTTTTATGTTGAAAGGTTTTGACTTGATCCTTCTTTGTCTTTTGGAATTGTCTGGGTAGTGTTTGTGTCATTAACTTTGACATCAGTCTTTAGAAGGTCGTTTGGTTTCGGGTCCAGGTCTACAGAAGTGTCGACTTAAGATGGTTTTTAAAGCTCTTCTCGATTGTGGATAGGAATGAGTTTGAGAAGGTCTTTTAATGTCTCCTTCTATTTGAAGGTTTGAGTAAGATCCTTCGGTGGTAGTGGGATTATGGTTTTGGACTGTTTCTACGGTGTTTTTTTCTTTTGATGTCCGGTTATAGTGACTACTTGTATCTACGTTTTTAGGAATTGTTTTAAGATCGTTAGTCTTAGGTTGTTGTGTAATTTTTCTAGTATGTGGTACTGGTTCACCCGAAATAGGGTCCCTACGTTCCTAAGAAGTTATAGGTGTTTAATTAGTTACATTACGAGGTGTAATTGTTTAACTTTTTATTTTCGGTATACTCATAGAGTTATCTACGTCTCTTTCTGAAATTGTTTTAAGTGGTAGGTAAATACTATTTTTAAGAGGTCTTTCGTCCGTATCTTCCTTGTATGGAGTTGTATTATTTTCGATAGATACTGTTTGGGTGTCATTTGTAATAGAAGTTACCACTTTTTAACTTTCCTAAAGGGGATTTCAGTCCTTGTTCTGTTCCCACAGGTGAAAGTGACGATGATAAGTTGTATCAAGACCTTCAAAACCGGTGTCGTTAGTCTCGTCCTTTTTTTTTTTTTCTTTTCTTTAGGTTTAACNTCAAAAACGGTGTCGTTAGTCTCGTCTTTTTCTTTCTTTTCTTTAGGTTTAACCTTTTCTTCTTCATTTTGAGAGTGACAAACGTCTACTGTACTAGGAGATGTACCTTTTGGGATTTCTGACGTGGTCTTTTAATGATCTCGATTAGTTACTTATATCATTTCAACGTCCTATATTTTAGTTGTGTGTCTTTAGGGAACGTAAGGATATGTGATTATTACTCTTTCATCTTTTTCTTTAATTCCTTTGTTAAGGTAAGTGGTAACGTTGCTTTTCTTATTTTATGAATCCTTATATAGATGGATTTCTTTGATTTCTGGATATATATCTTTTGATATTTTGTGACTACTTTCTTTAGTTTCTCCTGTGATTATCTACCTCTTTATATGATACAATTACCTAGCCTTCTTAGTTATATCACTTTTACTCATATGATGGGTTTCGTTAGATGTCTAAGTTACGTTAGGGATAGTTCGATGGTCGCCATAAAAAGTGTCTCGATCTTGTTTGTTAAAGTGTCAAACATACCTTTATGTTTTTTGGAGTTTATCGGTTTCGTTAGAACTCTTTCTTCTTACATTGACCTCCTTAGTTGGACGGACTGAAGTCCGAGATGATGTTTCGGTGTCAGTAGTTCTGTCATACCATGACCGTGTTTCTGTCTTTATATCTAGTTACCTTGTTTTATCTTTCGGATCTCTATTTAGGTGTGTGGATACCTGTGGAATAGAAGCTGTTTCCTCCGTTCTTATATGTTACCTAATTTCTGTTAGGGAAATTGTTCACCACGACCCTTTTGACCAGTTGGTGAACATTTTCTTACTTTGATCTAGTGAAAGATTGTGGTATGTGTTTTTATTTGAGTTTTACCTAATTTCTAGATTTGTATTCTGGTCTTTGATATTTTGAGGACCTTCTCTTGTATCCGTTTTGTGAGAGTCTGTATTTAGTGTCGTCCTAGGAGATACTGGGTGAAGGGTCTTATAATCTTTATTTTCGTTTATATTTGTTTACCCTAGATTAATTTTAATTTTCGAAGACGTGTTGTTTCCTTTGATATTCGTTCCACTTTTCTGTCGGAAGTCTTACCCTCTTTTATTATCGTTTACTTCGTTGACTGTTTGTTGATTAGAGTTTTTATATGTTCGTTGAAAACGTCGAGTTCAGGTCTTTTTATTTACTGGGTTAGTTTTTTATTCGGTTTCTTGATCCATCTGTAAAGAGGTTTCTTCTGTATGTCTACCGATTGTTTGTCTACTTTTCTACGAGTTGTAGTGAGTAATAGTCTCTTTACGTTTAGTTTTGGTGTTACTCCATGGTAAAGAGTGGTCAGTCTTACCGTCGCTAGGTTTTCAGATGTTCGTTATTTACGACCTCTCCCACACCTCTTTTCCCTTGGGAGAATGTGACAACCACCGTTACGTTTGATCATGTCGGTGATACCTCTTGTCACACCTCTAAGGAATTTTTTAACGTTTATTTTGACGGAATACTGGGTCGTTAGGGTGAAGACCCGTATGTGTGACTCCTTTGGTCTTAACTTTCTCTGTGCACATGGAGTTACAAGGAGTGTCGTGACAAATATTATCGGTCCTGTACCTTTGTTGGATCTACAGGTAGTCGTCTACTCACCTATTCTTTCGACACCATGTATATGTGTCACCCCATAATGAGTCGGTAATTTTTATTATGTAAACTTAGTCAAGATTACTCTACCTACTTTGACCTCGGCTAATATGTCTCACTTCATTCGGTCTTTCTTTTTGTGGTTATGTCATATGATTGTGTATATATACCTTAAATATTTCTACCATTACTATTGGGAGATGTGCTCTGTCGTTTTCTCTGTGTCTACATATCTTACCTGAAAATCTGAGACACCCTCTCCCTCTCCCACCCTACTAAACCCTTTTACCGTAACTTTGTACATATGATAGTCCATTCTTTACTTAGTGGTCAGATACAAGCTATGTCCTATGTCCTACGAACCCCGACCACGTGCCCCTACTAGGTCTCTCTACTATACCCCACCCTCCACCCTCTCCCCAAGTCCTAACCCTTGAGTACATGCGAACACCGACTAAGTACAGTTACATACCGTTTTAGTTATGTCATAACATTTCGTTTTATTTCATTTTTATTTTTAATTTTTTTCTTTATGTTATATTTTAGTCACCTATTTTCCACGACTCTATTAACCAATAATTATATGTTTTTTTTGAAACTTAGGTATGTCGAGAGGAATTTGTTTTAACGAAAATTACAACTAATTTATATATCTGTTCTTTTTGTTTTTAATTTCGGAAAATGTCCTTCCATATCGTATAAATTATAGTCATTATCCTTTCTTAAAGAAATTAGGTACTATATGTATTTTTTATAAAAATTCGTTGATGAAATTTCTCCGAACCATTTAAATAGATATAATTTTAATTATGTTTTGTATATAAAATTTATGTGATTTTCCACTTTCTCATCGTTACTGACCTTCTTCTACAAACGTTTGTATATTGATTGCTTTATAATTGTAAGTGTAGTACATTTTTTGAGGTATTTAGTTATCCGTTTTCTTTTTGTTGGTAGTTTTCCAGATTTTAGGTATGATAATCTGAGAGATTTCCTTTCCTCTGTCCCTAATCCCGTTTTCTTTATAAACTTCTTTATTACTGGTTTTATAAGGGTTTAAACCACTTTGTTTTTCTTTCGTCGAGTCGTTTGTGGTTAGTATTTAAACCGTTTAAGTTTGTTTCAAGATGGGTGTGTGTAATATTAGTTTGACGACTTTTGATACTTATTTCTTGTTTAGAACTTTCATCAATCTCTATTTACTGTGTAGTGTAGGTCCTCTTATTACTAAGTTTACTGTTCCCTAAAGAATATTTCTTGGTACCTACACTCTTGTGTCATCTTATTGTAGGAAATTTCACGACTTTCCCTAAAAATTTTTTCTCGATGCTTAGGTCTTAAAATATACGTTGGTTTATAAGAAATCTTTACTTCCATTTTATTTATGTAAAGGTTCATTTCTTTTAGTTTTTCTTAGTGACGATTGTCAGGACGTGTTGTTTGTTATGACTTCCTTCAAGGAGTCCGACGTTCTTGTACCATGATCTCATTTTGACGGAGAAGTCCTTTTCTGTCTCGTAGTTTTTACCATTTGTATTGATAGCCCACATATTAAGTACCAAGTTGGGAAAATATCTGTCTCTCTATCCCTACCTGTGCCTGTACCTCTACCTCTATTTGTTCCTCTCTTTCTCTCTCTCTCCTCCCTCCTTTCTCTCTTTCCCAATGACCTTTCTTGACCAAATATGTTAATGTCCTAGACCGTTCCCGTCTACTAGTTCTTCCTGTCTCTCACTCATTCACTCTTGGAACGTCTAAACCTCAGAGATGTAAGTCCCTTTCGGATTCGGGACAAAATTTCCAGATTGGGTCCTATTATAAGGAAAAATTAAATTCAGTTGACCATTATTGACTCCTGAAATCAATATAGATGTCTAAAAGAAGTGTCTTCATCGATATAGGTATAAACTGATTTATCGACCTTGACATCAAGTCGGATGGGTTCGACTGTGTGGTTTTTCGGTGGTGTATACCTATTTAGTCAAGTCAAGTCAGCAAGTCAGTACAGGTTGAGAAACGTTGGGGTACCTGATGTCGTGTTGCGGTCCGAAAGGATACGTAGTGTTTGAGGACCTCGAACGAGTTTGAGTACAAGTAGTTCAGTCATTACGGTAGGTTGGTAGTATAAAAGACAGTAGGGAAAGAGGAGGGTGGAGTCAGAAAGGGTCGTAGTCCCAGAAAATGTTAATCAGTCAAGAAGGGTAGTCCACCGGTTTCATAACCTCAAAATCGAAGTCGTAGTCAGGAAGGTTACTTATAAGTCCTGACTAAAGGAACTCCTAACTGACCAAACTAGAGGATCTACAGGTTCCCTGAGAGTTTTCAGAAGAAGTTGTGGTATTAAGTTTTCGTAGTTAAAGAGCCGAGAGTCGAAAGAAGTGTCAGGTTAAGAGTGTAGGTATGTACTGGTGACCTTTTTTGGTATCGAAACTGATTTGCCTGGTAACAACCGTTTCATTACAGAGACGAAAAATTATACGACGGTTCCAACCAGTATCGAAAAGAAGGTTCCTCGTTCACAGAAAATTAAAGTACCGACGTCAGTGGTAGACGTCACTAAAACCTCGGGGGGTTTTATTTCAGAGAGTGACAAAGGTAACAAAGAGGTAGATAAACGGTACTTCACTACCTTGGTCTACGGTACTAGACTTACCACTCAAAATTCAGTTGAAAAAGTGAGAGGTGGAAGTGAAAGTAGTTCTCCGAGAAATCAAAAAGGAACGAAAGTCGGTATTCCCACCACAGTAGACACATAGACTCCACTCGGTGGTTATACATGAGACATAAATATTCTTATTTCTTATTTATTTTAATTAAAGAAAAGAGAATTCGGGAAATTTTATATATATTAACGAATTTGATGTTTAAAAAAATAAACACCTTAAAAGTTACAAACATTTGTACACTGTTGACATAGTGTTTAGTATCACCCGTACGTTATTTCCCTTGGTATTCTAACAGGGAAATAGGAATGTCTATGTCTCATGTGTAACCACCGATGGTTTGTATCTCCTACCCCACCCGTTTTACTCATTTCCTTTAATTTTTCATGTTTAAAAGTCAATATTTTATTTATTCAGTACCTATGTATGTATTTCCTTTTTGTTACGTCCTTTCCTATTGTCTTGCCGTTTTTTGTTTGTCGTTATATTACTTTATCATCTGGATTTAAGTTGATATAGTGATTAATGTAACACAATTGTCAGATTCGTGATTTTCCCCCTCTAACGGTCCTATCTAAAAAATTTTCTAAGTGTACACGACGAGGGTTCTTTACGTGGAATTTATATTGTTATGTACATCAGACTTTCATTTACCTACCTTTTCGATATTGGACGTTTATCATTCGTATTCTTCTACCCTCACTGAGATAATCGGAGTTAAATTTTTCGTCTCGAGTCCTGTTTCTCATATCTGTCCCTATTAAAAATCTTCCCCGTTAAGTGGTCCTCCTGTTATTAATATTTACACAAACGTGGATTATTCTCTTCGTGTATTTAGTTATGAAATGGCTTTATTTCTCCTCTTTTCTCCTGTTAAAGTGTTAGTCTCATTCAAAATTGTGGAAAGACAGTAGGTAATTTCTTGTTGGTGTTATAGATTTGTAATGATGATTGGAAGGACTAGATTATCTATAAAAGACTTAAGATAGGTTTATGTGTAAGAAAAATTCGTGTGTATCTTGTAAACGGTCAAATCTCATGTATGACACGATATTTTGTTTACAGTTATTCAAGGCTCTTGACTTTAGTACATCTCACACTGGATACTAGTGTCCTCTTAAGTGTAGTACAGAGATCTTTTTAGGTCAATAAGTCTTTAGTTTACTGTATGAGATTTATTAAATACCCAGTTTCTGTTTTTAGTATTTCCTTTAGTCTTTTATAAAACTTGACTTACTTTTTCTTTTATGTCTTACTTTTAAACATTCTATCCTGATTTCATCCCGAATCTCCCTTTGTATCGAAATTTACGTTTTCTGATTTCCATATTTTCGTTGCGTACATTCTTAATTTCTGAAATTTTAAATTTTTTATTTTATTTATTTATTTTAATTTTTCTTTTTTTTATTTTCGTTGTCGGATTAAATGAAACTTTTCAAGATTTCTCACTTCATTCGGGTATCAATCATCTTTATTACTTTATTTATACTCTTATCTTTAGTCACTTTAACTTTTATCAAATATCTCTTTAGTTGTTTCGACTTTGGACCAAGAAATCCCTTTTTTTAATGTTTGAGGATTTGAGTAGGGTTTTTTACCCTTCCCCTTCCTCATCCCCTCTCTTCCTCTCTCCTTTTATGTTACAGGGGCTACAACCCTTATTTTTTACTAAATAGCGGTGTTTAGGGTGTCTGAAACTTTCCTATTCACTTAAAACCTTGTGAAAACATAGTAGTATGAAATGTTGAATCCACTTTTTACTTAAGAACTTTTTATCTTGTAATTTCAACCATGTCTTTGTCTTTACTACTTAACGGTATAAACTTTATTTAACTACTTAATAGTTTTTGTGAGGTTTTCTTTTTGTTAGTTCACCGTTTTGTGTCCTTGTCTGTTAAGTGCTTTCTTTTTTAGATTTGACAAGGATTAAGATACTTTTCTACGAACTAGTATCCTTTTACACTCAATTTTGTTGTACTCCTTTGTAAGGTTTAAATAGTTTATCCGTTTTCAATTTTAGGATTACTGTTGTTTATAACCGTTCTTATGTTCTTTTTGTTCTTTAAAACTATTTGAAGACTACGTATGTGTTTAACCATGTTTGTGAAATCTCCGTTAAACTGTTGTAGATCATTTCGACTGTTTCGTATATGGGTTATTAGACCGTGGAGGTGAACGTCCATATGGAAATCCCTTTACGTGTACACAAGTGTCCTTTACACATATTCCTACAAGTACGTTCAAAGTAAACATTCTCTTTTGTGACCCTTTCGTTCGATTTACAGGTAGTTATCCTCCTATTTTTTATGTAAAACTATATCGGTACATACCTTTAAATTTGTCGTCAATTATACATTCTTGATCTCTATATATAGACTACGTTTATGCATAGTTTTTCAATATCTTTGGTTCGTCGCCTTCCTATGTGTTTACTCCGGAAAATAAATTGTACATTATATACTTTTGTTACGATGTATTGAACTTCCTATGTTGCACCTATATTTTTCCGTCTCTAACCTTGCTATTTTTGGTTTTAGATTAAAAACAGAGTTGACTCTTTCCCCCTACCCTAGTCTCTAAGTTTGTATAAACATTGCGAAGGAAAAATCCAACTAACCACGTCTATTCCCATAAGTGAGATCATCCGTAACGTGGAAAAACATACAGACTTTATATCACATTAAAATTTTTAGTCTTTCCTTGACCTCGGGGTTTATACCGACGAACCGTTTTCTACCTCAAAAGTCAACATTACCCCCTTGTCTGCGGGTACGACTTACGGGAGTTGACAAAACTGAAGACCTCCCCGCCCAGCACTAATGTCGACACTAATCCACTGAGTGGTATTAATACAAAACAACTTTAACTTAAATAACTTCGTACTTAGTAAGACAGGTTCCGGATGGATTAACGAGGTTGGGACCTACCCTTCCTACCGCCTCCTCAAAAGGCACCTCCAGTGGCGTCTACTGACACGCGCGCACACGCACACGTACACCCCCGTACGGACGTGTGTGCGCACGGTACGAACGGGACGTGTCTCGGTCGACGCACCGAAGGAAGAGACATTACTGCCCTACAACCGTCCTTTACAAATGTCCAATTGACACCAAATAAGACGGAAGGTGGGGGATGAGTTTAAACACTCGTCAAGTGATGAACCGATAAACCGGGGGACCCTCTGTCCCAAGAGTCTGACCGAAGGGAGACCCACAACAGACCAAGGAGTTTCGACGACTCACCGTCTAAAATAGGTACAAGAGGGTCGAGTCTGGGGGGAGTGACGAGTCACCATATACTCCCTACGGGACCCTCGACACGTTACCGACGTCTCGACATTCAATTTAGGTGTACTCACGAGACTCCCCCACTTGTTGTTCGGGTCTCACTGTCTTGGGGGTCTCGGAGAGAGAGACACCGTGTGAATGTCCCCTGTGACCCCCTATCCCTGATGAACCCGAGAATGTGTGACACTCAGTGGGTGTCCGAGTATGGTCGCTTCCCGATCTCGGAAAGAGGACTGAGGAGCTTGACACTTCAGCCCTCTGGAGTTCAGTAGGTCACCAACAGGTAGAAACACGGTACGGGTACCTTGTTTACTTTACCCTAAACGGATATCGTCTGACCCACATCCTATCTGTACTCACTCCTGTCAGACTACTCGTGAAAAAGACTAACGTCTCCACTAACACGTATTGTTCCTGTCAGTACTCTCGTTTGCGAACATCTGGTGAGTCATCCTTGGTCCGTGACAGGATTGGTGTAAAACTGAGTAAATAAAAAACTGTCGAGACACCGCACCTACAGAAATGATCGTGGTGAAACGGTTCCTCCTTTGACTCGGTACCCTTTCATTTGATTGGACGAGTGTCAGTGAATCGATCATTTACTCCCTCGGGTCTGATTGAATTTGACAGATCGAGGTCTGAAGGAAGAGTATTGGTGAGGAGACGTGCGGAACTTATATTCGTCCGTAATACGACCCACGAAATGTTTCAGTGGTCTGAATGAGGAGTTTTGTTAAGCGTCAACTGGTTAAACTCCTTTGATTCCGACTTTCTCTGTTTCATGAAACGTTTCTAATATGTTTATTATTCAATATATTAATTCTAGACTTCGAAAACCAAGGTCGCTGGACGAGTCACGACTTCGTCTTCTCTTTGTGTGTTTTGTCCTACCAGTACTCGTTGTCAAGTACCCGGTCTTTCGACCTAAGATAGGTGGACGGGTTAACGTCCATGACGTCCGTACGAAGACCTGAGGGAGGAGGAGGAGACTAAGTCTGAACCTACACTAGTACCGTCAGAGAAAGGTTAATGACGTAGAAGAGGACGTTGGTAGAGGAGACACGGTAATAATTTGTGATTATTTTGATGACGACGACGACGACGACGACGACGACGATTCGGCGAAGTCAGGTTGAAGTCAGGCTGAAGTTAGGTGAAGTCAGCGTAGGCTGAGACACGTTAGGGTATCTTCCGTCGGGTGGTCCGAGGCGGTAGGGACCCTAAGAGGTCCGTTCTTGTGACCTCACCCAACGGTAAAGGAAGAGGTTGTGTACTTTCCCTTTTCACTTTCACTTCAGCGAGTCAGCACAGACTGAGAAACGCTGGGGTACCTGACGTTGGGTGATCCGAGGAGACAGGTACCCTAAAAGGTCCGTTCTCATGACCTCACACACCGGTAACGGAAGAGGATCGTAAAATTTTTAGGTAACCGATTAAAAAAATTAGAAATCGAAGATGAGTGATCTTAGTTAATAATTTCTCATTCGTGAGGTCCCTCTTTCATTACAAATTTTGGGTACAACTGTTTGAAAACTCACTTAACTGACTACCAGTAACCGTTAGTCCTTGGGACCCAAATTCGAGTGTCACTCGTAAACCTCTTAGTTTCTCCGTTATTATAATTAATTATCTCTTTACCTCTTTTCACTTAGTTTTGATGTTACTCAATAGTGAAACATGGTCAGTCTTACCGGTAGTAGTTTTCTAGATGTTTATTATTTACGATCTCTCTCATACCTCTTTTCTCTTGGGAGGATATAACAACCGTCCTTAAATTTAATCATACCGAAGATACACTTGTTATACCTCCAAGGAATTTTTAGATTTTATCTCAATTCTACACTAGGACAGAACACGTAAAGAGAACACGTTTAGGGAAAGAACTTGTATGTGGACCTTTTCTACTTTTAAGATAAACATTTTTATGTATGTGGAGTTACAGGTATCGTCGTGATATAGGTTATCGGTTTTGTACCTTTGTTATACTTAAAGGTAACCGTCTACTTACCTAATTCTACACCATGTCTATATGTTACCTTACAAGTCAAGTCAAGTTAAGTCAACGAGTCAGAACAGGCTGAGAAACACTGGGGTACTTAGCGTCGTACGGTCCGGAGGGACAGACAGTGGTTGAGGGTCTCAAGTGAGTTTGAGTGCAGTCACTACGGTAGGTCGGTAGAGTAGGAGACAGTAGGGGAAAAGGAGGACGGAAGTTAGAAAGGGTCGTAGTCTCAGAAAAGGTTACTCAGTTGAGAAGCGTACTCCATCGGTTTCATGACGTCAAAGTCGAAATCGTAGTAAGGAAGGTTTCTTGTGGGTCCTGACTAGAGGAAATCTTACCTGACCAACCTAGAGGGACGTAAAGGTTCCCTGAGGGTTCTCAGAAGAGGTTGTGGTGTCAAGTTTTCGTAGTTAAGAAGTCGTGAGTCGAAAGAAGTGTCAGGTTGACACCTGAAGTGTCAGGTAGTTATGTACTGATGACCTTTTTGGTATCGGAACTGATCTCCCTGGAAACAACCGTTTCATTACAGAGACGAAATGTTATACGATAGATCCAACCAGTATTGAAAAGAAGGTTCCTCATTTGCAGAAAATTAAAGTACCAACGTCAGTGGTACACGTCACTAAAACCTCGGGGGGTTTTATTTCAGACTGTGACAAAGGTGACAAAGGGGTAGATAAAGGGTACTTCACTACCCTGGCCTACGGTACTAGAAGCAAAAGACTTACAACTCGAAATTCGGTTGAAAAAGTGAGAGATGAAAGTGAAAGTAGTTCTCCGAAAAATCAACGAGAAGTGAAAGACGGTATTCCCACCACAGTAGACGTATAGACTCCAATAACTCTAAAGAGGGCCGTTAGAACTAAGGTCGAACACGAAGAAGGTCGGGTCGTAAAGAGTACTACATGAGACGTATATTCAATTTATTCGTCCCATTGTTATATGTTGGAAATGCATGAGGAAAAGGAGAAACCTTGGTCAGACAACAAGGTACAAGTCGAGATTGACCACGAAGGACTGGACGTATATCCAAAGAGTTCTCCATAAGGGTAGAGAAAGTCCTAAAAGGCCAAATAACACTAGGTGTGTCAGTTTCCGAAACCGTATCAGTTATTTCATCTTTATCTACCAAAAGACCTTGAGAGAGTGAAAAAGGTACTAGGTCACCTACTTCCGTTAAACTAGAGACCAAGGAGACGGAAAAGATTTACAATGAGCCGGTATTTTTCTCTTACTTAATTATGGTAAACATCGTTATACCTTCCTCTAATAGTATGACTCATTCAGTCTTTCTCTGTTTATAATACACCATAGTAAATATATACCTTAGAATTTTTACTATGTTTAATTGAATAAATGTTTTGATTTTATCTGAGTGTCTATACCTTTTATTTGAATACCAATGGTTTCCCCTTTTCCTCCTCTTTATTAAACCCTTAAACCCTAATTATCTATGTATGATTATATATATTTTATCTCTTTGTCGTTCCAAGATGACAAATCGTATTCCTTGATATTATATATGTTGTAGAACATTATTGGATATTACTTTTTCTTAGACTTTTTTTTAATACGTATATGTAAATATATATTATTTCTATATAAATATATATTAGTATATATTGGTATATCGGTGACTGCACACTCAAAAGGACCAGAGGTTTGACTTTCTTGGTTCACCATAGAACTCGGGACCGGTGACACTGTAAGTACAGACGTTCTTAGAACACTCAACGATGAGTAGGTGGTCGAAACTCAGACTCCGTTCTTTGTTCTTACCTTTCCTGTTCTCGTGTCTGACAAGGGTCTTATTGATCCGTCACTCAACCCCTTAGGGTTGAGACTAGAGTGGAGGTAAGGAACGACGGAGAAACTTAAAAAAATTTTAAAATAAAATAAAATAAAAAATTTCCAAAAAAAAGTAAAAATAATCACGGAGTCAGTACAGGTTGAGAAACCCTAGGATGCCTGTCATCGGACGGTAAAAAAGTAAAAATTTTTTCTTCATATTAACGAAATGTTACAAAGTCCATATGTCTTTTTTACTAAATTAACATATATATACATATATATAAGAAAAAGTCCAACAAAAAGTTGTCCAATAATATTCCACCAAGTCTGTCATTTCTTAGACGGACATTACGTCCTCTGGGCCCAAGTCAAGGTCCCAACCCTTCCAGGGGGTGTCTTCTCTTACCAATGAGTGAGGTAATAAGTACGGACCTCTTAAGACACCTGTCTCCTCGGACCGACCGATATCAGGTACTTCAATGTTTCTCAGTCTGTACTGACTCGTTGATTGTGTGTGTGTGACCTGTCATAGTCTTGTTCATTATTTTGAGTCTTTATTGCAGGGTTCTCTTAGTTATCGGGATTTGTCGATTCCTTCCCCGTCTGTTGGAGACTGAAGAGACAGGAAATTTCCGGGTAAGAAGAAGTCATCGTGGTACCTTTACAGGAAGAGTACTTTATCACCTTCTCTACACACCATCTCTTTCTCACTTACACGTCAGTATTTGAGATGTAAGGTCCGGGTAGACACTATGAGTGTTGTAAAATGGAACCTGTTCCGTGCAGATAAGTTTGGAGTCGAAGGAGTTGACAGTTAACTTTTTTTTTTTAGTAGTTTTGAAAAAGTGACTGAAAGTTTACGATGGAAACTTTCATACCCCGGATCGGAGACCAGGACAGGATCGTGTACAGGAGGTTCGAAACGTCGGAGCACTTACGAAACAGTGACATGAACTGACCTCCTCTTGAATCCCAGACATTGTTGAATCAAACGAAAGGGTGGGTCACCTAGTAGTTCAGGAACGGAAAAAAGAATTAAGTGTTGTGAAATGTTAACACAGAGAGAAGGACAATGGAAACGAAAAAAGGTTGGAGAATCAAACCATAGTACGAGTCTACATTGTTTAAATAATAGTACAAATGGTAGGTCTTACGTCCCTACAAAATTGTTAGTGAAAGGTAAAGACTCAAAAGACCTTCGAGTGAATAGTGTGGGGCAGAAACTGGAGAGGGTTCATCTGGGGACAACATGTCGGTAAGTATGTGGATGGATTCTGGTCTCAAGAGTGAAAGAGTATGATAAATAACCAGTTTTACGGACGACAGGACTACTAGTGAACTTTCAATGAAGTAGGATTGGAAGGAATAATGAGAAAGGATAAAAAGAAGAGGAAAGAAACTATCAGAAGTTAAAGAGGTCAAAGAGAAGAATTTAATTGAAGTGGATAATTAGTGTCGTAGTGAGTCCAAGTCATGTAAAGACATTGGTAAAGGTATTGGTGTTGTCACCATTCGAGCGAGTAAAAAGGAATAAACCTCTCTATAAACTTTTATTTCACGGTAGAGTAGTTCCTTGAGTTAGTCCAGAATAAACTCATCAGTAAAATTTCACTAATGATTCAGAATCGGACCTCTTAGGGTCCCTGCCGCCTCGGACCACATGACGACAGATACCCCAGAGTGTCTCAGTCTGTGCTGATTTCGCTGAATCGTCGTCGTCGTCGTCGGGACTTATACGTATGTCTTCATAATAGTGAGACATATTCATCCTCTAAATATGGTCTAGTGGACTGAACGGAGGACTCTTTAGACATACGTCCCGTTCTTGTTTGTCAATCTTGACCTGTACCTTGTTGTCTGACCAAGGTTTAACCCTTTCCTCATGCAGTTCTGACATATAACAGTGGGACGAATAAATTGAATATACGTCTCATGTAGTACTCCTTACGACCTGACCTACTTCGTGTTCGACCCTAGTTCTAACAACCCTCTTTATAGTTATTGGAGTCTATACGTCTACTGTGCTGTGAATACCGTCTTTCGCTTCTTCTTGATTTCTCGGAGAACTACTTTCACTTTCTCTTCCCACTTTTTCAACCGAATTTTAAGTTGTAAGTCTTTTGCTTCTAGTACCGTAGACCAGGGTATTGAAGTACCGTTTATATACCCTTTTGTCACCTTTGTCACTGTCTGAATAAACCCCCAGAGATTTTAGTGACGTCTCATGTAGTACTCTTTACGACCTGATCTTCTTTGTGTTCGACCTTAGTTCTAACGGTCCTCTTTATAGTCATTGGAGTCTATACGTCTACTGTGGTGGGAATACCGTCTTTCACTTCTCGTTGATTTTTCGGAGAACTACTTTCACTTTCTACTCTCACTTTTTGAACCGAATTTCGAGTTGTAAGTCTGTTGATTCTAGTACCGTAGACCAGGGTAGTGAGGTACCCGTTATCTACCTCTTTGTCACCTTTGTCACAGTCTGAAATAAAACCCCCCCGAGGTTTTAGCAACGTCTACCACCAACGTCGGTACTTTAATTTTCTGTGTATGAGGAACCTTCTTTTCAATACTGGTTGGATCTATCGTATAAGTTTTCGTCTCTGGAATGAAACGACTGATTCCAGGCAGATCAGTTCCGGTACCAAAAGGGTCATCAGTACATACCTACACTCTCAACCTGACACTTCTTCCGACTCGTGGCTACTTAACTACGACAACTTGACACCACAACCTCTTCTGAGAACTCCCAGGGAACCTGACGTTCCTCTAGGTTGGTCAGGTAAGACTTCCTCTAGTTCGGACGCTAAAGAAACCTTCCTTACTATGATTTCGACTTTGACGTCATGAAACCGGTGGAGTACGTTTCTCAACTGAGTAACCTTTTCTGAGACTACGACCCTCCCTAACCCCCGTCCTCCTCTTCCCTTGCTGGTTCCTACTCTACCGACCTACCGTAGTGACTGAGCTACCTACACTCAGACTCACTTGAGGTCCTCAACCACTGTCTGTCCCTCCGGACCGCACGACGCTAAGTACCCCAGCGTTTCTCAGTCTGTACTGACTCACTGACTTGACTTGACTTTTAGTGACGTCTACCGTTGACGTCGGTACTTTAATTTTCCGGGAACAAGGAACCTCCTTTTCGATACTGGGTTCGTCTCTACAATGAAACGGTTGTTTCCAGACAGATCAGTTTCGATACCAAAAAGGTCATCAGTACATATCTACACTCTCAACCTGATATTTCTTTCGACTCGTGACTTCTTGACTACGAAAACTTGACACCACAACCTTTTCTGAGAACTCTCAGGGAACCTGTCGTTCCTCTAGGTTTGTCAGGTAGGATTTCCTTTAGTCAGGACTTATAAGTGACCTTCCTGACTATGACTTCGACTTTGAGGTTATGAAACCGGTGAACTACCCTTCTTGACTGAGCAACCTTTTCTGGGGCTACGACCCTTTCTAACTTCCACCCTCCTCTTCCTCTACTGTCTCCTACTCTACCGACCTACCGTAGTGACTGTGTTACTTGTACTCAAACTCATTTGACCTCAACCACTACCTGTTCCTTCGGACCGCACGACGTCAGGTACCCCAGAGTTTCTCAACCTGTGTTGACTCACTGACTTGACTTGACTTGACTACCTAAACCACCTCCCCTCGTCACTTCCGGATTATACTTATAAAATAGTAACAATAATTTTAATTTCTTTCTTCGTTTAAAGGTACAAAACCACTCACCTATTTTTATATCCCATAGGGTTCCTTGTCTCTCCTTATTCTTAGGTCCCTACATTCTACAATCCTTACTTTCACTGGTATCTTAAAATTGAACGATCCTAAAAGAGACATGATAGGATCGGTATTGTTCCTTCAACGTGAAAAGAATCTTTCATCGTATCCCTAAATCCTGATGTAGTAGATAAATATACTAAATTTAAGGTTGTCAAAAAATTTGATCGTGGTCTCACGTCTGTTGAGGTTTTATTTATAAGTGACGACTATAACAGAAGTTCCGTGGTAAAACCAGATAGTAGTGGAGTAGAGGAAAGAAGTAGAGGTCGTTCCTGTGGAGTTAGGTGGGCTGTCGTCTGAATATTGAACCTTTGTAGAGAGAGGAAGTGGAGGGTGGGGTAAACGTGAAATATAGATTTGACACCGTTGAGGTGTCACCCACCGGTCCGTACTGGTGTCATCTAAGTCTACACTAGTAAGACTACAACGTTATATGGTTCAAATTGGATCCTTTTAGGTTAGGTGGACATTTTTCCTTGTTATTTAAGGGTAGGAATAAAAAGTAGTACATTTAATCGGTTTTGTCTAACCACCTTGGCAAACAAGGTTAGACCAACGGTGTCCTATACATCTCAATCGTAGTAGGGGGTCCAGTAAAAGAGAGAAGAGAGGTACAGAAATGGTGGTCTACGGAGCTAATCGGAGGTTGAATATAGGTACATAGAGAGAGAACAAGATTCGTGATATTAATTTGACTACATCTAAATGTCGGTCTCCTTAACTCGGTACAAAAGTGGTAAACAACCAGAATGGTCTAGTTGTTTATTACAAATCATACGAATAGTGTACATTTCTCCTCTGTTTCCTCCACCAAAACTAGATTTATAAACTCTGTACCCAAAACCATTAATACTTGAGAGAAGTGGAATACTGTCGTATGTAAACTTCTTTGTAACTTTCCTCCCTCTACCTAACCCCTTCAAAACACAGTATAAAACCCTTTTCTCACAGTTTTAAGATGGTTGCTCCGGTAGACCTTTAAATCTCAATAGACATGGTCTCTGATCTTCTGGATAATTATTTTAAGTGTAAGGTCTTCTACCCGTCACGAAAGACACATGGATAGTCGTACACAGATATATCTCTTAGTGACTCTATCTCCTCCCAACCCGTCGACCGACCTAAATGACTCTGTAGAACTTGATAAAAAACTTACAAACCCCGAACTGTTTATTTACGTAGTTCGGGAGTTCGTGGAAAAGGGAAGTAAATTTTGGGTACACATAACTTCTCCTTTAAATTAGGAATACAAGGACTAAGTGAATGTGAATTGGGTAATTTTAGGTCGAACTGCCCTTGGTAACCTACGGAAGACCTCGGCGGAAAAGAAACTTAGAGTCTTTGGTGTTACTCCTTGATAAAAACCACCGAAATCAACGTCCTCGTTTTATCCTAAAGCTAAAACGGGAGTCTAAAGTGGTGTCGGTCGTTTAAAATTGAAACCAGTCTGTGTAACGGTACGGAATGTAAATAAATTAAAAACGGTTATTAGACTCTAGGTCCCTGGTGGTAAAAACTTTTCAGTTGTTTATACCTGACTCTAGGATAAGGTTGACACACGACTCGTGACACACCCAGAGACCCCAACTCAGGGTCACCGGAGGGGTCACCGATGGGAGAGGGATGAGACCCAAAGACTCACCGAGAGAAAGGGAGACGATATCAGGTTTATATATCTTCTGTGACAATTAAACATTTCTCATCACCTCTTACTACTTTTTCTCTTATTATAGTCCTTTATGTTAGGATATCTCCATTTGTCTTGTGTTATTGGATATGTGATTACTGTTTTTAATGCCTCTGTAAACGTTTATATTGGTTTAAAGTATATTAGGTATACGAGTGGGTCTCAAAATGGAAATCTGATGAAATTCGACTTACACTAGTGAAAGTCGGTCGAGTTAATAGATGTAGTCGATCATCATCTACTTTCTTCTTAGTATCGATCATAGGTTCGTTAATAATAGGTTGAAACCGAAAACTAAAGAGACATTGTTTGAGTCCATTTATGTTTGTGTGTCAGGGAAGAAACGGACCCGGACTTAGAGTGGTTGTACACTCTGTGTCTCTTGGTAAATAAAGATCGGGCGGACAGGGACAAAAGAACGGTTGACCTGTGTACCATCCTCTTCTTCGATCCACCAGAACTCGACAAGTACCTATGGGACTAGTGTTCATCAGTCGTCAATCGACAGGAGTGACATGGTGTTCGGTCCGTAATCATAAAGGAAGGAGTACGGATGGTGTAAGGGTTGGACCACAAAGTAATTCTAGTCTCACGAGCATTTGTAGTAAGGACTTCGAGTACAAAGGGAGTGTAGGGAGTTCCGTGTGGTACAGAAAGGGAACTCAGGGTGTTGAGTGTTGTATACCTCCTCTTTTCTACCCGTCCCTCCACAAAAAAGTGGAAAGGTGACTCTGGTGAAATAATAAATACAGGGAAGTAAAGTAGGTCTTGGGATGAGACCCGATGGATCGATAATTTGGAGTGATTAAAGTTCTGAGTACTTACATGTTAAAGGTCATCTTGTCGTGAAAAATAACAAAGAGGAACCAGAGGCTCATTGAATGTACGAGTTTTCTCTTACCCGACTCCAAAGAGAACAATTAAGTCAGGGTTTTACCTTTTTTATTATTATTAAACTTTAGACCTTTCTATTTATTTTTAATTTCTTTCTTCAAGGACTCAACCTTCTCCGATGGGTGAACTGATCTTACTTTTACTCTACGTTACTGTGGATCACGTACCTAAGGGTGGTATAACTGTGGTGTACTCAACAAGTCAGACTTAAGTAGGTCTCCTCGGTAGTATCCACCATTATTTTCGAAACTTTAGTCTAACTACACCCGGTTTAGTGTAGAGACGGAAAATGATACAGTAAGTAGAAATACTCGTTGTTACGAATAGTGGACGTTTGATCCCAATTATTATTGAAAGAGTCCTAATAGCACTTCTAACTTACAAGGTACATAAATTTTACAGATCACATCTCAACCGTGTCTCACCTTCCATCTTATCATCGATATTTTATATATGGAGTGTGTGGAACGACAAAAAGACCCTTAAAAATAATAAACGAGAAAGTTCAATTTTTACCTTCCAATAACAATTTTTAGTTTATCCAATGGATCTTCTTTATTACTGTTAAAGAAAATCACTGGTGGTGGAATTGTATACAATCGTACAGTGGGTTCGAAAACCTACGATATCCCTGTACTCTAACCATCTAAAATTGCGGATCTTCTTTTCCCTTTTAAAAGTCTTGTACCAATACGATCACCATTTTCTATTTGGCTTCATACAATGTAAAAATTCTCAAATAAACTCGTTTTTGACTAAACTAAACCCGTTGGCTTTAACTAATCTTTACGAAGATGTCGTCCTCGACAAAAGGAATCCGTTATCATTCCCATAACCTAATTTGTCATCCAGACTTCAGATATTCTTCTACAACTTTGATCCCGGTATAACAAGAGGGTTTCAGAGTTTTCATAAGAACCGGTTTTTATGAAACCAAACTGAATACACGCAGTTTTTTCTTTGGAACTAAAGAAGATAACTCGGGACCCATCAAAGGGTCACTGATGAAACTATGTTCCATGACATGACTTCGGACTAGTGAACATCCTACCCGATTAAAAACTAGTGAGTGGGGAAGAGGTAAGATACAACACGGTAGATACGGGACTGGACTAGAGACCGACAGACTAGGGGTGTCTAAAGAAATAGATCTGAGGGAACCGTCGGCTGAAGTCCACAAACCCTAAACCAGTTGCCTTCTGTGACTGTCTAATAGATTTTCGTCCTCACTCTCTACTACAGTCGTTTTACCATCTCATTCTTAAAGTTTTTTTAAAGGGGAGTGTTTCTTCGTGGAGGGTCCTGACGACGACGGTCACGGGCGTAGGGGTGTCACTCGGCGACGGCTGGGTGCGGAGATACTCTCTGGGAGGTTGTGATCGTTCATCGACGTTAAAACCACAAGAGTGTCCTCTTTCACTCACGTGTAGGAAGATGAGGAGGTAGAACTCAGTCAGAGACGAGGTACCTAAAATTTTTCGTTAAGACAGGATTTTAAGAAGGAACCTTTGATCTTTGATGATTCGAACACTTCGTGTTACTCTCTCAGGCATGTGACGTTGCTTCGTATGACGTACTGTCGTTTCTAGGACTTACGGCGTTGATTCTGGACTTTGTCGGTTCGTGTATCTGTTCAGTTGTTATAAAAAATTTAAGAAGGATTTTTTTTAAAGGTAAGGTATTTTCGTTGGGTATTTTTCAGTGGTTTGGACGGTTTTATTTAAAAAAGTCTTAACATCTTTAATTCGTTTCTGAACATCATTAGGTCATCGAAAGTGAGTTCTTTTTTTTATCGACTTAGAGTCATTATCGTCGTAGAAAATGGGACCAAAATAGGAGTAAGTGAATCGAATCTCTATCGGAACTTTTTTATTGTAGTACGTAAGGACCGTAAAGCTCCTCGTTTACTTCGACCTTGTGAAAGTTTCTAAATAAGGGTTTCTCGTTATTAGTATACTGGATAGAATATGAAGAGACCATCTTGGTCAGTTTTTCGAAGTAAAGTGAGTTTTCAGAAATAAAGTTTTCTGACAAGATATGTAGACACAGAGAAAACGACAGAGCGTATATCCCAATAGTAATGGTAGAAAGATTTAAGGTATATATGTGGGTACCACCTAAGTACAACTACATACCGTTTTGGTTATGTTATAACATTTCAATTTATTTATTTATTTATTATTAAATTTCTTCAGAAATAAAGTGGACAGAGTCTTGAACGTATCATGACGTTCGGGATCTCCCTTCCTCACAAACAACTTTAGAACATAGACCATCATAAAATTATATCTAAGACGGACTTCGTTACATCCCTTTTGTTGTCTGTTACTTTTTGAATTTTCGGTTTGTTACTCAATAGATGGTCCCGAACCTTTCTGAAGTCGAATGAGGATTTTTGGGTATTTCGGTTCGGATTCGGGTCCCAATAGACGTACTAGTACTTTCTGGATTTTTCCGGGACCGACTGGAGCTCCGAGACAAGATCGTCCTTTAGCCACTTTTATTCGGTTTATGGGTGGTCGACTACTTAGTTATTTGTTTACGTCATATAGGTATGTTACCTTACAATAAGTAAGAATTCTTCCTTATTTCATCACTACTTTCACTGTCAGCGAACCAGGACAGACTGAGAAACACTGGGGTACCTGATATGTCAGGTACCTTAAGAGGTATGGTCTTATGACCTCAGCCATCGGAAAGGGAAGAGGTCCCCTAGAAGGGTTAGGTCCCTACCTTGGGTCCAGAGGACGTGACGTCCACCTAAGAAATGGTCGACTTGGTGGTCTCCTCGGGTAGGACTTACGGTGTTGATAATTTCGTCACTATGTATGATATTATGCCTACTTGAATTTTTGTAATCCGACTCACTTTCTTCTTTCTGTGTTTTCCGGTGTATGAAGATAGAGAAACTTCTTCACAGATCGTATCTGTTTAGGTATCTCTGTCTTTTATTTAATCATGGACGAGTTCAATCCTCTTTCTTCTGTTACCCGTCACTGACGAATAACTATACCCTAAAGAAACCCCCCCACTACCTTTACAAGACCTTAACCTATTAACAATGCAACGTGTTGGAACACTGATTTGATTTTGGTGACTTAACATACGATATTTTACCACTTAAAACACAATACACTTTAACATACACTTAATATAGTGTTAAAAAAAATTTACACCTCCATCCCCTCGAACCCTATAAAGAAGAGGGGAGAGAATGAAAAGTCAATGCGGAAAGACCTTCATCCGTACAAGAAGATGTAAAGGGTGATTCGACAGGGAAGAAATCTCGAAGTTGGGTGTGATCTGAGGTCCTTGTTAAAAAAAAAGGAAGAGAAACGGGGAACCAGATCTTCACCATTACCACAGGGTGAGAACGACAAAAGACCCAGGGAGTTGAAGAAACAAAGGAATTCGAAAGACTGTGGTGACCTTCGTCAGGAAGGTAATTTCCGTGTCCGGTAGGGTGGTCTGAAGAAGAAGGATCACCCTCGACTGACTATGTGTCTGCCGGGGTTGAATGGTACTTCTTTACAAGAAACTTCCAGACTAAGGGACCTTATCCAAGGGTACCTCTTACCTATCCTGTTATCCTAAGAGTTCCTTACGACTACGAAAAGTGATAGGACAAAGAGGTAACAATAGGGTAAGCGATGAGGGAATTCTTTAAAGTGACGGGTGTTACTGAGGTCGATAGTGGAGACTTGGTTATTGATTAGTCAAACCCTAAAGACAGAGATTGATCTAAGGACTGAAAATTTGTTTCACAAGATTACCATGTTAGTTTCAAAGGGGTACTTACAGAATATCCATAGAGTTGAGTCATACGTGTGAAACGTTAAAATCACTTACCGTGGTGATAGGTAGGTGAGTGAGTTTAATCTTGAAGTTGAGATAGAAGTTTAGATGAGAGAGATAGTGACAGGTTAACCTAGAGTTTAAGGTGAATATCAAATCTTTATGAAGTCTCCTTATCCAGAAGTTAAGGGGACTAAAGTAGTAGAATACAAGGATGAAGATTTATCGGAAAGATGATGGTCAAAGGAGAAACTCTGTAAAAGGGTGTATAGATTTTATGGTACTAGTTAGAGTTCTTCAAATTGTGACTACGGTATAATAGATTTATGTAAATGGTCAGTCAAAAGGTTTAATAAGATTATTATATAAATTACTAATTAAAAAGGTTGGTTTCCAGTTTAGATCTCAATACCAAACGTCAACAAACGGTACAGACAAATAAGAAGTAATTTTTAAGGAAACGAAAAAAAAAAAAACGAAAGAAAAGAGAAAAAACAGAAAATATTGTCACTCTATAAACGTTGTGGGATCGTTCAAGAGGACATCGATCAAGGTATTTATACCCAAAAAGATTAACAACTGAGTACAAATTTAAGGTTAATCTGTATAAACCTTTCTTATATTGTATTTACCACAACCCAGAAAGAGTCACGTAGTGCAGTCCTTCGTATATTACAGTCTAATAAGGTAATACCCATTACTACAAGGTAATGACCAATTCTATTACAGGTTGTCTAAAAAAGGTTTCATCTTTATCGAAAAAGAGAAAACGTTGATCATTTATTGAACACTCCGATTTGAAATTCTGATATGTTTATAGAACAATGAGTTCTCTGAAATGGGTTTAAAAATCAAAGATAACAACCATGAACAAACTTAGTCGGTAATGTAGTTACCACTGTTTCACCAATAAAAGATTAAGATAATAAGGAAGATGTGAGGTGATCGTAAAACGATAATTTTCTTTTTCTTCTTCTTCTTCTTGAAAAGAAATGGGAAGATGGAGTAAAACGAAACAAACGAACAAAAACTTATAGTAATAAAAATTAAGTTGAATTTTCCATAATAATAGCGAAAAGAAAATTATGAATTAAAAGGAGATTAGTCCGGTCACCCTTGTAGAAATTCGATAGAGAACACAAGTAAACTATGCAAGGTTAAAAGAACGAAAGACTCTGTTATTATATGAGGTCTAAGTTAAACTTAGACCTTAAGAGACTTAAGAGAGGAGTACGGAGTAACTTGTCTTGTTTATTAATACACAAATTTAGTACTCAAGTAAGTCTGTGGAAGTTTAGGTTATGTCTCTCGAGTGGTAAAGTAGAGTGAGGAATAAAGATTGGGGAAAGATAGTACTAAATTTTTTTTTAGGTTACAACGGACTAAACGAGACAGTACGTCAAACGTGTTTCGTACCCTTGACCATGTGGTTATGACGTTGATTGTTGTTTATGTGGTTTATTATATATGTAAAGTAACGTGAAGAAAAACGAGAAGCTGACATAGAGTGACTTGTATACGTTACCTTAAGACGTAAGTCAATCAACCCAATTAAGAAAGAAAAACGTCCTGATACAATAGTTGACGAACATGTCATCCCAAGTGAATAAAGAGAAAAACAAGTTTAATCCTTACACGGGAACGGACAAATTAAAATAAAATTTTATATGTATTGAAATTACTAAATTTTCAATTTTAATATGATTTTCCACAGTGACGAAGGAGTGGAGGAGGTGGGAAAAGAGTAAGGACAGGACATGGGTCCGTTGACGACATCATCGAAGATCGTATAAGGAGGGTTCAAAGAAAAACGTTGTTATTTACACACACACACACACACACACACGTAAGAAGGAAGACTAAATGAGAGGAAAGAATACATTTTTTATGGGAAGATAAACATATGCAAAAGTGAAACATAAAAAATAAATTTTGTCTAAGATCTTCACTGGGAACTCATTAATTATTTCTAGAAGAGGTAAGAGAAATATCAAATTATCAACGAGACTACACACTTATATGGTATCCAATAAATTGGTCATAAAAGATAAAACAGAAGTCCAACAAAGTTAATGAAATGAGGATGTTTAGTATCTCACTACTCATTGAAACAAGCATACAAAAAACAAACGAACAAATAATCCTAAAGTCCCAGTTCAAGATGTCCGGTATAACGACTCAGTTTCCCATATACAACGTGTCTACTAAAAATCCATAAATCTAAATAAATGGAGGTTTATCTAACGACAACGAGAAATCAACGATTCAACACAGACTGAGAAAACATTGGGGCACCTGACATCGGGTGGTCCGGGGAGACACGTACTCTAAAGAGTCCGTTCTTATGAGCTTACCCAACGGTAAAGGAAGAGGTTCCCTATAAGGGTTGGGTCCCTAGTTTGGACACGGAGGACGTAACGTCCGTCTAAGAAATGGTGGACTCGGTGTTCTCTAACATAGATGTTTGTCTAAAAAAGTAAATTTATAGATGTTACCGTGGGGTGAGGTCGTGAGAACGGACCTTTTAAGATACCTACCTCCTCGGACCACCCGACGTCAGGTACCCCAGCGATTCTCAGCCTATCCTGACTCGCTGAAGTGAAAGTGAAAAGGGAAAGTACGTAACCCCTTCCTTTACCGTTGGGTGAGGTCACAAGAGCGGACCTCTTATGGTCCCTACCCCCTCGGACCACCCGACGGCAGATACCCCAACGTGTCTCAACCTGTTCCGACTTCACTGAATCAATTGGTTGTATACCCGAACACAATATCCGACTCAATAGAGGGGAGCTTAAGACATACCTTGGGGATTGGTGGTCATAGAGTTTTACTCTAATATAAACCTCTATCCCGAAAATTTCTCAATAATTCAATTTAATCCAGTAATTCCATTTGGGATTAGGTTAGACTGACGACAGTGTTCTTCTCCTTTAAACCTGTGTGTTACTCTATGGAACCTTCGCGGACATGTCTTCTTTCTCGAACACTCATACGTCACTCTTCCTTCGGGAGACGTTCGGTTCGTCTTTCCAGAGTTTTCTTTATGTTTCTTAGTTGTTGAACTAGAACCTGAGACCGGAGGTCTCACACTCTTTGAGTTAAAGATAACGCATCCGGAGATTAGACACTCTAAAACGATACCGTCGGACTCGTTTGATTATGTCGAGTAAGAGAGGAGTCGACGTGGTTCTAAAAACTCGTAAAGTTACACAAGTTCCTAGTAAAGGGATATGAAAACACCTCTAACCACTAAGGCCTAAACAAAAGAGTTAAAAATTTTTATAAAATATACAATTCCTCTGTCGGTAAATAGAGGTGGTATAGTACAACGTTTATAAAAGGGGATCACTCTGTAAAAAAGAAAACCAAAACGAATAAAAAACGGTGCACCAAGAAAGAATTAAAATACATCATCTTAAATAGTTAAAAACGACAACATATACCCAAAAAAATTAACCTCGTATTAACGAAACGTTACAACACAATCAAAGGTGCCTTGTTGTTTCACTTGGTCGGTATAGGGGAGGGAGAACCTGGAAAGAGAATTGACGAATGGTAGAGTGAAAAGATCCAGTAGTGTCTCGTGGTTCGACTCGAGGGATACGTCATGGTGTCCAAGGGCGATTGATAAAGTATGTACCATAAATACAGTTTTAATTAGAGGGTCAAGTAGGGTGTGATGGGAAGGGTAGGACACAGGTGAGTAGGTAGGAGAACAAGTCAGTGAGTCAGTACAGACTGAATAACACTGGGGTACCTGACGCGTGTAGTCCGAAGGGACAGGAAACGGTAGAGACCTCGAACGATTTTAAGTGCAGGTAACTCAGCTACTACGGTAGGTTGGTAGAGTAGGAGACAGCAGGGGAAGAGGAGGACGGAAGTTAGAAAGGGTCGTAGTCCCAGAAAAGATTGCTCAGTCGAGAAGCATAGTCCACCGGTTTCATAACCTCGAAGTCAAAGTCGTAGTCAGGAAGGTTACTTATAAGTCCTGACTAAAGGAAATCCTACTTGACCAACCTAGAGGAACGACAGGTTCCCTGAGAGTTCTCAGAAGAGGTTGTGGTGTCAAGTTTTCGTACTTAAGAAGTCGCAAGTCGGAAGAAATATCAGGTTGAGAGTGTAGGTATGTACTGATGACCTTTTTAGTATCGAAACTGACATGTCTGGAAATAACCGTTTCATTCCAGAGACAAAAAATTATACGACAGATCCAAACAGTATCGAAAAGAAGGTTCCTCGTTCCTAGAAAATTAAAGTACCGACGTCAGTGAGAGACGTCACTAAAACCTCGGGTTCTTTTATTTCAGACAGTGACAAAGGTGACAAAGGTGGGAGGTGCGGAGATAATGACGGGACGTTGATCCGAGTAAACATGGGAAAGAGAGTTAAGGTGTATGTATATAATACCCCCTTACGTATACTTAAAAACTTAGTGTAACTCATTTGTAGAAGGGTGTGAGTTCAATGTTTTTGTCAGTAGGTACAAAAGAAATCATGAAGACACCAAACAAATCAAACATAAACATGAAAATTCAGAGAGTAGGAAAATATCAAATGCCATATACCATATTCCATCCTTAATCAAAATAGAAAAAGGTTTACCGATAAGTCGACAGGGTTGAGGTAAATAAATTTTTCGAGTGGAAAAGAAGTCACTAAACTGTACGGTCAAAATAGATTACTATGTAAAAACATGTGTGAACTTGGGTAAAGGCGGAAATAAACCAAAGAGACCAGAGGTAGGTACACGGTCATGGTGTGACATGAATGGTGACTCGTCAATCTGACACAAGTACAGTCCATTATAGTAAGAGAGAGAAACGAAGGGGGAGGGAGACGGGCAAAAGGATCGAAAAACTGTACAAATGAAAAACTGTACTGAAATCTTAGTTGAATAAATAGAATACCTCTCCACCCTCACGAACAACCGTAAAAGGAATGTCAACCTATTTTAAATATGTGATTGAATTCTTCTTGACTGTAGACTTATTACAACTCGTCCAGAGATGTGTTTGTCTACGGAAAAATGAAAGAGATTGGACGCGAGTTCAGAAACCCCTTCTAAAGATTTAAAAGGAGTAAATTTAAAACGCACAAAGAAAAACCGAAGGGTCCACCGGTGTCGTCATTTCTTAGGCGGACGGTAACGTCCTCTGTGTCTAGGTTAGGGACCCAGTTCTTCTAGGAGACCTCCTCCCTCACCGTTGGGTGAGGTCATAATAAAGAACCTTTTGAAGTACCTGTCTCCTCGGACCGTCCGATGTCAGGTACCCCAGCGTTTCTCAGTCTGTGTTGACTCGTGCAAAGAAAAATTCAAAATAGAAAAAACAATGTTAACGTTTACTGAAAAAGGGGAATGCAACATTTAATATTAACCAATAAAAGACATATATACTTCTGACAACTAAAAATACAGTTAAAAAATAGGATTATAGACTCAAGGAGTGATTAAAGGTGATCAAATTAGTGATTAAAACCCTAAAAGTTCGAAGCAACATTAAAGTAGAAGTGTTTCTCCACCAAAAAGAAGAGGAGTTTACCATAACTAATTGTCGAAGTATGTTATAATGTATCTTACTTCTATTTCCCATAGAAACGGAATAAAGATCAGAACCTTCCTCACAGAAGGTACGAAGACTTAATTTATCCTGAGATGCAAATCTTATATATATGTACGTAGGTATTTAGTGTTCATATATATTCCTGTATATACAATTAACACATTTCTTTAATAGGTACTTAAGAATCAATGACTCACGTAAAAAGTCTTTATGCACAATTTATAATAATTTCAAAAGGTCTAGGTAAATTTATTAGTATACTGAAAAGAGGAATTTAAAGTGGTATTCCACTTAATATAATCACCTAAAGAAGTATGACTTTGAGGAACGTAAGGACTTTAAACTAGAACTACAAAATAAAGTAATTCTACCAAAACCTAAGGAAAACGATCTCAAAGTAAATCAAAAACGTTGATATTAATATTTCTTTTAACCAAACATTCACCCGATGTCAAGTACCCCAATGTTTCTCAGTCTGTGTTAACTCGCTGATTGTTTAAAGGTGTGAAGAAAAGGCGAAGGGATATTTGGTATAACAACAATAGATTATTAGAAATAATCTAAATTAATAGTTGTAATGTGAATGAAGAATTTTTTATAAATCTTTAAAAGGAAGTAAAAGATGTGAGACCTCGTTAAATACTTCACAACAACAAATCAGTGATTCAACTCAGGTTGAGAGAACACTGGGGCACTTGACATCGGGCGGTCCGAGGAGACAGGTACCCTAAAGGGTCCGTTCTAATGACCTCACCCGACGGTAAAGGAAGAAGTCCCGTAGAAGGGTTTGGTCCCTAGCTTGTGTCACGTCCTCCGGAGGAATGGTCACTCGGTGGTCCCTTCGGGAACACTTCGCGACTCTAATAGATTAGAAACTTCCAAACGTCAAGAGGGACCCGTTGTTAGACACAGACCACAAAGATGTACTTTATTAAACGACCAATGAAAGAGGTGGAAAAAAGGTGGGACTTCTCACCAGACAAACTCGAAAGATATATTTTACCCTAGACAAAAGCATTTAATGTAAAAGTGTCTCTTATTGGTTAGAGTGTCAAAAGTTTTCATAAACATATCTCAAAACGTTTCATCGGATAGATACTAACTAAAATATAAATATTATCAGTAAAGGGAGATCAGAAAGGAAAATAACACTCAGACACAAAACAGAGAAAAAAGAACTAATCCAATCGATAATCATACATACAAAATTGGCGAAAAAGGGTTTTGTTGGTCGTAAAACTATGTAAATAATTAAGATTAGAAAAATGTCAAAAGATAGTGTAATTTAAGAAGAGAATGAAAATAATAAAGGAAGGAACACAAAGAAAAGAAAAATAGAAACAATCAAAAGACATAAAAAAGTGAATCCTTAATATGAACAAATTAATCAAAGAATAACTAAATTCATGAATTCTGGTAACCAAAAGTAGTCTAGTAACGAAATTAATATAGTGTTTAAGACTACCCGTATAAAAAGTAAGATTAATACCAAAAATTTTTAAGACGTTAAAGTCAAAATGTAGATGAAAGTGGGTCGTGATCAAATTACCTTTTGACAACAACGACAAATTAAAGGTTTACCTTCCTGGAAAATTTAAAAAGAATAATTAAAGATGAAATACCGTGAATGATCCTAAAAGAAATACTGGGTTTTACACCAGTTAAAAACACTTGCAAGATAAACACAAAATTTTTCCTTCACATATGAGATATAAACGTTCTAAACTCTAAACTATATTTGGGTGGAATAACTAATACAACTAAAACGGAAATATGAGATAAAATAACAAAAGTAAGAAGACTTGATAGAAACAATTAGAAAAATAAAAATCGGAAAGACTTGGTGAAACACTGTCCACCGAAAGCAACATCCATATAGAAAGGAAATCAATTACCTGAACTCGGAACGAGACTCAGTTACAGTTGTATAAAAATTACTTCCTCATTACGTTATTTACAAATTTAATTAATATTAATATACTACTTATATTCGATAATTAACCTTTTCCATTACCGTTGGGTGAGGTCATGAGAACGGACCTTTTAGGGTACCTGTCTCCTCGGACCATCCGACGTCAGGTACCCAGTGCTTCTCAACCTGTGTTGACTCGTTGAAGGGAAAGTGAAAAGTGAAAGTACGTAACCTCTTCCTTTACCGTTGGGTGAGGTCACAAGAACGGACCTCTTAGGGTCCCTGCCGTTTCGGACCCCCCGACGACAGATGCCCCAGCGTGTCTCAACCCGTACTGACTTCGCTGAACCGTCGTCGTCGCCGTTCGATAATTATACTGATGAACCAGAGTTGACTAAAAAAAATTAACTGACACAGATAACAAGATAACAGATACACCGACCAAAAGAGACAGGTAAAGTATAAAGAAGACCATAAGTCCTTCAAGTCACACAAGAAACATCACTAACGGAAAAGTGATTATTATCGGTAGAATTACGAGAATCAGGTGAAAAAAGAGTAAGCGGGAAGATGTAAGACCAGACAGACGAAATTTACTATAGGAAGTGAGACGGGATACAAGACACGTTGTTCGGTAATAAAGTCAAAACAGTCTTGTGTGTCGTCAGTGTGACACGAAGGTGATAACAGGGGCAGGAACGAAATCCATGTCTACATGTGACTTTATATAAACTGGGAGTGACAGTTGGGTAGATAGACTCGTAGGATCAGGACCAGGATACAACCAACTTAGTACAAGTGGGAGACCGTCTACTGAATGTCTCGTTGTCGGTCACCAGACTAAAAACGAGCCTCTCTCATAAGGACGATGTGAAGGAAAACAAAAGACTTTCACTCTGAGGTACCAAGAGAATAAAATGTACTTTTCAGACTGCAAATGAACTAAAAGAAAAGATACACTCAGTAAACCAGGAAAACAGATTTCTAGACCACTTACACAAGAAATAGAAATTTCACATTATAAAAGAACCTTATTCAGAATCTGAAGTAGTAAAGTCCAAATAAAAGGGTCCTTGTGTTACCCAAGAAATTTCTACGTCTAAGTTCAGAAGAAAATTAAAATTTTTAAAGAGAATTAAATATCAAACTTTATGATCAATAAAGTGTGACTTTATAAAAGGAAAAAGCCTGAGAAGACTTGGATAGAAGATAGTCAATAAAAACGAGACTAGAAAAAAGGAAGTAAGAAATAAAGTAGGAGAAGGATAACAAGAGTTGCAGAGTAGTAGTTAACAGGGTACTCATAGAAGAAGTTAAATCGGAAGAAAAAAATCTACTAGAACATAAAATAAAGGTAAAGAAAGGACTCAAATAAGTTGAAGATAAAGATAAAAGAAATAAAAAAACAGATAAAAACAAGATTTGAAATCTTGAAGACTGTTCTAAAGCCACAGTATAAAAGTTCACGGACAAAATCCTATAAGTTAAGCCCACAATACAATTTCAAAAGAAGACGAAGTACAAACTAAATCCATCCTCGTAAATGTAGACGACTTTACAAACCTAAGAGTATAAAACAAAGGAATCACCGGAGCATGTATACAACAGACTGTAAAAAACAAATAAAAATTCACAAATGTATTTGCCAACATACATCCGTGTTAATACCGCCAGCCCACTGACTGTCACAAAGAATCAAGTTCTCGTGGGAGAAGACAACCATATCTTTTCACATCAAAAAAATTGACTACCGTGAAATTTCTCCTCCCTAACCACAGAAGGCTAAAAACTCTAAGCGAAAACAAACCGTCTTATTGTAGTGAAGGAATAAAGGAAAGACATTGTTCGAAGGTTTTCATGGGGACGGTTCACAGGGGAGGTGAAGATGGGTGTGGTGGTCAGGGACAGGGTACGAGTTGGTTCGGGAAGGTAAGGTAAGGGTCCCTCGGTCATAAAGTCCCTGGACCAGAGTTTCGACACGAGCAATAAAAAGTGAGTTTACACTTGAAGAGAAAGACTCCCAACAAAATAGTCACTAGTTCCGGGGGTCTGAGTAGAAGAGAAAGGGGAGACAAAAGTTGGACCGAGAAACAAGGTCGTACTACCTTGACCTTAAATAGAACAACTTGAATCTTCGAATGAGAAGATGACATCACATTGTACTTTAAATCTCATAAGAGAGAGAGGGTCAATACAATATACACCACCGAGTCGTCATTTCTTAGACGGACAGTTACATCCTGTACACTTAAACCAGGGACCCAGTCCTTCTAGGGGACCTCTTCCTTTACCGTTGACTGAGGTCATAAGAACGGAACCTTTAGGGTACCTGTCCCCTCGAACCGTCCGATGTCAAGTAGTCACTGGGTTTTTTTTTTTCACATATATATACACATATATATATATATTAAGTATATATTAATGTGTACGTATTAAATTTAAATGTATATGTATATTAATATTTATATATGTGTCTCTGTCCATTTCTCTCTCTGAGACTTTCAGAAATAACTGAGTCCCATAAGAATTTTGACAAAACTGGTATTCTTTAAATTAAAAATCCTAATGAATACTTCTGATAATCTCAGTCCAGGGAACTGAACGTCGGGCCAAAATGGTGATTGTGGGGTACACCGGAACCTGTTCAGTAAATTGAAGGGACCTACGTTTAAAAGAGAATCACCTTCTTATAGACATTTATAGTACGGTGACTATAATTTATTCGAAATCTGAGGAAGTAGGGAGAATGGTAGGAACCGAGGGAAGGGACAAACTACGTGTGTGTACCTTAATTGAACGTAGTGTGTTGAGCCCACAGTCGTAGTGTTTCTTTTGATCAGGTCACAATTGACTCAGAACCGTTTTACATTTATAGTTGAACGAAGGGGACGACCAAATTTCTCTTAACTCCAGAGACGATTAAGTTAAACATCGGGAGGGTCCCTCCTCTCGAGTCAATCCTCGACGGTGCACAGACACAACCCAAAGAAAATGTTCCAGTCCTACAAGGAAGAGTTTGTGTTTGTCAGGGATCGTTCAGGTCCGTCTTCAGAGACGGTGTACACGGAAGGAAGGGGGAAGAGGTGTGAGAAAACCCGAGTCCCAGGACGGGAAATTGGTTAAGGATGAGATACTTTATAGAGGTAAGGTTCTCCTCTGGTATTAAAATTTATTTGGTTTTAGTTCTTCTTCGTCCCCTTGACGTTCCCATTTACACTTTTGGATGTTCCAGTGGTATTGGTGAGAAAGATTTATTACTCTTAAATACATCACAAGAGTCAAAAGTACACCGATTTTATTACTATACATAAGGGGAGAGTATCACCGACTTCTCTGTTATAGTGTCTACTAAGTAGGGTCTTTCCGGGAGGTCTTCAGTAGAACGGTTACGGGAACGAAGTGTGACTTTACCGGGAGTGGGTAATACTTGTCTACGCCCGTGACCCGTCTATCTCTCCAGGAGGATAAGAATTTCGACAGTTCCAGTCCTCGACTTCGACGGGGGAGTCAGTGGACGAGTACCCAAGGGTGGTGAAACTGTAAGTCCTTCGGTTCGTCTTTATCTGAAGGAAATAGTCGTAGATTATGGGTCGGGATAAGTAAGGTTTTGATACAGGTTGCAGTGAGCATCCGAAAGATAGAGAAACGTAGACGTAGGTCTTATGACCGACGTTACTACTGTTTTTATCACCCAGTCGTTGTTATGTGTGTCCAGAAGGGACTACCGAGTCAACCATTTCTTAGGTGGACGTTACGTCTTCTGGGGTCAAGCTAAGGACCCAATCCTTCTAGACGACCTTTTCCCTATCCGATGGGTGTGGTTATTAGAACCCGAAGGGAACACCGAGTCGACCACTTCTTAGGTGGACGTTACACCCTCTGGACCCAAGTCAGGAACCTAACCCTTCTAGGGGACCTAATCCCTTTCAGATGGGTGAGGTCATAAGACCGGACCTCTTGAGGTACCTGAACATATCGTGTACCCTAACGTTTCTCAACCTGTACTGACTCGTTGAAAGTGAAAGTGGTTGTGTGTAAGTGTGAACACGTGTGTGTGTATACGTGTGAGTGTATGTGTGTACATGGTGTGTGTCTATGTACAGGTGGGAACACATGGGTACATCAATCCAAATTACAGTCTCTTTTCTCCTTTTACACAGTTTTCCCTTGTATAGGAACCTTTTTCCTAATCCTTTGGTCTCCCTCTTTCTTGTCTGAGTGTGTCAGGGGACTCCGGGGTTCCTCGACTAGATGAAAACAACAGAGGTGGTTTGACCGAAGTAAGGTCTCCAGTTCTCCCGAGAAAGGCTAGAGTGAGAGACCGGTCGGAGAAACGTTTCCTTTGGTCTTATTGTAAGTTTGGACTTAGGATGAAATTAAGATGACACATCTTAGGAAGTAACCGTCCTTTTGTTCACTCCGGTGTAATCCGATAGTCTTACCGAGAGACTCCAATCTCCTCTGTATAATTGGTATGATAACGGTTTTTACCTTATATAAAAAAATAGAAGAAGATTAAGTTTTTTTCGTATAACATAAGATTTTCGATACTTAGTTTGTAATTGTCCGAACACCATATACTACTGATGGGTCAATGGTTTGGACCTGTGTAGTTCGGGGGGTTTACATCAAGTTCCAGCTTTCTCCAAACTGGAAGGTCTAGGAGGGTCTGTACCGGGGTCGGGTGGAGAGTCTGTCGTTTATAAAAGACGAAAGAGGGATATACGGTGAGACAATGTCTGGTTAAATTAGTGAGCGAAAAAGGTCTGCACAAAGAATCTTATAACAAGGGTTTCCAGAAATATAGAGACAGAGGAAGTCTCGAACCATTTTATAGTGAAAGATACACTGTGACAGGGACCTAGAGATCAACCTTCTTTAAAGAGTAAAATGACTCAAGAAAAAGATTGAAGAATAGTGTCAAC
The DNA here is from genome assembly GCA_006410555.1 of Capra ibex. Taxonomy (NCBI): domain Eukaryota; kingdom Metazoa; phylum Chordata; class Mammalia; order Artiodactyla; family Bovidae; genus Capra; species Capra ibex. The sequence goes on along the minus strand of SJYO01016970.1, from coordinate 27,490,988 downwards.
CGTGTAAAACGAACCATTTCATCGATAAATGGTTGTACAGAATCGAAGAGACTCGAATCTTTACTCTTCGGTTACTTCACAAGATTCGTCCTTTTATTCCCAGTGTAAGTATAAACTTACTGACCGAATCAACTTCTACCCGTGCGATTAAAAACAAACTATAACCTTAGCGTCCTTCCAGGGATACGTCTCCTTATGTCCGTTCCATTTGGTGACACTCGGTCAGACGTTTACCGGTGGACCATCTTCGTGAATTCAGGTAAGATTGGAATCACGATAAAACTTGATCTCGATGTCGATCAAACTTATTCAGTCACTAGATTATTGTGTCACCAGTTATAGTAGTTGAGTTCCGTTTTAACTCTGATTTTAAAGTCAGAACGACACGTTCGAACCCGTCAAGCGACACGTTCGTACAGGTCCAGAGACACAGAAACAGACATACAATGAATCTCCTGATTTATATCATTGTATTTGTCTCGAGAATCGTAATAGGGACCGAATATTCATACTTGACTGACTCAACAACTCTTTTATTTGAGGATTATTTACAGTCATTTATTTTTCACTTTCACTTTCACTTCAGCGAGTCAGCACAGGCTGAGACGCTGGGGTACCTGACATCGGGTGGTGCGAAGAGGCAGGTATCCTAAAAGGTCCGTTCTCATGACCTCACCCAACGGTAAAGGAAGAGGTCTCCTAGAAGGCTAGGTCCCTAGCTTGGGTCCAGAGGGTGTAATATTCGTTCTACGAAATGGTAGACTCGATGGTCCCTTCATTGGAGGAATTTATAATATGAGTTGACTAAAACTGTAACCTTGTTTCTGTTATGTTACCTCGTTTCTATCAGAGAAGTTGTTTACCACGATATTGTTTACCTATAGACACGGGGGTTTTATTTAGAGTCGTGTTTAGAAATATGGGAAGTGTTTTTAATTGAGTTTTACCTAGTATTTAGATATATACTTTATGTTTTGGTATTCTGAGGATCTTCTATTGTACCCTCTCTTGGATCTACTGAAACCCAATCACTACGAAAAATTCTATGTTGTGGTTCCTGTGTTAGGTACTTTCTTTACTTACTATTCGACGACGACGATTCAGTGAAGTCAGTACAGGCTGAGACACGCTTGGGTATCTACCCTCGGGTGGTCCGAGGGGGCAGGGACCCTAAGAGGTCCGTTCTTGTGACCTCACCCAACGGTAAAGGAAGAGGTTACGTACTTTCACTTTTCACTTTCACTTCAGTGAGTCAGTAAAGGCTGAGAAGTGCTGGGGTTCCTGACGTCGGGTGGTCCGAGGAAGTGGGTACCCTAAAAGGTCCGTTCTCAGGACCTCACCCAACGGTAAAGGAAGAGGTTCACTATTCGATCTGAAGTAATTTTACTTTTTGGAGACTTGACGTTTCCTGTTATAGTTATCTTAATCTTCTGTTCGGTATCTGAACCTTTTCCGTAAACGTTATCTGTGTAGATGATTTCCTAATAATAGGTTTTATACGTTTCTTGAAAATGTTGAGTTGTTATTCTTTTGTTGAACTAAAAAAAAATTCAGTCGGTTTCTGAAATTGTCAAGTCAAGTCAAGTCAGCGAGTCAGCACAGGTTGAGAAACTCTGGGGTACTTAGCGTCGTGCGGTCCGGAGGGACAGGTAGTGGTTGAGGGTCTCAAGTGAGTCTGAGTGCAGGTAACTCAGGCACTACGGTAGGTCGGTGGAGTAGGAGCCAGTAGGGGAAATGGAGGACGGAAGTTAGAAAGGGTCGTAGTCTCAGAAAAGGTTACTCAGTTGAGAAACGTACTCCACCGGTTTCATGACCTCAAAGTCGAAATCGTAGTAAGGAAGGTTTCTTTAGGGTCCCGACTAGAAGTCTTAACTGACCAACCTAGAGGAACGTCAGGTTCCCTGAGAGTTCTCAGAAGAGGTTGTGGTGTCAAGTTTGCGTAGTTAAGAGGCCACGAGTCGGAAGAAGTGTCAGGTTGAGAGTGTAGGTATGTACTGGTGTCCTTTTTGGTATCGGAACTCATCTACCTGGAATCAGCCGTTACATTACAGAGACGAAAACTTATATGATAGATCCAACCAGTATTGAAAGGAAGGTTCCTCATTCGCACAAAATTAAAGTACCGACGTCAGTGGTCGACGTCACTAAAACCTCGGGTTTTTTTATTTCAGACTGTGACAAAGGTGACAAAGGGGTAGATAAAGGATACTTCACTAACCTGGTCTACGGTACTAGAAGTAAAAGACTTACAACTCGAGATTCGGTTGAAAAAGTGAGAGAAGAAAGTGAAAGTTCTCCGAAAAATCGAGGAGCAGTGAAAGACGGTATTCCCACCACAGTAGACGTATAGACTCCAATAACTCTAAAGAGGGCCGTTAGAACTAAGGTCGAACACAAAGAAGGTCAGGTCACAAAGAGTACTACATGAGACGCATCTTCAATTTATTCGTCCCACTGTTATATGTCGAACTGCATGAGGAAAAGGACAAACCTTGGTCAGACAACAAGGTACAGGTCGAGATTGACCACGAAGGACTGGACGTATGTCTAAAGAGTTCTCCGTCCAATCCACCAGACCATAAGGGTAGAGAAAGTCTCAAAAGGTGTCAACTAACACTAGGTGTGTCAATTTCCGAAACCGTATCAGTTATTTCGTCTTTATCTACAAAAAGACCTTGAGAGAACGAAAAAGGTACTAGGTCGCCTACGACCGTTAAACTAGGGACCAAGGAGACGGAAAAGATTTTGGTCGAACTTGTAGTCCCTCAAGTGCCAAGTACATAACGACTTCGGACCGAACCTCTTAAAACTCGTAATGAATTGATCGCACACTCTACTCACGTTAACACGTCATCAAACTCGTAAGAAAACGTAACGGAAAGAAACCTTAACCTTACTTTTGCCTGAAAAAGGTCAGGACACCGGTGACGACTCAAAAGGTTTACACGACCGTATAACTCACGTCGTGAAAGTGTCGTAGTAGAAAGTCCTAAACTTTGTCGAGTTGACCTTAAGGTAGTGGAGGTGATCGAAACAAGTATCACTACGAAAGATTCCGGGTGAACTGAAGTGAAAGGTTTTACAGACCGAGATCTAATCACTAGTGTAGTAGTACTAAAGACCCAACACTTCTAGAAAAAACATGTCAAGAAGGTACATAAGAACGGTGGAGAAGAATTATAGAAGACGAAGACAATCCAGGTATGGTAAAGACAGGAAATAGCTCGGGTAGAAACGTACTTTACAAGGGAACCATAGAAAGTAAAAGAACTTCTCTAGAGATCAGAAAGGGTAAGACAAGAAAAGGAGATAAAGAAACGTAACTAGCGACTTCTTCCGAAAGAATAGAGAAGAACGATAAGAAACCTTGAGACGTAAGTCTACGAATATAGAAAGGAAAAGAGGAAACGAAAAGTGGAGAGAAGAAAAGTGTCGATAAACATTCCGGAGGGGTCTGTCGGTAAAACGAAAAAACGTAAAGAAAAGGTACCCCTGCCAGAACTAGAGACAGAGGACATGTTACAGTGCTTGGAGTAAGGTATCAAGTAGTCCGTGAGATAGATAGTCTAGATCCGCTAATTTAGATAAAGAGTGAAAGTGACATATTAGTATCCCCTAAACTAAATCCAGTATGGACTTACCAGATCGACAAAAGTGATGAAAGAAGTTAAATTCAGACTTAAACCGTTATTCCTCAAGTACTAGACTCGGTGTCAGTCGAGGGCCAGAACAAAAACAATTGACATATCTCGAAGAGGTAGAAACCGACGTTTCTTGTATTAGTTAGACTAAAGTCACAACTGAAATTGTCTGTGAGGAAGTTTCTTCTATATGTCTATTATTTATTCGTATACTTCTCTGAGGTGTAGTGTCCAGTAGTCCCTTTACTTTTGTTTTTGATGTTACTCTATGGTGATGTGTGGATAATCTTACCTGTTTTATGTCTTGTGGTTGTTGTAGTTTACACTTAGTCCTACTCCCCGTTGTTCTTACGAGTACGTAACGACCCTTACGTCTTACCATGTTGGTGAAACCTTCCGTTAAACCGTTACCGAATGTTTTCAATTGTATGAGAATAGTATGTAAGGTTATTAGTGTGGGAGAACCATAAACGGGTTCCTTTATTTTAAAATACAGGTACGTTTTTAAACATGGGTCTACAAAAATTGAAATAAGTATTAATGGTTTTGAACCTTCGTTAGTTCTATAGGAAATTATCCACTTACTAATTTACTTGATACCAGTAGGTTTGTTACTTTATAAGTCAAGTCAAGTCAAGTCAGTGAGTCAGTATAGGTTGAGAAACGCTGGGGTACTTAGCGTCGTGCGGTCCGGAGACACAGGTAGTGGTTGAGGGCCTTATGTGAGTCTAAGTGTAGGTAGTTCAGTCACTACGGTAGGTTGGTGAAGTAGGAGACCGCAGGGGAAGAGGAGGACGGGGGTTAGGGAGGGTCGTAGTTCCAGAAAAGGTTACTCAGTTGAGAAACGTACTCCAAGGGTTTCATGACCTCAAAGTCGAAGTCGTAGTAAGGGAGGTTTCTTTAGGGTCCTAATAAGTTGTGATTTTTTCTTTACTCGAAGGGACCACGGAGTTGTCATTTCTTGGACGGACGCTACGTCCTCTGTGTTCTCTGTACCCGAGCTAGGGACCCAGTCTTGCTAGGGGACCTCCTTTCGTACCGTTGGGTGAGGTCATAAGAACGGACTTTTAAAAGTACCTGTCTCCTCGGACCGCCCAATATCAGGTCCCCACTGTTTCTGAGTCAACGTACTGACTTCGTTGACTCGTGTCGTTTCGTAGTTGAGTACTTTTCTATACTACCTGTGAATTTACGTATAATGATGTACTTTCTTCGGTTAAACTTTTCCGATGTATGACATACGTACTTGCAAGTTGTATTTACTGTATAAAACTTTTGTTTTTACAGTCACCAAAGGTCCTCACTGTCCCCTCTCATCTTATCCTTTATGTGTTTCTCAAAGATCCTGTTACTTTTATGAGACACATCTTAATATTGTTGGTTATATACGGTAATACGAAAGTAGGTTTGGGTATGAGGATTCCATTTAATACTTGAAACTCACTAATAATACATAGTCATATCCAAGTAGATTACACTTTTCTTATTTACGCGGGAAGACTACTCACTACAACCATTACCCTCTCGGATACGAACGTACCCCCTAAAGGGTCCACTGTGATCAACATTTCTTCGACGGACGGTTGCGACTTGCGTTGTTAGGGACCCAGACCTTTTAGGGGAGCTCCTTCCGTACCGTTGGAGTGACGTCATAAGTACGGACCTCTTAGGGTGCCTGTCTTTTCGGACCGTCCGATGTGTAGGTATCCAACCGTTTCTCAGCCTGTTTTAACTTCGTTGACACGAGTGTGCGATCGTGTCCGAACACGTCGCGATTCAAACGCACCCTGTCCTTCGTATACTTTTTAGAGATATACTAGAACAACATTTGGATTTTGACGAGATCGTTTTAATTCAGCATCAATTTTTTTTAATTTTTCATTGTATGGGTGTTTTTTTTTTTCTTTTTCTTCTCTAGAATTGCATATCTACCATGATAAGACACACCGGGTAGGGGTAGTTCCGACTCCTGTCGACAAGTCTTCTCTCTCCTTTTTTTTCACTTTGGGTGTCTTTGTTAATTGTAGGGAGTTGTTTGTATCTAAACCACCTTGACCTCTCGAACCACTCTACGATGACGTCCCCGAGTCCTACCTCCCCTTTCGGAAGACATAGTACCAGGTCTGTGATTCACTGTACGTCTAAATCCGTTTAGTGTAAACAGGTTAGGAGTCTAAAAAATTGTAATCTTGATGACGCACTTTGACTGATCGGAGGTATAAGGAAATCGAGAGACCGAAAGAGACTCCAATACTCTACTTTCAACTACTATAGATTTCTGGGAACTTTGGGTGACCCGTACCGAAAACTCTTTTTCAAACTCATGTCAGAATGTCAACTCCGTCCCCTGACTTGATCTCTTAGGTCTCCCTGTCACAAAGGTCGGTTTCTGTTGCGAAGACCTTCCTGACTCCAGTGTAAACAAAGTTGTCCCAAGTCATGGTACTTCCGGAAGTTATCTCTCTTCTCTGATAAGGATTGACTCATGGAGGTTGTCCACACCGACAAAGAATGAGAAGGGGTAGGAAGTATCGTTGTCAGTCTACTGTCGTTTCTTCTATAGAATTTTTATGGAGAGAGGAGGAGGAACGTCAAGGTTTCGGAGGGTCTTTATGGACTTCTTGTCAAGTTACATAGAAGTACCAGAATCTTTTACGTCAGGAAGAGAAGAAGGAACCCAGGTCTTTTCGGAGGGTAAGTCTCAAGAATAGAAACTTTGAACGTTCCCTACCCGCGACCACTAAGCGTCGTCACGAGGTACACTGAATCTGAGTATTTAGCTCTCTAACAGATGTTCATTTAATGTGTCTCGGAATCCGGTCTGCGTCGTCGGACCACAAATTTGTTAGACCAGATTAGGGGAACCGATTGTCCGAGAGGACGAGGTTCCTTACCGTCCGTCCTGACGGAGCACACGTTCAGGTTTGTAATAGGTATTAAAGTCAGACAAAGATCACCCCGAAACCCTCTGGTAGGAGAGTTCGGTCTCAGTGAAGTTTGATTAAATAGAAGTGAGCAGGTTCCTCTTTATTTTCGGTCGAAACCGTAAAATCTTTTACAAGAGTTTATATAGTTTTAACTGACTTCGTTTGCGGGTTCAGGGGACGATGGAGGTCCCGGATGGGTAGTGACCGACCCCCTCTAAAGACCGTGGTCGTTCTACTTAAGGCGTCACGAGACTAGGTCTTAAAGAGGGGGTTGTTTTCCCTAGATGGAACCCGGACATAAAAGGTCCGTACTTTAACTTTCTCTTTATCTCGACATAATTCAGGTCCAATGTACACCCTCGGGTACTCAACTCGGGCTAGACACCGAAGGGGTTCCTGTTACGTAAATGTTCAGGGGATCCTCTCGATACACCAACGAAAGACTGTACTCACGAGAAAAATTTTGACGAGTCGTTTACGGTCGACAAGGTTCCTCAGTGCACTGAAGAGTCTAGAAGTTCGACCTCCCAAACTCAGAATAAATATAAAGACGTTTCGAAAGTTTTCGAGTTTAACCATCTCTTTCTCTCTACAGTTCCCGTTACACTGGAACCAGTGGATCGGACCCGGGAGTACCCCCAAGGGTCGTGATCCCAAAGTAACGTCTTTACGTACGGACACCCTAAACCAAAGATAAGTCCACCAAGTAGACGGTCGAGAAGGTGTGTACCCGACTCCCTCACAGGTCGGAAAGACGTCACTGACAACGTCGGACACCTCCTAGTTTGAAAGGTCCGTTTCAGAAAATCCTCGAGTGAGAGAGATAGTACCACGGTCGGGATTCAGAGGAGAGACAGGCCGAAGTGTGACTGAATTGTTAATTGAAGGAGAACTTTACGAGACAGTAGAGACTTGACAAACTCTTCCTTAGTTCTAAGTACCTCGAACGAGACGATTCTTCCTTATTCGTACCCTACTGTCGATAGTTACCGACTTAAGTCTCGACAGTGTTCCAGGTTTCCAGACTCTCAGACGTATCGTGACCCCATATCCTCTTACTGGTCCCTCCCACAGAGTCAGGTAGACCAATGATATTGTTTTGTAGTGTCTACCCTACCGAATATTCGTTGTCGGTAAATAAAAAGTACCTATACCTCTGACCTTTAACTTCTAGTCCCACGATCGAACGGTCCAAGACCACCTTCAGGAAATAGTCCAAAGTCTGAGGACTGAAGAGTAACACCGGAGTCTACCATCCTCCTTGTTCCCTCAAGAGAGACCTTGGAGAAAATATTTTCGTAATCAGAGTAAGTATTCCCGAGACGGGAGTACTAAATTAGTGGGGTTTCCGGGTTGATTATGGTAGTACAACAGTAACAAGTCAACGAGTCTGCACAGGTTAAGAAACACTGGGGTTCCTGACGTCGTATGGTACGAAGGGACTGGTAGTGATAAAGGAACTCAAACGAGTTTGAGTACAGGTAACTCAACCACTACGGTAGATTGGTAGAGTAGGAGACAGAGGGGGAAGAGGAGGACGGAAGTTAGAAAGGGTCGTAGTCCCAGAAAAGGTCACTCAGTCGAGAAGTATAGTCCACCGGTTTCATAACTTCGAAGTCGAAATCGTAGTGAGGAAGGTTACTTATAATTCCCAGCTAAAGGAAATCCCAACTGACCAAACTAGAGGAACGACAGGTTCCCTGAGAGTTCTCAGAAGACGTTGATCCTGGAGTTGTATACTTAAAACCCGTCTGTGTTTGTAAGTGTCATCGTTCCCTCTTTAATTTCTTCCCCATAAACCCGGGTCATGTACCTTATATCAATAGTTCGTGTGGTTTCCCGGTCTGTAAAATATATGTATCGATCAATCAAGTACGTTATTTAGATACTTCGTCCCTAGTCCCGTGTAGTCCTTTGTCCAACTTTATTTACCCAATTCTCCTAACGAGTTCCGGTATAGATTACTCATTGTCTCTGTCTTCAACTGGGGTCCCATCACACAGGTCTCAGGTACTAGAGTACTGCGACAGAGGTTTCTTTTAGTCTCACTTTCTACTCAAAGGTCCGGGGATGTCGTAAGTCACACGTATACCGTACTTTATATTTCCCTTCAGGATCTAATCTACTCTCTCATCTAGTTTCTAAGAGTCAGTTCCTACTGAAATAAGTCGGATACGAGATGGGGTCCTGTGAATCGTTACAGAACTCTGTAATACCTAACAGTGTTTTCGACTCGTGGTTTCTTGACTACGAAAACTTCACACCACTCTTCTGAGAACTCTCAGGGAACCTGACGTTCCTCTAGGTTGGTCAGGTAAGACTTCCTCTAGTCGGGACTGTAAAGAAACCTTCCTTACTACGATTCAGACTTTGAGGTCATGAAACCGGTGGAGTACGTTTCTCAACTAAGTAACCTTTTCTGAGACTACGACCCTCCCTAACCCCCGTCCTCCTCTTCCCCTGCTGACTCCTACTCTACCGACCTACCGTAGTGACTGAGCTACCTACAGTCAGACTCACTTGAGGTTCTCAACCACTACCTGTCCCTCCGGACCGCACGACGCTAAGTACCCCAGCGTTTCTCAACCTGTGCTGACTCGCTGACTTGACTTGACTTGACTTGACTACCGTTTGATGTAAGACATCCATCTCCGGTCTCCAAGTCGACTAGTAGGATGTTACGGGTCCTTTCAGGGGTCATTTCTTAGTACCCCGGGTTTTACGGTTATCACGACTCCAATTCTTTGAGACCTGATCTACTAGAATTTCATAGAAGGTTGAAGTCTTGATGTAATTTCCGGAATTAAAAAGAGAGGTCGACGTATCTACTCTAAGTCAAGACATTAGGGTATAAAGAGTTCCGTCTCGGTCCCTCCCCTATACTCCTATGTTATGAGTAAAGTGATCTGGAAACATTTTGGGACTAAAAGACCGTACGGTGTCCGGGGTCTCTTTGAGGTATATCATGTCCCTCGAGTCGGACCACGAGACCCTACTGGATCTACCCGCCCTACCTCACCCCCACCACCTTACCTCTCTTTCAGTTCTGCCTCCCTTATTTACATATGAATCTCGACTAAGTACAACAACATGTCGTCTTTGATTATGTTGAAACATTTCGTTAATATGAGGTTAATTTTTTATTTTATTTATTTATTTCGGGATTAAAAGATCGTACGGTGTCCGAGGTTTTGTGAATGTATTTATCACAGTTATGGAGGATTTCTGTATCACTACTTCACAAGAGTCCTACTTAGAACGTGGGGACTCTTTGGGTCGAACAATTCTCAGTGTTTTCGAATGATCTCCCATCTCTCATCTATCCCCTAAGATCTTTTGAGTTCTACCCTCTCATCTTTCATCTTCTATAGTGGTCAAGGCTCTTTTAGTAAAGTTACTTACGGGTACACCATTTTCGATTAAGATACTTTTCGGTTAAACGATTTTCGATTAAGGGTCCTTCGGTCAGGAATCCAGTTGAACGGTTTACTGGTTAAGTGATTTAAATGGTTTAAGTGTACAACACTACAAATTGCCTTTATAAATAGATGACTTAAAGACATTTAATATTCCTTTAGAGAAACCGTATAATATTATTGACCCTTAAAAAAAAAAGAACACTACTTTTGAGAATCCTAAATGTTGCAAATATGAGTGGATGCAGTCACAAGTAATATGAATGACACAACACATGGTTTAGGGGTCATGGAGAGACAGAATATTGACCTTCAGACATGAAAATCAGACGGAAGTAGGTCAAGGGGGAGAGGGTGGGGAGTGGAGACCATTGGTGTTTATACTAGTGAAAAAGGTACAAACAAAAACTTCGTATCGATTGTGATACAATCAAGGACAATGTGTTGTATCATATTATTCTATAAAAATATGTAAAGTTTCATTCGTGGTATTCAGATCAACACTAAACAGTGGTATATTTGTATAGTGTATTAATGACTGATATAAAGGGTGTGTCATGTGAAGTATAGAAGACTGAGTAAATAAAACGTTGACCCTCCAACATGGAGAATTAGAGGGAGTAATTAAAGGTAGGATGAGGGGAGACCGGGACAAATAAGAGACATAGATACTAAGACGAAGACAAAACTTTACAAACAAACAAACAAAACATAAAATCTGAGGTGTATATTTACTTTGGCACGTCATAGACGGAAATAGACAGAACTGAATAAAGGGAATTGTATTATGGGAGGTCTAGGTCGGTACAACAACGTTTACCCATTAACGTAATAAAAAATGATTATAAAGTAACATATATAAATGTGTAGTAGAAATAGGTAAGTAGATAACTACCTATGAACGTCAGGAAGGTATACATCCGATAACATTTATTATGACTTTACTTGTATCCCCGTGTATATAAAAAAGACTAATCACAAAAGGAAAAGAAGTTTATTTATGGGTCCTTACCTTAACGACATGGTATATTTCGGCATGGTTTATGTCAAAATTTTCATCTTGATGAAAATTAAAATACTCCCTAGAAGTATGACAAAGGTTAAGGGTGGTTTTTACGTACTTCGAAGGAGTAAGAGGTGTAGGAACGGTTGTGAATAATAATCGGTAAGACTGTCCATACTCCACTATAGAGTAACACCAAAACTAAACGTAAAGGACTTACTAATCACTACAACTCGTATAAAAGTACACAGACAATGGGTAGACACACAGAAGAAACCTTTTTAAAGACAAGTCAAGGAGAAGAGTAAAAAACCTCTTCCGTCACCGTGGGGTGAGGTCATGAGAACGGACCTTTTAGGGTACCTGTCTCCTCGGACCATCCGACACTAGGTACCCCAACGATTCTCAACCTGTGTTGACTTACTGAAGTGAAAGTGAAAAGTGAAAGTACGTAACCTCTTCCTTTACCGTTGGGTGAGGTCACTAGAACGGACCTCTTAGGGTCCCTGCCCCCTCGGACCACCCGACGGCAGATACCCCAGCGTGTCTCAGTCTGTACTGACTTCGCTGAATCGTCGTCGTCGTCATCGAAGGGTAAAAAATTAATACAATGAACCACAGAACTATCACTCAACACTCAATAAATACATAAACCTATAATCGGGGAATAGTCTATGTAGAAGAGGGTGAACCATCCGTCGGAAACCCGAAAAAAAAAAAAAAAAAACTATCGAAGGAAGTGACACGTTTTCGAAAAAAACCAAAGTATATCATGTCAAACAAACAAAAACGAATAAAGGGAACTGACTTCTCTGTGTAGGTTTTTTATAATGATTCTGGTTATAGTTTCTCATATGATACAAATAAGTATTTTCAAAATACCAAAGTCTAGAATATAAATTCAGAAATAGACAAACATTAAATAAAAAGACGTACCATACTCTTCTTACATCAAACTAAGAAAACGTACATCAACAGGTCAAAAGGGTTGTAGTAAATAACCTTTTTGTCAGAAAAGGGGAAATTCATAAGAACGGAGGAAACAGTAACTAATTAACGGGTAGATCTCACACACAAGTAAAGACCCGAAAGATAAGACAAGGTAACTAGATACACAGACAAAAACACGGTCAAGTGGTATCACAAAACTAATAACAATTAACCATTATATCAAATTTTAATCCTACGTACTATGGAGGTCGAAACAAGAAGAAAGAATTCTAACAAAAACGATAAGTCCCAGAAAACACAACGGTGTGTTTAAAATCTTAATAAATGAAATCAATAAATTTTTCACGGTAACCATAAAAGTATCTTTAAGGTAACTTAGACACCTAACAGAACCCATCATACGAACAAAATTGTTACACTTAAGAAAAGGTACTTACACCATATAAAAAGGTAGACGGACACAGTAGAAGATACAGAAAGTAGTCACAGAATATCAAACGATCCATATCCAGAAATTAGAGGAACCAATCTAAATAAGGATCCATAAGATAAGAAAAACTACACTAATGTTTACCCTAACAAAGAGAATTAAAGAGAAAGCCCGTTAAATAACAATCACATATCTTTACGTTATCTAATTAAACAATGGGACGTTGAAATAACTAAATCCAGAGTGGACTTACCAGATCGTCAAAAGGGATGAAAGAAGTTGAAGTCACACTTAAACCGTTATTCCTCAAGTACTAGACTCGGTGTCAGACGAGGACCAGAACAAAAACAACTGACATATCTCGAAGAGGTAGAACCGACGTTTCTTATATTAGTTAGACTAAAGCCACAACTGGTAGACCACTACAGGTACACATCTCAGAAGAGAACACGACAACCTTCTCCCACAAACGATACTGGTTACGTAAAAGAACCAATTTGAGATAATCAGAAACGGGACGAAGTAAGGCGTAAGGTTCCAGTTTAAACGGACAATGAGGCCCACAAAGAACTGAAGGATGAAAACGTAAGGTCAGAGGATATTACTTTTCCTGTAGAAAAAACCCACAATCAAGATTTTCCAGAACATCCAGAAGTATTTTGGCAAGTTGAAGTCGAAGAAGTCGTAATGACCAACCCTGTATCTAAACCTAATGACACTATAACTTACCAAACGGAACCTATGCTTGTCTCTAGTAAGACAACAAAAACTCTAACGTAGGTTCATGACGTAAAGCATCCTCCGGAATGTTTATCGACACTTTTCTTCTCTCTACTTTTTGTTTCCTCTTTTTCTTTCTATATTCGTAGACGTACGTCTCAAGGTTTCTTATCGTTCTTCTCTATTCTTTCGGAAGAAGTCGCTAGTTACGTTTCTTTATCTCCTTTTCTTGTCTTACTCTTTTTGATCTCTAGAGAAGTTCTTTTAATCTCTATAGTTCCCTTGTAAAGTACGTTCTTACCCGAGTTATTTCCTGTCTTTGCCATACCTGGATTGTCTTCGTCTTCTATAATTCTTCTCCACCGTTCTTATGTGCCTTCTTGACAGGTTTTTATAGAAGTGCTGGGTCTATTAGTGCTACCACAGATCTCGGTCTGTAGGACCTTACACTTCAGTTCACCCGGAATCTTTCGTAGTGATGTTTGTTTCGATCACCTCCACTACCTTAAGGTCAACTCGATAAAGTTTAGGACTTTCTACTACGACACTTTCACGACGTGAGTTATACGGTCGTGTAAACCTTTTGAGTCCTCACCTGTGTCCTGACCTTTTCCAGGCAAAAGTAAGGTTAGGGTTTCTTTCCGTTACGGTTTCTTACGAGTTTGATGGTGTGTTGACGTGAGTAGAGTGTACGATCATTTCATTACGAGTTTTAAGAGGTTCGGTCCGAAGTCGTTATGGACTTGGCACTTGAAGGACTACAAGTTCGACTAAAATCTTTTCAGTCTCCTTGGTCCCTAGTTTAACGGTTGTAGGCGACCTAGTAGCTTTTTCGTTCTCTCAGGGTCTTTTTGTAAATAAAGACGAAATGACTGATATGGTTTCGGAAACTGACACACCTAGTGTTAGTTGACACCTTTTGAGACTTTCTCTACCTTTATGGTCTGGTGGACTGGACGGAGAACTCTTTAGACATACGTCCAGTCCTTCGTGGTCAATCTCGACCTGTACCTTGTTGTCTGACCAAGGTTTATCCTTTTCCTCATACAGTTCCGACATATAACAGCGGGACGAATAAATTGAAGACACGTCTCATGTAGTACTCTTTGCGGCCCGACCTTCTTCGTGTTCGACCTTAGATCTAACGACCCTCTTTAGAGTTATTGGAGTCTATACGTCTACTGTGGTGGGAATACCGTCTTTCACTTCTCCTCGATTTTTTGGAGAACTATTTTCACTTTCTCTTCCCACTTTTTCAACCGAATTTCGAGTTGTAAGTCTTTTGTTTCTAGCACCGTAGGCCAGGGTAGTGAAGTACCGTCTATCTACCCCTTTTCACCTTTGTCACAGTCTGAAATAAAAAACCCGAAGGTTTTAGTGACGTCTACCACTAACGTAGGTACTCTAATTTTCTGCGAAAGAGGAACCTTCCTTTTAATACTGGTTGGATCTATCGTATAAGTTTTCGTCTCTGTAATGTAACAGTTGTTTCCAGGTAGATCAGTTTCGATACCAAAAAGGTCATCAGTACATACCTACACTCTCAACCTGACCCTTCTTCTGACTCGTGGTTTCTTAACTACGAAAACTTGACACCACAACCTCTTCTGAGAACTCTCAGGGAACCTGACGTTCCTCTAGGTTGGTCAGGTAAGACTTCCTCTAGTCGGGACCCTAAAGAACCTTCCTTACTACGATTTCGACTTTAAGGTCATGAAACCGGTGGAGTACGTTTCTCAACTGAGTAACCTTTTCTGAGACTACGACCCTCCTTAACCCCCGTCCTCCTCTTCCCCTGCTGGGCCCTACTCTACCGACCTACCGTAGTGACTGAGCTACCTGCACTCAGACTCACTTGAGGCCCTCAACCACTACCTGTCCCTCCGAACCGCACGACGTTAAGTACCCCAGTGTTTCTCAGTCTGTACTGACTCGTTGACTTGACTTGACTTGACTTGAAATAACTTTAGTAACTACTCAAGATTATCAAAAAACCCCCATCCCGCAACAGAAATCCTTAAAAAGACATATCATAAAACAGTAGACGTTCGTTAGAATTAAGAAAGAAAGTTAAAAACTGAGGAAAGTAAAGAAAAAAAAAAAAAGACTCGTGACACCGATTCTGAAAGTTATAATATAACTTATTTCACAGTTCTTAACTGTAAGAACAGAACAAGAACTTAATCTTCTTTAAGAAAATCAAAAAGTGGTTCTTAAAAGAAGGTTGATTAAGACTAAGGAAAACCTATCAAAACTTAGCCATTAATTTAAAATTGAATGTTTAATTGTAATATTTTAAGACGAAACTCATGACAAATTTCAATTGAATAAGTATAAAATTGAATTGTAATTAAATTTTACATGTAAGTGAACCGTTGTCAAACGTCTTTATGGGTTCTCCTTTCCCACGTAGGTTCGTCACTTTCCCTAAACTCCTACTGGTCTTCTCAAGGTGTGACCAGTGCACGGTTCAATAGTCCGTACATCAGTTCCTTCTTAGATGACCTTTCGTCATCCTAATTAATAGAACATGAAACTTTACACCGATGATTATTGACCTTTATTATTTGGTTCCATCCAATTGATAGATTTTCTATGATTTTTACTTTCTTCTAACCGTTTTTGGTTTTAACTGGAGATTTTTATATAAAGATGAACGAATCGACCAAATGGTTTTTCCCTGTTACAGTGAAAACAGTGTTCTATACGTAATGAACAGTATTCTCAGTGTTCTAGTTATCTAGAGTCAAAGAGGAATAACTTACGATGTTGACTGTGACATATCCATTACCTAAAAAAATCTGTGAACATTAAAGATAACATGATACTACAGTAAAAGGTAAAAAGATTTATAGTTCGTGGAAAGTCATCGTAAGTGGCTAAGAAGTTTGACGTATAGACTGAATTAAAATATAAGGACCGTTAAGTTGTAAATTACAATATAATACAAACTTTTGTGATCTTTATATGTTCTTAAAACCTAATTTAAAGTTTGATTCAGAAGTTATACCTCATTTAGTTTTCACACTAAAATTTAAACTTTTGTATATTTTATTTAGGTAAATTCGATCTAATTTAATTTTAGAAGGTTTCGTATGTTTCTTTTAGTTTTCATCGATAATCAAATTTTGTCAAGGTGTATTTATAATCGTATTAACTTTTGAGGGGTACACTTTAAGAGTATATCGTAATGATTATTATTTTATACAAAAAATACATTGTGGTAATCATCGTTTTTACTCTGTAATATTCACATTATATAATTTAAGAACAATTTAATCGACTTGTGAGATCAGTATATAATTTTTCATAGGTTAAACCATTTAAACCGTGCGATTCGTTATCCACTTAACTAATAAACCGTTTAAACGAAAGATCATTAACGAAAAGTCCTTGACGAATCAGGGTTGTCATAAACTTTCACCCTTTCCCTTATTCAAAGTCATACTTCCGAAATCCTGCCGACCTGTTCGACAACAAAAAGACGAATCTCCGACATTAAACGGGACCCCGTCCCCACTCCAATGACTCAGTGGGTCTATCGGTCATAAGGTTCACCTGGTGTCACGACTACCTATACGTCTCTATGTCTCCAAGTTCCGCATGAGGGTAGAGAGTTCTGTTCGGAGAAGGAAAACTTCCTTTGGTCTATGAAATTAAGTAGTTTTAATGAAAGTGGTCACATTCGATAGGAACCCGAAGGGACCGTCGAGTCTACCATTTCTTAGACGGACATTACGTCCTCTGGACTCAAGCTGGGGATCTCACCCTTCTAGGAGACTTCTTCCCTTACCGTTGGGTGAGGTCTTAAGAATGGACTTCTTTGGGGTACCTGACATCGGGCGGTCTGAGGACGATGTCAGGTACCGTAATGTTTCTCAGTCTGTACTGACTCGTTAATTCTTGTGTTCGATAGTAAAGTAAAAATATCTGATGTTTAACGTTGGTTTCGAGTCTCCCCTAACGTATATCCCTGTCATTGATATCAACCCGGTCCGGTAACCTAGAGGACCCTTTTCTTTTGTGTCACTTTTCATTTTCACAATTAACAAGTAAGTACAGGTTAAGAAACGTTAAGGGGTCCGTTTTTATATCCTCACCCATTGGTAAGGAATTGTCCTTTTATCTTAGTTAAGTTTAGAGTAAACGGTAGATCTAACTCAAATCCCTACAAACAAGTAGACCCTTAATCATTTTACATGTGGTTAACCATTTAAATACTACCATTAAATAAACCACATAGGACTAAACAACCACTTAATAAAGTTTATTTCTTCCCTTAACAAGGTCTAAGTCCTTCTAGACTCAACGTTATTACTGTCCTCAAAGGTCATGTCTCCGACCCGAATGGAGTCGAGGTGGTCCCACACCACACGAGGGTTCAAGGTGTCTCCCTTCCTCTGTCCCCTGCCGTTGTGTGACTCGATGAGTCTACATATAAGACGAACTTTTTTCGTTTTCTCTTTTACAATCAATGAGTCAGCACAGGTTGAGAAACGTTGGGATACCTGACATCGGGTGGTCGAGGAGACCGACACTTTCACAGACCCGTTCTTACGATGTCACCCATCGGTAAGGGAAGAGATCCCCTAGAAGAGTTGGGTCTCTAACCTGGGTCAAAGGACGTGACGTCCGTCTAACAAATGGTCGACTCGGTGGTATGAGACGAACTGGGAAATGTTTAGAACAGGGGAAACGAGAGGTTACGAGACACTCGTCTATTGATTACTTAAGTTTAAGGGGTAGGTCGGAGAGGAGGTTTGAGGTTTGGGTATAACGGGTGGAGGTCAACCGTATACACACAAGACTTGAGAAGGGGTCTCATCTACAATGTCTGTGGACGTCGTAGGCTACAAAGACGATGTGTCATGAGATATGAAATGCACTACCAACTAAATCGAGTATCATGTCACGTACCTGTCAAAGACACAAGTGAACCGTGATATAAAGTTCGTGGACCGTGTCTCAGGCTATACATTTCTCTCTCGAGTTGATTACAAACAGATGACATTTTACTTGTTTATTGACTTAGAAAAAACTATTCATAATACTAGAAGTGAACTTTCTACTATTTTACCTTTGTCTCTTTAGTTTATTGACTAGTTTAAACGTATGGACCACTCAACTACTCCCGATTTAGGTTCTAAACTTGGATCCAGGTGACTGGGTCTCACCGAGGTGACACTGTCAAATTGTACTTGACTCGGTTGATGACACAGGTCCGTGACATCGTCTGTGAAGAACTGAGAACTCGGTAAATCAAAAGAGTTGTCAGGACACTTTTTCAATGACAATAAACGGTAAATCTCTACTCTTTTGTCCGAGTCTTCCCGGTTTCTGTCTCAATCTTTCACAATCTTTACCTCAGACTTGGGTCCAACAGACTGGGGTCACGGGAAAATGAAGGGTAGTAAGGTAAAATTATTAATATTATTACAGTAATGATATATAGGGTGTGGATATGTCAGATATTAATAAGATATTGAATGGTGGTGGAGTGGTTATCGGGATAACTCTTCCTTCTGAATAGAAGGGGAAAAGAAATGATCACCCCGAAGGGACCACCGAGTCTACCATTTCTTAGATGGACGTTACGTTCTATGGGCTTAAGTTAGGGACCCAACCCTTCTAGGGGATCTCCTCCCGTACCGTTGGGTGAGGTCATAAGAACGGACCTCTTAGGGGTACCTGTCTCCTCAGATCACCCGATGTCAGGTACCCTAGAAAGGATCATCCTTTCGAGTATAAGACTCTCTAATTTACTGGATAGGTTTAAGTGTACCGACTAGTCACCGTCTAGTACCTCTAATAAATAGGTACGACGGGTTCTATCATCGGTGAACAGTGTGTGAATTCAAATTTACTTACTTTTAATTAATTTAAACTTTTTTTTATTTTAAACATTTAGTGAGTGAACACCTGAGCAATCGATGTAAAGTTCACGTTTGTTCGGTAAAATTGATCTCCGATGGTGTGACCTCTCGAGTCTATGTCCTGAAAAGACAGTGACGTCTTTCGAGTGTCTTATTGAGACTTAGGAATTGTGACGTCTCGTCGTCAACTTCGTAGTGGACCCTCGAACAATCTTTATGTCTTAGGATCCGGGGTGGGGTCTATATGTCTTAGTCTTAGACGTAAAATTGTTATAAAGGGTCCTCTAGACATATTTCAAACTTTTCGTGACTGGGTTTGATACGGTGGAAGTAAAACGACAACTCTGTGACTTCAGACACCTCCACTTGACTGAAGTGGTTTCAGAGTATGTCCCAACCCTCACCTCGCCTCGGCTCTGAGACGGTACGTTGGAAGTTCACCTGTGTCCCGGTATCTCCGGAGCAACCATGGACCGTTGCCTTACCCCCTCACGACTGTCAAGAGAGAGACGACGTTGTCGACTTTCCCGTCGTCGCACCCGGATTTCCCCTGTCGTCCCACGACCACAGAAGTCTAAATTCTCCGGATACTTCCCCCCTTAAACCGAAACCATGGGACATGTTCTACCCCGCCCCCCCCCCCCCCCCCTTTGGGG
>SJYO01016970.1:27268815-27471366 GCA_006410555.1 Capra ibex | reverse complement strand
CCCCCCATTGTGGAATCTCGATGGTCCGACTTCTCATCCCCACCTCCGGAGGACTGTCCGGTTCTGATATCGGTTTCCTGACAACCAATGTTAACATAGATGAAGTCACCCGTCCCCCTCTCCCAGAGAGGGGTGAGACTTCGAACTGGGAGTACCACGACGATTGATTCAAATAGAGAACCCGGGAGGGATTCGTACGTGGGGTCCCGGACGGTAAGGAGGAAGGAAGTTGGGTTCGGGAAGTGTGTGGACCTCCACAGTCTCTCCGTCCGTCTGATTTTGGGTGTCCGTTTTCCTTTTCCTTTCGAGAACCGAAACTTTACAAGAAACTCGGAGACCTCAAGTGATACCGGAGAGACGTCTTTTAAAGTCCCGGACTAGTTTTCTTCTCCCCCTAGGTCTGATCCTGAGTCCAGAGTTGATCTGATCTGACCAACACACTGAGATTGTTATGGTAAATTCTCCTGAAAGACGTTACTATCTTTGCGAGACATAGACGTGACAGGTTATGTTATCGGTGGTCGATGTACATAATTATTAACTTCCCGTGGACTTTATATTGTTGTTGTTGTTTAGTATATAATTGTGTATATGTACCTTAGATCCTTTTACTATGTCTACTTGGATAGACGTCATGTCCTTATCTCTACGTCTGTCTTTCTTATATGTACCCCTGTTTCCACCCATTCCCCTCTCACCCTACTTGACCCTCTCATTGTGACTGTATATATGTGATAGTACGTATTTTATCTATCGATTACCCTTCAACGACATATCGTTTTCCTCGAGTTGAACCACGAGACACTATTGGATCTCTCCATTTCCCCCAATCCACACCCTCCCTCCAAGTTCTCCCCTCGCTATAAATATCGACTAAGTGAAAACAACATGTCCTCTTTGATTATGTTGAAATATTTGGTTGATATGGGGTTAATTTTTTTGTTTGAAAAATTTCGTTTTTTTTTTTTTTTGGNTTTTTTTTTTTTTTTTTTTTTTTTTGGTATTATGGGTTTCGTTAGATGTCTAAGTTACGTTAGGGATAGTTTGATGGTTGTCGTAAAAAGTGTTTTCATCCTGTTAAAGAGAAATTTTGAACATACCTTGTTTTTTCCGGGGTTTATCGGTTTTGTTAGAACTCTTTTTTCTTACGTCGACCTTCTTAGTACGAGGGACCGGAGACTGATATGAGATTTCGTTGCCATTAGTTTTGTTATACCATGACCGTGTTTTTGCCTGTATATCTAGTTACCTTGTCTTATGTTTCGGGTCTTTATTTGGGTGTATGAATGCCAGTTAACGACGACGATTCAACGAAGTCAGTACAGGTTAAGACACGCTGGGGTATCTGCCGTCGGGTGGTTCGAGGGGGCAGGGACCCTAAGAGGTCCGTTCTTGTGACCTCACCCAGCGGTAAAGGAAGAGGTTACGTACTTTCACTTTTCACTTTCCCTTCAGCGAGTCAGCACAGGTTGAGAATCGCTGGGGTATCCGACGTCGGATGGTCCGAGGAGGCAGGTACCCTAAAAGATCCGTTCTCATGACCTCACCCCACGGTAACGGAAGGGGTAAATCAGATGTTGTTTTCTCCGTTTTTACATGTTACCTCTCTTCTGTCAGAGAAATTATTCACCACAACCCTTTTGTTCTGTCGATGTGTATTTTCTTACTTTAATATTGTAAGGGATTGTGGTATATGTTTAGATTTGTGTCCTACCTAATGTCTGGATTTACATTCTGACCTATGACATTTTGAGGGTTTCCTTTTGTATTCGTTTTGTGAGAAACTGTATTTAACGTCGTTATAATAAAAACCTAGACAGACGATCTCGTCACCTTTATTTTTGTTTTTATTTGTTTACTTTGGATGAATTTGAGTTTTCGAAAAAGTGTCGTTTCCTTTGGTATTTGTTTTACTTTTCTGTTGGACGTCGGTCCCTCTTTTATAAACGTTTACTACGATGACTGTTCCCTAATTAAAGATTTCATATTTTTGTTGAGTACGTCAAATTACATTTTTTTCTGGTTGTTGAGTTGGTCTTGTACCAGTCTTTTAATTTATCTGTAAAAAGGTTTCTTCTATACGTTTATCGGTTGTCCGTGTACTTTTCTACGAGTTACAACGATTACTCATCTCTTTACATTTGGTCTTGATGTTACTCCATAGTGGAACGTGGTCAGTCTAAACAACAAGTCAAAGATTCAGTACAGGTTGAGAAACACTAGGGTACTTGACGTCGTACGGTCCGAAGGGACAGGAAGCGACAGAGGACCTCAAACGAGTCTGAGTACAGGTAACTCAACCACTACAGTAGGTTGGTAGAGTAGAGGACAATGAAGGAAGAGGAGGAAGGGAGTTAGAAAGGGTTGAAGTCCCAGAAAAGGTTATTCAGTCGAGAAACGTAATCCACACGTTTCGTAACCTTGACGTCGAAGTCGTAGTCAAGAAGGTCCCTTATAAGTCTCAACTAAAGGAAATCCTAACTGACCAAACTAGAAGAACGACAGGTTCCCTGAGAGTTCTCAGAAGAGGCCGTTGTGTCAAACTTTCGTAGTTAATAAACCGTGAATCTGAAGAAATACCAGGTTGAGAGTGTAAGTATGTACTGGTGACCTTTTTTGTCAGTTTTACCGGTAATAATTTATCATATATTTATTATTTACGATCTCTTCTACGTCTCTTTTCCCTTGGGAGATTGTGACAACCACCCTTACGTATCACCACGTCATATCTCTTATCATACCTTCAATGAGTTTTTTGACTTTTATCTCAATAGTAAACTAGAACGTTGGGGTGAGGACTCGTATATAGGTCTCTTTTGACATTAAGTTTTTCCAAGTCAACTCAAGTCAGAGAAACAGTACAGGTTGAGAAACCCTGGGGTACCTGACGTCGTACGGTCCGGAGGGACAGGTAGTGGTTGAGGGCCTCAAATGAGTTTAAGTACAGGTAACTCAACCACTACGGTAGGTTGTTAGAGTAGGAGACAATAGGGGAAGAGGAGGGTGGAAGTTAGAAAGGGTCGTAGGCCCAGAAAAGATTACTCAGTCAAGAAGGGTAGTCCACCAGTTTCATAACCTTAAAGTCGAAGTCGTAGTCAGGAAGGTTACTTATAAGTCCTGACTAAAGGAAATCCTACCTGATCAACCTAGAGGAACGACAGGTTCCCTGAGAGTTCACAGAAGAGGTTGTGGTGTCAAGTTTTCGTAGTCAAGGAGCCACGAGTCGAAAGAGATATCAGGTTGAGAGTGTAGGTATGTACTGATGACCTTTTTGGTATCGAAACTGATCTTTCTGAAAAAAACCGTTTCGTTACAGAGACAAAAAATTATACTTTTTTTCCATGTACTTACAGTTACAGGTCTCGTCGTGATAAGTGTTATCGGTTCTGTACGTTCGTTTGATTTCCAAGTAACTGTCTATTTACCTAACTCTTCTACAGTATGTGTGTGTGTGTGTGTGTGTGTGTGTGTGTGTGTGTGTGTGTGTGCCCGAAGGGACCACCGAGTCGACCATTCTTAGACGGACGGACGTTACATCCGTCTGTACTCAAACGACCTCTGGATTCAAACTGGGGACCCAACCCTTCTAGGGGACCTCTTCCCTTGCCGATGGGTGAGGTCATGAGACCTGTCCTCTTAAGGTACCTGAAATATCAGGTATCCCAACGTTTCTCAGTCTATGTTGACTCGTTGAAAGTGAAAGTGTGTATATGTGTATGTGTGTGTTTCCTTATAATAAGTCGGTAATTTTCCTCACTTTATTGTGGTGAATGTCGTTGTACCGACCTAGATCTCTAATAGTATAACTCACTTCAGTATGTTTCTGTTTATAGCATACTATAGTGAATATGCATCTTAGATCTTTTACTTCGTTTGTTTAAATAAATGTTTTACCTTTATCTGACTGTCTGTATCCTTTGTTTACGTACCAACGGTTTCCCCTATAACCCTACCCCCTCCCTCATTTAATCTTCAAACCTTAATTATATATATGATGAGATATATTTTATTTATCGTATCCTTTGAGATCGGTTATAAGACATTGTTGGATATACACTTTTCTTAGACTTTTTCTTACGTATGTATACATATATATTGACATAGTGACGATAAGTAGATTTCCATTGTGTTGTAACATTTAATTGATATGAAATTAACAAAATTACCGATTTTTTTTTACTGAAAGATGGAAAGAAGGTAGTGACCCCCATTGTCGACAGTGTAGAGAGTTCAACCTTTAAGAGTCACTTGAGAGAGAGAGAGACAGACAATGTGTATGTGTGTGTGTGTGTGTGTGTGTGTGTGTGTGTGTGTGTGTGTGAAGGGTGTACAGAGTAGAGTCAAATTATGAGTATTTTCGACCTTGTTCTAGTAGTTAAAGAATCTTAGTTTTGTGAAAGACAAGTCGTGACCGAGGAATCGATGACAAAGAGAATAGTGTAAAATCCACCCTTTTACCATACTCACCGTCTTTACCTCCCTCTCTGTCTCCTTCTCCTTAAGGTCCTGACTCGACACTCGCACCGCGAACCCGACGAAACACCTCTTCCTCGAGTATCACAGGTGTCGTGACGGGAGGACTTCTAGAGAGCGGTGGGACAAGGTTTCTGATTTATTAGTCGTCCTTGTCAGTTACCAACCCTCTCCCTCCCTTGTAATAGAGACCTTAAGGTAGAAGAGTCACCAAGTCTTTAGAGTCTTTTTCAAGTCCCGTAAAGTAAATAGAAGGGTCTATTCAGAGCCCATGGACTGTGACGGACCGTCGGGTTCAAGGAGGAGACTAAAGAGACAGCGGTCTTCGAACCGTTGAGACTCTCGGTCCCTCTACGAGACCCACCGCGTCGTCGTCTCTCTCCCCACCACACACGAGACCGGGACCTCATCCCTCCACTCGTCTGTAGAGAGGATCTTTGTTGATCTCCATGTCTCACTCCTTTGTCCCTACAACACTAGTCCTTACGTCCTACCCTACCCTATTCCAGTCGGGATGTCAAAACGGAAAAGACTAAGGAGTCTTGTCTGTATTAAATTGTCAATCTTATTTTCTCACCGCAATTCTGTCCTTTCACGTACTTAGTGCTCAGATCGAAGTGAGAGAAGGACCGAAACCGTACTAACGGGAATAAAAGGATGGATTCTCCTCCGGAACGTCTCACGTTTCTAAAGTCGGAGACACGGGGTTGCTGTGGTCCAAAACCGAGACACTGGAACTCGCACAGTGAATTGAAGAGACTTGGGATGAAAGAGGTAGACATTTTACTCACCATGTTTCTCAATACCACTCCTGATTTATTCTTTTGTGTTTATGGAATCCTTTCATGAATGGATCAAGTCTACTACAGATTTACGATCGAGAAGAGGGGAAGAAGGAGGAGTGGTGGATGGAAGCGTTCTCTCTTGTTGGAGAGTCGGTTTTGCATTGGTCTGTCTTTCGGTACCCGTCTCTACGTCCAACGACGTTACGACTAAGTTCCGTACATTAGTAGCACTTCAGTTGGCAGTGTCGAATATAAATAAAACATGGACAGGAACTTCTCGAGGTAGGGAAAGTCGGTGGTCTACTTGAGTCAGTAGAAGTACTTGTCGACTCACTCCAGTTCTCCTTTTCGTATCCGGACCGAGTCCAACCTCTCGAGTGAATCCTTCAATTTGTGGTAAGTCTATCTTGTCTCTGTCTTGACTCCAACCATATCGTTCTCACTAACAGGTCCCTTAAGGGACCGTCAGGTCACCAATCCTGACACGAGAGTGACGTTTCCCGGACCTCAAGTTAGGGAGTAACCCGTTGATTCAAAGACGTTTGACGTACCCCGTTGATTTTTTATTTTAAAAAATTTATTTTCCCGTTAACAGGTTATTATTGGTCTCAGACGAGTAACAAGACGAAGGGTTCGTTCTTGACCTAACACAGATGAGAAAGAATGGGGGAATCCAGTGGGACGTACACACCTAGGTCCTAAGATGTCCAGAACGTCTCTTACAGATCCAAAGTTTCAAGGTATATCCACCACTCAGTGTCTCAGTACCCCTCTTACACGGGGTTCCCTCTTCGAGAGGTCCCTGCGTTAAAAGTAGGTGGGTTCTTTAGTGAAGGGAGGTCGGATCTATAATCTGTTGCCGTACGTACACCTTACACGTTCACGGACATTTTTCTAATAATGATTCATTCTCACCTACTACTATTAATTAATGGGGGGTAATTTCTCATTCAGGGATCTCGTTTTCGTAGTTTCCGTTATAAACTGACTCAACCGTCAAAGAAACTGAGACCGTGTTCTACTGAGGAATCAAACGTAGAACTCAGACAAGGAAAGAGAGAAAGACTGAACTTCTTATACACAAAACTGAAACCTGTCGAAGAAGATTATAGGGCGGAAAGACGGGTAGAAGCTAGATCATTAGTAATAATAATTTTGAAGTGTGGTCTCGGTATCTATATAAAATGTCACTACCAAACTACCTAATTAAGCACCAATGAGTGGAAGACGTGACTTCAGATTTAGTTTCCTTTACTTGGATCTTACTTTTTGTTTTGGAGACGTGGTCGGGTTTCCTCCTTCTGGGACCTTTTATCTGTAGGTTTCTCTACATAGATAGAGGAGGAGTTGTTTATGTGATTGTCCCCCTTACACGTCTCGTTCTTGTGCACCATGTCAGGGTCTTTTTCAGTCCCCAGACCCGGTCCAACTGAGGATACAGTCTCTGAGATGTTCCCCGTATAGGTACAGAGAATCTTTATTCATGTGTGAAAAACTAAGAGCCTTTTGTGGAGAAGAGGATATCTAGGCTTAGTTGTCTGGACAATGGTCATCATTTCAAGAGACGAAGGACTCGTTTCAACTGGTACCTCTCTTATAGGAATTTAAAGGGACACTGATTGACCTTTCTATACCTTTACAGGTACACATCGTTTTCCTCATGTCTCTGACATCTTAACCTTGACTCTTCCGAGATACCAAGGACCGGAAGACTGGACCCTCAGTCCGAGGAAATAGACATTCATTTTCGTCTTCTTAAAAATGGATTACTCCAAGAACTCTTCAACCCTCTTCTAGTAACGATGCTAGTCGAGGACCCGTGGAAGGTAGTACAATGTATTGGTTCACAGTATCCTCCTACCCCCGTTCCGGTACCTTGTCCGGTCAGTAACGGAGGGTTGAGGGTCTTCTGAGAGACCTGAAACATCCTTGGGTTAATTATATACGGTTTATTTAATTACGTTGGTTTAGGTAAGTAATACCGACCACGTCGGTCTTGTAACCATCTGATCTTACTCATTCTCCAGAGACCTGTGGGTTCTTTAAAAAGGGCTAGTAGTTCGGGGTCCCTAAAGTTGTTAGGTTTCTACAGGAAACCCCTAATTATGAGTTCCTGGGGTGTTTTTCTTGGAACGTTTTTTATCACCTGAAAAACATCCTGATCTGTCTTTACTCGGAGGTAGTCGGTTAAGACCTCTTCTTGAACGTACGGTCTTCTGAAAGGGACCTTTGTTGGTCGAGTTGTGGTAGGATAATCCTATTAATAACAATCATTAACCGTGTCCGTTTGAGAATTGTGTCGTAGAAACGTGTTATCTTCACAGTAAGAGTAAGTGACTTTCAGGTCATACCGAATCATCCTAAGAAGGAGGTTGATCACTGTGCCCCCAGATTCCCAGATTAACCTAAAGTAGAGACGTCTAAAGAAAGTTCCGACGGGGTAGTCTCCTTCCTCTCTACTCCACCGTGGTACCGAGAAGTGACGTAATCGGGTCTGCACCGTACCTAGTAAAGACTAGTGTCGGTGACCGGTCTTGACGAGTGTCTCGAGGTTAGGTTGACGTTTCCCTTGTACGCGTGACTTCCAGAGGTGGTGGGGGTCCCTGAGTCACTACCCTTAAGACCCCAGAATGGTGCGACTGACCACCATGTCTCCAATTTCGTAGACGGACGTTACACCCTCTGGACCCAAACTAGGGACCAGAAGGGAAGGGAGTCCTTCTAAGGGACCTCTTCCTTTACCGTTGGGTGAGGTCATAAGAACGGACCTCTTAGGGTACCTACCTCCTCGAACCACCCGATGTCAGATGCCCAGCGTTTCTCATCCTGTGCTGACTCACTGAAGTGAAAGTGAAAGTGGTGTGACTGTCGGTCCTTCGAGACCTAGGGGGCAGGGGCAAGAGATATGTGATTCCGAATTGACCTCCAGGATTCCCTCCGTAACTCTGTTCTATGAGTTCGTGTCCTCGGGTTGTCACGACCGGGACCTTTGTTAGGAGATGAACTGAATGGTGAGTGGGAAAAGGGACGGAGAGGTCACTCACCAAAAGTCTACCCCACTGACTCCCGTGGTAATGCCACAGAAACACCGACTAAGGGAGAGTGTTTGAGTCAGCTCTCCGTTTTTAGTGTCTTTTAGACCGTTGGAGAGAGTAGAGTGATAGAGGACCTCTTGTATCCGGGAGGGACAGACCTTACATACTTCGGACGGTCAATGTTGGATTCAAGACGACGGTCGAAGTCACGACAGACGGTCCTCACCCCCTACGAGGGTTCTCCGACTGTCGAATTCTACGGAGTATCGACAACTCTCTCCGGGATTCAGATGTCCACTTTTAAGTCAAGGAGAGTGGTCGGACACTGAAAGACTTGTTCTCTAATTTCGGAGTCCCCCTTCATTTGTATCCGTGAACCTCCGGGAACCTCGATTGTTCGATCCGGATATAAAATTTGATATCGAGCGGTTGAAAAAAGGGACTCGAACTCCGACGCTTTTAAGATTTGATAGGGTAGAGACCCACACCGGGTTCAGTGAAAAGAAAAATGGAAGGCCCTTGTGTGGATAGTGGGGTTAAGGGACTGACGGATACCCTTACGGTCGTAAAAGGACGTCGTTTGTGTAACGCTCATTTTTAACTTAGGTTCTTCTTTTCCTCTCTGTCCGAACAATTTGAGGTGAGACGACCGACACTCCTAAGAAAGTTCAGGCGATAATCTGAAGAAACTCCAGAGACATGCACGCCTACACGTACCGACGACCAGATCGTCTGCCTCTGCCCTCCATTCTGTTCGAAACGTGGCCTATTTATTTTTGGAGAAACAATTAATTCCTCGGTGACTGTTTCGGTACCGGATACAGTCCGGTGGTTGTGTCTTCCAGACTAAGAAGACCTTGACCTTTGTTCCTTTATCTCTTTGAAGTGGGTTGGGGGCCGTTGGTGGTGGTGTGACGTATTTAAACAAGTTTCCGACGATTTAATAAGGGACGATGATGTAGTCGACACTCTCAGGGTACTCTGTGCGACACCAATTTTATTTTGAGTTCGGGGGTTTGTGACCCTTTTTTTTTTTCACAATAGAGTTTCTCAACTAGAGGGTAAAAGGGAGACTTTTTCTTAGATTTAGTAATGAAAAGTTAAGTCGAAAAAATACGAGAGGACTGGACAGGTTCGTCGGATTAGACTTATGTTCTATACTTGTGAAATGGGTTCACCCGAACTCTTACAACTAACCTTTTTCATCAGTCCACTAAGTAGGTTTCGGGACCAAGGGTTGTCTGGAAGTTTTACCGATCTGTAGACATTCCCACTAAAGATCGGGACGAAACGTTTTCTAGAAACGTCCGGTTTCCCATATGGTTACTGGATTCGTGGACCGGTGTGTCGGAGAGGGAACGGTCTGGTAGGAATGGACCCGATGACCTAGTCTATCAGATCCCGGTGTAAGAGTTCAGATGGAGAGAGTGCCTGTCCAGTGTCGTCAAGTCAGCGAGTCAGCACAGGCTGAGAAACGCTGGGGTACTTAGCGTCGTGCGGTCCGGAGGGACAGATAGTGGTTGAGGGCCTCTAGTGAGTCTGAGTGCAGGTAGCTCAGTCACTACGGTAGGTCGGTAGAGTAGGAGTCAGTAGGGGAAGAGGAGGACGGGGGTTAGGGAGGGTCGTAGTCTCAGAAAAGGTTATTCAGTTGAGAAGCGTACTCCACCGGTTTCATGACCTCGAAGTCGAAATCGTAGTAAGGAAGGTTTCTTTAGGGTCCCGACTAGAGGAAGTCTTACCTGACCAACCTAGAGGAACGTCAGGTTCCCTGAGAGTTCTCAGAAGAGGTTGTGGTGTCAAGTTTTCGTAGTTAAGAAGCCGCGAGTCGGAAGAAGTGTCAGGTTGAGAGTGTAGGTATGTCCTGGTGTCCTTTTTGGTATCGGAACTGATCCGCCTAGAATCAGCCGTTTTATTACAGAGACGAAAACTTATACGATAGATCCAACCAGTATTGAAAGGAAGGTTCCTCATTCGTAGAAATTAAAGTACCGACGTCAGTGGTAGATGTCACTAAAACCTCGGGGTTTTTTATTTCAGACTGTGACAAAGGTGACAAAGGGGTAGATAAAGGGTACTACACTACCCTGGTCTACGGTACTAGAAGCAAAAGACTTACAACTCGAAATTCGGTTGAAAAAGTGAGAGAAGAAAGTGAAAGTAGTTCTCCGAAAACTCAAGGAGAAGTGAAAGACGGTATTCCCACCACAGTAGACGTATAGACTCCAATAACTCTAAAGAGGGCCGTTAGAACTAAGGTCGAACACGAAGAAGGTCGGGCCGTAAAGAGTACATGAGACGTGTCTTCAATTTATTCGTCCCACTGTTATATGTCGGAACTGTATGAGGAAAAGGATAAACCTTGGTCAGACAACAAGGTACAGGACAAGATTGACCACGAAGGACTGGACGTATATCCAAAGAGTTCTCCGTCCAGTCCACCAGAACATAAGGGTAGAGAAAGTCTTAAAAGGTGTCAAATAACACTAGGTGTGTCAGGTTCCGAAACCATATCAGTTATTTCGTCTTTATCTACAAAAAGACCTTGAGAGAACGAAAAAGGTACTAGGTCGCCTACAACCGTTAAACTAGAGACCAAGGAGACGGAAAAGGGTTNGTCGGGTCGTAAAGAGTACATGAGACGTGTCTTCAATTTATTCGTCCCACTGTTATATGTCGGAACTGTATGAGGAAAAGGATAAACCTTGGTCAGACAACAAGGTACAGGACAAGATTGACCACGAAGGACTGGACGTATATCCAAAGAGTTCTCCGTCCAGTCCACCAGAACATAAGGGTAGAGAAAGTCTTAAAAGGTGTCAAATAACACTAGGTGTGTCAGGTTCCGAAACCATATCAGTTATTTCGTCTTTATCTACAAAAAGACCTTGAGAGAACGAAAAAGGTACTAGGTCGCCTACAACCGTTAAACTAGAGACCAAGGAGACGGAAAAGGGTTTGGTCGAACTTGTAGACCTTCAAGTGTCAAGTACATAACGACTTCGGACCGAACCTCGTAAAACTCGTAATGAAATGATACACTCTACTCACGTTAACACACCATCAAACTCGTAAGAAACCGTAACGGAAAGAAACCTTAACCTTACTTTTGCCTGAAAAAGGTCAGGACACCGGTTTAAACGACCGTATAACTCACATCGTGAAAGTGTCGTAGTGGAAGGTCCTAAACTTTATCGAGTTGACCTTAAGGTAGTGGAGGTGATCGAAACAACCATCACTACGAAAGATTCCGGGTGAACTGAAGTGTAAGGTCCTACAGACCGAGATCCACTCACTAGTGTGGTAACACTAATAGACCCAGCACTTCTAGAAAAAACATATCAAGAAGACACATAAGAACGGTGGAGAAGAATTATAGAAGACGAAGACAATCCAGGTATGGTAAAGACAGGAAATAGCTCGGGTAGAAACGTACTTTACAAGGGAACCATAGAGAGTAAAAGAACTTCTCTAGAGATCAGAAAGGGTAAGACAAGAAAAGGAGATAAAGAAAAGTCACTAGTGACTCCTTCAGAAAGAATAGAAAGGAACGATAAGAAACCTTGAGACGTAAGTCTACGAATATAGAAAGGAAAAGAGGAAACGAAAAGTGAAGAGAAGAAAAGTGTCGATAAACATTCCGGAGGGGTCTGTCGGTAAAACGAAAAAACGTAAAGAAAAGGTACCCCTACCAGTACTAGGGACAGAGGATATGGTACAATGATTGGAGTAAGGTATCAAGTAGTCCGTGAGATAGTCTAGATCCGGGAATTTAGATACAGAGTGAAGGTGACATATTAGTATTCCATAAACTAAATCCAGTATGGACTTACCAGATTACCAAAAGGGGTCAAAGAAGTTAAAGTCAGACTTAAACCGTTATTCCTCAAGTACTAGACTCGGTGTCAGTCAAGGGTCAGAACAAAAACGACTGACATATCTCGAAGAGTCACAAATTACGTTCCTTTGACTCAATTTACACTAGTATACATTACACGGATTAGTATACATTATACGTAGTATTCTGATGTATCAACAATATTAATTATGGAGGAACGTGAGAAAGAAGTAAGGAAACTTTTCTCGTTCAGATAGGGTTTCTTTGGGATCCGTAAAGGTCCATTGGATTCTTTATTTGACCCGACTAATTTAAAAATACTCTATTGTCGGACTTCAGTGACGTCCGAGTTTGACTACGAGATTCAAAGATACTAAATGGCTCGTCAATATATACGGGTCATATATATAAGAAAACGGACCTCTTAGGGTACCTGCCTCCTCAAACCACCCGATGTCAGGTGTCCAGCGTTTCTCAGCCTGTGCTGACTCGCTGAAGTGAAATATATACGGGTCGCGACACGATTGATGCAAAGGTCCTAGAGTAGACTCGTAGGGACAAATATCCTAAGGGTACTGGGACCGACGGTGTACCGAATGTCGGAGAAGAGAGTCTTAACCGGTGGCAGGACGACAATTTTTTTTTTTGGAGAGGATCGTGGGGGTTACGGTTTTGTCTGGTGTCTTGGAGTTGAAACCCGTCTGAGGTACGAACGGAAAAATCTCTTAATGTCTTCGACTCGGGTGTCTAAAGACCCTTTATCTCTATGGGTAATACATTAGGAGGGACTCAGGGGAGAATCCCCTGAGATGACCTGAGTCAGGGTTCTAAAGAGGGGTCCCTTAGGATCTCTCTCGGACCGTACTTACGTTTTGACAAAAGAGTTTTTGACATCTAATAACGAAGGGGAAAGGAGATAGAACATTGAGTGGGCACCGGGTGGACTACAATTAGAGTGTCAGGAGGAGAGGGGTATAGAGGGGCTATCCTCTTATTCTGTATCTGTATCTGGGTATCGTTAGTCGACCGCTAACCCTCCGACTCTTGTCGGTTGAACTTCAAGGGCCTAAAGTTAGTTCGTGAACGGTCCTTTTACCATCACGAATACAGACGAGAAAGATCAAGTTATTTGGTAAGTAAAAGGTACTTGGTGTCTTACCGTACGACTCTTCGTTGTTCGTGTGTAGGGGTCAGAGGACGAAACTCGTACACTTGTAAATTACGTTGGTCTTGTATGACAGGATACAGAAGGGTAACCCATAGGACGTTCCACAGAGGAGAGGTGGGACTGTGAAGGAAGACTGTGACCGGGGCCCCTTTGTACCAGTGACATGTTCGGGTCGCGGTCACTCTCTAAGTTCAGACGTCAAAAACAAAGGTAAGACTCACCACGTCGAGATGGTTTAACGAAAATCCCAACTCTAGACGGTCGGGGACTTTTGAAGTCAGTCCTACTAGTCTCGTTTTTCCGTTCCAAATTCTCACACTGTTCGGACCTACTTACTGTTTGGGTGAAGTCGGTACATGATCACTAATGAATTGATGTGTCGAAGGTGTCGATCCTTTCCCTTATTGTTACAGAAGACGTGTTCCTACAACGCTCACAATTTTCAGAGAGGTTTGTTACGAGTTGTCGTCTCTCTTCATTACTGTCGTAAATAAGTCCCGGACGACACACAATGTGATGATTGGTTAAGAGAAGAAACGGAAAAATACCAGTTTTATTGTGAGACTTCGAATGAGAAGGGTCCAGTGACTACAATACAAAGTCTCTCTAATAAATTGAACGGGTTAGTGTCAATTCACCGCCTAGAACCTAAATTTACATTTGTCTGTACTGAAGTTTCAGACGAGAAAGAGGTCGACAACGGAAAGGATCACGTAGGACGACGAGGGCAGATGGGTGGTTTACGAGAAGAATGGTATTGACTCAGGATTCTTTTGTGGAACTTAGAAAACGAAACTTCTACTGTACCGGAGAGTGAGTGTAAGATTTCTGGTCAATACAAGACGGAAGGGGTCTTTCACTCCTTATTTTGGTCTTTCACTCCTACTTTAAATTACCGTTATTTACATTTAAAAACAAGTGTGGTTTTTAATACATCTTTCCAAAATCTCGTCGACCCGAGTCCGACCAGTACCCTTCCCTGACATTACCCCTCTACTCGTCGGGGATTCAGAAGTAGAAACCGAGTGGTATCCCTCAGATCGTAAACTAAAATGATGGATTTCTACTCGTCGTTCCACTTCGAAGAACTTCTCGTTTACAGAATCCCAGTATCTCTATCTACATTTTACATGGAACTTCCTTTGTGATCAGAACAGGTTAGTGGACTCTCGAGATCTGTCCACTAAAGTTAGGGGAAGGGTGACATTCTTTCGATGACTGTTTCTTCTCCCGTAGACTCTCCCACACCAGTCCTACTACTCTCGTTTAGGTAAGTAGATAAATTCTTTATGAATAACTAGATAAAGGTGTACTCTATAACAAGACATTCGACTCCTATATCGGTTTAGAGACGGTAGAGTCTCTGAGATTTATAGGAATGAATAGTAAGTCCGAAGGTTGTCGAAGGGTTCACACATAGAACCAGATGTTCCGGGAAACTAAGAAAGAAACTGTAATAGAGTATAGTAAAGAGAGAGAGAGAGACAGAGACGTTCACAAGGATCTTGTAACAGGAACGAAATGGAACTAATGTGGTTGTGGGGTCCCGAAAACGAGTATACTTCAACGGAGTCTATCGGAAGTTAAAATTCTCACACAATAATGTTATGTAAGATTCTAAGAATTTATAAACGACGGATGTTAAGGAGATATAAAAAATTTTAAAAGAAGGTGGAAGAAACTTAGTTAAAAATAATCACAAAGATAGAACCAAATTTTTAAGGACTTACCGTTCCTAATACTAATTGTTCTTAATAAACTCACTTAAAATATAAATGAAATTCCCTTATTATTAAAAGTACTGAAGAAAGAACAGTAGTGACATCGGTACCACTATCACGGACCCTGTAGTACCCTGAGTCATTTAGTAATACTCTACTACTACGTTATAACCTTCAATATTCTTGTTTTACATTTTCTGCTACTGAGGACGTAAAACTGTAAAAGAAAACGAAAAAAACACGACTAAAGAAGTGTAGTATTGAATAGAGAGAAATTAGAATTTAATTAATAAACTCTCATTTATTTGACACGGTTAAAGAACAGTAACCGATTATCGAGATTGGTGTGACCAATCTTATTTTGTGACGGAACAACAAAATAAGTTCGTTTATTTTGTTACCGACAGGGTCGTCGTATGTGAGGAGGTATACCCAAGACGGAAACTTAAAATACCAGGGTTACTACGAGACCAAGGATCTCTCCAGTAGAGGATAGACCACCGAAATAAGGTCGAATACCTATAAAATAATTTTCGACGTAGGCCATCCGGAAGGTTTTATAGGTCGTTTTTAAAGAAGGCGATTTCCATTCCTTTACTTATTGTCCTAAGTTCAGAGTCTCCCCAATAATGTGCGTCTCATCTCCGGTCGACAAGAGGTAGAAAAGTCTTCTGCAAAGTTCCTTCTTTTTTTTTTTTTTCGGGGACTTTAGTGTCACCCGTTCTATATTCGTCGTGTCCATCTTTTCGTACGAATTCTATTTCCTAATATTTCAGTACCCTTTTCCTTTCAACTTCCAAAAGAAAGAGACCTTTTAAATGTTAACTTCCTCCGACAGGTGACCAGACCCAACTAAACCGGTATCCAGTGACCCCTTGTCTTACACGTGATCTCACACACTAGATTTAGAGAGTTTCACCGAAACCTGCGACCTCCTAAAAGTAGGTTTGAATTCTTAGTGAAACGTGTACTTCTACTTGAAGTAGAAAAAATATTATTTAATAAGTACTTCTCCTCAGTTCCTATCTATCTCCCACTGTGAGTCACCAATACCGTTAAACCTCATATTGTAAATTTTCGACTAAAAGAGTATGATTAATATGATGGATATTTGTTTACTACTTTCCGAACTTTCTTTTCGGAATCTGAAGACGATTTTAAAATAAAAGGTTTATAATTTATATAAAATATCGATAGTAATATTTATCAGTTTATCGAAGCGTTGGATTTACGTGTTTCTTTCCCTCGAAAATTCCTTATTAGGAAAATCAGTTTAAACATCGTTGTCGTCTGTCTAGGTGTACTACACCCTTTTGTTTATAACCAGAATCTGAGTTTTCTAGGTACAACTGAGAAGTCGTGATCGTTCAGTGAAGTGAAAAGACTCGGATTTAAAAAAACATAGTCTGTTTAAAGAATTGGAGAGACAGACAAAGAAGGGGATATTGACGTTTTAGAACTTCAACGATAATTATAGAGGGGGATGTACGCAATGTTCCTAATCTACGCTATCGTATCAGTTACAGGACTATGTACCATTCAAAAGTTATAGTTATAGGAAAAGGTTTCCTTTGTCAGGTTTTTTAGTTAAAAAGAGAAGGAAGGATCGACACATTTTGATGGGTCAAAGAATCATAAAGAAGGTAGTGACTGAATATGTTTTCTATTTTATTTGACTGAGAATCAAAGTGGAGGTTTGTTTCGAATTTGATTTATCTAACACGTTCGAGGGTGACACTTATTTCGGGTACGGGATGAAGAACTATCGTAGTAGACCCCTCTGCCACGTTTTAGAGTCTTTTCTCTCGAAGCACACTCGGTTTTCCTGAATCACGTACACGTGGTTCGCAGGTCGGAGGTGTTTGTGGGAGCACAAGAGGCACACTGTGTATATTCGTCTGGGTGACCGGAACTTCTTTGTGTCACTTCCCTATTAGTCGTCGGGATTGGTCTTACCTAGTAGCAGGTATTGGTTTTCCCGAAAGAATTTCAAGATCACGCATATTCTGGGACCTTTGGACCCCAGGCTCTTCTAGGTTTTACAGTATAAACCAAAGGGTTGTTGGACTTCTCAACATGAATGTTATTAAATTTCTTTTATTTACGTCACAAAGAACGTGTGGACTCAATCTCCCGATTCTCAGTACATACATGTACTTATTGTATGGGTCCTCGTGCGACCAGTCGGGATGTCTGTTTTCCGGATCCTCAAAGGACTTCACTACACTTCTCCATTTCAATACAGAGATTCAGACCCTTCCGATGTCCCTCTGTCTTAAGACTCTGAGGAGACCGGTTTCTCCCTTCTTAGGTCTTTTCTTGTCTCCCTTACGACGTATTTTCTTCAAAGTCCGGCTTCTTTGGTCAGTTCCCTTTGACTCGATCAGAGGTATAGGTATACGAACTGACGAAACCTACTTCAGTACTTTGTCAGTGAATATTCTTTTAGAATTGGTTTCGGACTGTGAAATAGAGAGTTATCAAGTCAAGTCAAGTCAGCGAGTCAGCACAGGTTGAGAAACGTTGGGGTACTTAACGTCGTGTGTTCCGGAGGGACAGGTAGTGGTAGAGGGTCTCAAGTGAGTCTGAGTGTAGGTAGCTCAGGCTCTACGGTAGGTCGGTAAAGTAGGACCCAGCAGGGGACGAAGAGGACGGGGGTTAGGGAGGGTCGTAGTGTCAGAAAAGGTTACTCAGTTGAGAAACGTACTCCACCGGTTTCATGACCTCGAAGTCGAAATCGTAGTAAGGAAGGTTTCTTTAGGGTCCCGACTAGAGGAAGTCTTACCTGACCAACCTAGAGGAACGTCAGGTTCGCTGAGAGTTCTCAGAAGAGGTTGTGGTGTCAAGTTTGCGTAGTTAAGAAGCCGTAAGTCGAAAGAAGTGTTAGGTTGAGAGTGTAGGTATGTACTGGTGTCCTTTTTGGTATCGAAACTGATCTACCTGGAATCAACCGTTTTATTACAGAGACGAAAACTTATATGATAGATCCAACCAGTATTGAAAAGAAGGTTCCTCATTCGCAGAAAATTAAAGTACCGACGTCAGTAGTAGACGTCACTAAAACCTCGGGGTTTTTTATTTCAGACTGTGACAAAGGTGACAAAGGGGTAGATAAAGGGTACTTCACTACCCTGGCCTACGGTACTAGAAGCAAAAGACTCACAACTCGAAATTCGGTTGAAAAAGTGAGAGAAGAAAGTGAAAGTAGTTCTCCGAAAACTCAAGGAGAAGTGAAAGACGGTATTCCCACCACAGTAGACGTATAGACTCCACTAACTCTAAAGAGGGCCGTTAGAACTAAGGTCGAACACAAAGAAGGTCAGGTCGTAAAGAGTACTACATAAGACGTATATTCAATTTATTCGTCCCACTGTTATATGTCGGAACTGTATGAGGAAAAGGATAAACCTTGGTCAGACAACAAGGTACAGGACAAGATTGACAACGAAGGACTGTACGTATGTCTAAAGAGTTCTCCGTCCAATCCACCAGACCATAAGGGTAGAGAAAGTCTTAAAAGGTGTCAACTAACACTAGGTGTGTCAGTTTCCAAAACCGTATCAGTTATTTCGTCTTTATCTACAAAAAGACCTTGAGAGAACGAAAAAGGTACTAGGTCGTCTACAACCGTTAAACTAGAGACCAAGGAGACGGAAAAGATTTTGGTCGAACTTGTAGTCCCTCAAGTGAAGTGCATGACGACTTCGGACCGAACCTCTTAAGACTCGTAATGAAATGATCGTACACTCTACTCACGTTAACACACCATCAAACTCGTAAGAAACCGTAACGTAAAGAAACGCTGACCTTACTATTGACTGGAAAAGGTCAGGACACCGGTGACGACTCAAAAGGTTTAAACGTCAGAAACGGAAAGGGGTGATAAGTACCGGAAGTGAAACACACAATATGACAGAAGTAAGGACGACAGTTCCTAGTCACGTAAACTATTACATTAAGTGTAATTTCACAATTTACAGTCACTATAACCTTTTTAGTTCTTTACCTATTTCTTTAGGTGGAACATTACTGTAATCTTATAGTCTTTATTTACACCATTGTAACCTGGGGTCTGTCTTAGTAGACAAGTTGCATCCTCGGAATGGAGGAGGATCTGGTGACAAATAGTTGGGTTAATCAAAGAGAGGAAATCTTATCGAATCTTATAAACAATTTTACGTCTAAGCACAAAGGATGGGATCTATATGTCTTATTTTTAGAAATTCCACCTTCAGGTCTTTAGTTTTAGAACTTGTTCGAAAGGTTCATTAGGAATACGTGTTATTTGAGTCTCCAAGAGATGGACGGAGAGAAAAGAGTAGGAGTCGTGGAACTGGTATAGAGATACGTCGTGCAGAGTGACGTACTATAAACTTAGG
Organism: Capra ibex; assembly: GCA_006410555.1. Lineage (NCBI taxonomy): Eukaryota > Metazoa > Chordata > Mammalia > Artiodactyla > Bovidae > Capra > Capra ibex. The sequence continues at coordinate 27,451,970 of SJYO01016970.1, read as the reverse complement.
GGTAGGCACAGTAGGTGCACTGTGTACACTTGAAGTAAGACCTTATCTGTCGTTCTGCCCCTATTCCACCTTCCTAATCTCCCAGAGTTCTTCCACTATAGTTTCTTAGTCATACTCCTTTAGGTTTGGCTTTTTCTATGCACATGGGGTTGCAAGTAACGTAGTGACAAATAATGTCGATCCTGTACCTTCGTTGGATCTACAGGCAGTTGTCCACTTACCTATTTCTCCGAGACCATGGATATTTGTTGTATACTCGGTAATTTTCCTTACGTAAACCGTAGTGGCTGAGTTACCTGTACTTAAACTCATTTGAGACCCTCAACCGCTACCTGTTCCTCCGGACCACACGACGTCAGGTACTCCATCGTTTCTCAGTCTGTTTTGACTCGTTGACTTGACTTGATTTGATTCAGTCAAAATTACTCCACCTACTCGGATGTCGGATAGTATGTCTAACTTCATTCAGTCTTTCTCTTTTCGTTTATAGCATATAATTACGTATATATTCCTTAGATTTTTCTACTGTAACCACTTGAATAGACGTCCCGTTGTTTCCTCTGTACTGTGTCTCTTGTCTAAATACCTGTACCCTCTTACCACCTCCTTCCTCTCCCACCCTGTTTACCTTGTGATAAGAATTATATGTGATAATATTACAACTTTTCCGTTTTTCTATCTTGTGACTTTCTCCTTGAGGGGTCCAGTCATCCACAGGTTATACGATGACTCGTATCATCGTATCATCGTAGAGTATACGATGACTCTAGTCACCTCTTTAGTGAGGTCTTTCTTGTTTCCCTACCTCGGTTTCGTTTTTGTTATGGGTCAACACCAACGCTGACCACTATCTTCGTTCCAGGCTACGACATTTCTCATTATAACGTATCCTTGGACCTTACAATCCATGTACTTAGTTCCGTTTAACCTTCACCGGTTTGTCCTCTACCGTTCCCACTTACAGTTGTAAGATCCTTAGTCGCTTGATTTTACCTGACCTTACCCACTTAAATTGAGTCTACTCGTGTCATCATCGATGACACCCGTCCTTAGGGAATCTTCTTTACCTCCTCGGTAGTATCAGTTGTTTTCTCAGGCTTTACGTCATGAACCTACGTTAGAGTTTTCGTTGTCTTACTATAGACAAGTAAAGGTTCCGTTTGGTAAGTTATAGTGTCATTGGGTTCGGATACGGGGTTGGTCATTACTACTTCTTCGACTTCAACTTGCCAAGATACTTCTAAATGTTTTGGAAAATCTTGATTGTGGGTTTTTTTTCTACAGAAAAAGTAATATCCCCTGACCTTACATTTTCATCCTTTAGTTCTTTGTAGGCCTACCTCATTTTCCGTTTAAACCGGAACCTCATGTCTTACTTCGTCCCGTTTTAGATTATGTCAAGACGGTTCTCTTGTGTGAACAGTATCGTTCGTGGGAGAAGGTCGTTGTGTTCTCTTCTGAGATGTGTACCTGTAGTGGTCTACCAGTTGTGACTTTAGTCTGACTAACATAAGAAACGTCGGTTTCTACCTCTTCGAGATATATCAGTCGTTTTTGTTCTCGTCCTCGACTGACACCGAGTCTAGTACTTGAGGAATAACGGTTTAAGTCTGACTTTAACTTCTTTCACCCCTTTTAGTGATCTGGTAAGTCCATACTGGATTTAGTTTAGAGAATACTGATATGTCACTTTGACTCTTTATCTGAATTCCTTGATCCAGACTATCTGTTTCACGGACTACTTGATACCTGCCTCCAAGTACTGTAACATGTCCTCTATTCTTAGTTCTGGTAGGGGTTCTTTTTATTTACGTTTTTCCGTTTTACCAACAGACTCCTCCGGAATGTTTGTCGACACTTTTCCCTTCGTCTTTCGTTTCCTCTTTTCATTTCTATATGAGTAAACTTACGTCTCAAGGTTTCTTATCGTTCTTCTCTATTCTTTCGGAAGAAGTCACTAGTTATTTCTCTTTATCTCCTTCTGTTGTCTTATCCTTTCTGATCTCTAGAGAAGTTCTTTTAATCTCTATGGTTCCCTTGTAAAGTACGTTTCTACCCGAGCTATTTCCTGTCTTTACCATACCTATTGTCTTCGTCTTCTATAATTCTTCTCCGCCGTTCTTATGTGCCTTCTTGACATGTTTTTCTAGAAGTGCTGGGTCTATTAGTGCTACCACACTAGTGAGTGGATCTCGATCTGTAGGACCTTGCACTTCAGTTCACCCGGAATCCTTTATCGTGATACTTGTTTCGATCACCTCCACTGTCTTAAGGTCAACTCGATAAAGTTTAGGACTTTCTACTACGACACTTTCACGACGTGAGTCATACAGTCGTTTAAACCTCTTGAGTCGTCACCTGTGCCCTGACCTTTTGCAGTCAAAAGTAAGGTTAGGGTTTCTTTCCGTTACGGTTTCTTACGAGTTTGATGACGTGTTAACGTGAGTAGAGTGTGTGATCGTTTCATTACGAGTTTTAAGAGGTTCGGTCCGAGGTCGTTATGTACTAGACACTTGAGGGACTACAAGTTCGACCAAAATCTTTTCCGTCTCCTTGGTCTCTAGTTTAACGGTTATAGACGACCTAGTACCTTTTTCGTTCTCTCAAGGTCTTTTTGTAGATAAAGACGAAATAACTGATACGGTTTCGGAACCTGACACACCTAGTGTTATTTGACACTTTTTAAGACTTTCTCGACCCTTATGTTCTGGTGGATTGGACGGAGAACTCTTTGGACATACGTCCAGTCCTTCGTTGTCAATCTTGACTTGTACCTTGTTGTCTGACCAAGGTTTATCCTTTTCCTCATACAGTTCCGACATATAACAGTGGGACGAATAAATTGAAGATACGTCTTATGTAGTACTCTTTACGACACGACCTACTTCGTGTTCGACCTTAGTTCTAATGGCCCTCTTTAGAGTTATTGGAGTCTATACGTCTACTGTAGTGGGAATCCCGACTTTCACTTCTCATTGATTTCTCGGAGAACTACTTTCACTTTCTCTTCTCACTTTTTCAACCGAATTTCGAGTTGTGAGTCTTTTGTTTCTAGTACCGTAGACCAGGGTAGTGAAGTACCTTTATCTACCCCTTTGTCACAGTCTGAAATAAAACCCCCCGAGGTTTTAGTGACGTCCACCACTAACGTCGGTACTTTAATTTTCTGCGAATGAGGAACCTTCTTTTCAATACTGGTTGGATCTATCGTAAAATTTTTCGCCTCTGTAATGAAACAGTTGTTTGTAGGTAGATCAGTTCCGATACCAAAAAGGACACCAGTACATACCTACACTCTCAACCTGATATTTCTTTCGACTCGTGTCCTCTTAACTACGAAAACTTGACACCACAACCTCTTCTAACAATTCTCAGGGAACCTGACGTTCCACTAGGTTGTTCAGGTAGGATTTCCTTTAGTCAAGACCCACAAGTAACCTTCCTGACTACAACTTCGACTTTGACGTTATAAAACCGGTGGACTACGCTTCTTGATTGAGTAACCTTTTCTGGGACTACAACCCTTTCTAACTTCCGTCTCTTCACCTGTTGTCTCCCACTCTACCAATCTACCGTGGTGGTTGAGTTACCTGTACTCAAACCTATTTGAGGCCCTCAACCACTACCTGTCCCTCCGGACCGTACGACACCAAGTACCACAGCGTTTCTCAGCCTGTACTAACTCGCTGACTTGACTTGGCTTGTGATGGTGTACATTTTATTTATCAGTTACCCTTAAACAACATACTGAGTCCCTTGAGTTTGACTCATATTGTTCAGTCTCCCCACCCTACCACACCCTCCACCCTTAAATTCTCCCTTCTCTGAATACATATGGATACCGACTAAGTACAACTACATACCGTCTTTGGGTGTATTATAACATTTCCTTAATAGGAAGTTAACTTTTATTTATTAAAAATTTTTTTCTTTCTTTTTTTACCCTTTTTCGTAGTCATTATTAAGTATCCTACAAACACTCTTAAATTGCTCAAATTGTATGTTAACGGGTTGTGTTCACAATCGAGAGAAGGGGGAAGTAAGGAAATGTAAAACACATTTATGTGATCTTGTAGTTAACAAAAGGCAGAACAAATAAAAACGGTAGGACCTTGAAACTCATCTCTGACTGTACATTAACCACGTACTGACTCACTTACTTACTCAAACACAACATCGGAATGCCGGTGTAATGACATACGAGTCTACGAGTCAGTATAGACTGAGAAACGTTAGGGTACCTGATATCAGGTGGTCCAAGGAGACGTACACCTTAAGAGAACCGTTCTTATGACCTCATCCCACGGTAAAGGAGGAGTCTCTTAGAGGAATTGGGTTCTTAACTTGGGTACAGAGAATACAGAGGAGTGACCTTCCGTCTACAAAATGGTGATTACGGTGGGGTTTCTACGATCGACAGTACCTTTACCAAAAACTTCCTTATTTACTTACTTGATCCTAATAGACACGTCCTATACACGAAGAAAGACGTAACAGTTACGAGGACTTTTTCAAGTTTATTTACATACACATGTATCTTTACACATGTATACAAAATTTGTGGGTATTGCCAACGAAATTACCCAGTGAGTAGTCAAGATTGATGGAGAGACTACACTCAGTTTCGTTTGATTCTTTACACCTGTGCTTCGAGTGTATATTCGATTATAAATACTCGGTGTTCTCTAGTCTTATTTTTAAACTTGGAATGAACTCTATGTCGTTCGACCAACCTTCTCTAGGTTTCCTATATTGACAAGTCCATTTACTGAGACTTTAAGACAAGGTGGTATTGGTCAAGGCGTCAAATGGGTTCTAGTTGCCTTACCTTGTCCTCTCGAGACCTCGGACACCGTCCACCGAGGGGGTCCTTATCTTCTCCTGAATAAAGAAAGGACAAACTCAGGCAAACAATAGTAAAGATCTTTTCCGTTGACCAGTTCTCTCCTACGACTTGTGTCACTTTTTGGGTTGTATATGTACATATACTTTTTTCTCTAATACGGATGTATTTAAATCTGACCTTTATCGGGTACGTCGTCCCCTTACCTTCCGACTTCAACGTCTCGACACTTCTTGGTCCCTCCTTTACCTTCCCCAAAACCCGTCCGACACTCAGTCCTCCATTACGAAGGTACCTTACTTACCTTAGTAAGTCTTCGGGTCTAACGGGACGGACCAGAAGAGAACGAAGTGTTTATGTGTTAACGATTTCTACGGGTCACTCCAGATCGACTACGGTTTTCGACAAGTCAAGTCTGTCTGATCTTTTTTCAAGTTAGTTGAGTTATTTCTTAGAGTCAGTTTAGGGTCGATAACATGTTTTGTAACGAGTCTCTTTAATTTCTCTTGGATTTGTTTACCTCGATATATGGAACAAGCACTCAGTCTTCGAACTTACAACAATTCTATGGTTAAGAGAGGGTTTAATCCGTTATCTAAATTACGTAAGGTTCAGTTTTAGGGTCGTCTGACAAAACATCTTTAACCGTTTAAATAAGATTTTAAGTATATCTTTACTTTTTTACTTCTTTTTCCTTTGTTTGAACCTCTAGATTGTGAAGGACTGAAGTTCTGAATTATATTTGGGTTTTATTAGTTATGTCACATGTCTAACGGATCTGTGTAACTGGTTACTTTGTATTCAGTTGGTATGTATGTACTTGTTGACTAAAAACTGTTCTACGTTTTAGTTAAACCATCTCTTTTACGTTGTAAAAGTTTTTTAAATTCGTTAACCTATAAGTATACGGTTTTTCCCCCGAAGTTAATTATAGTATAAAGTATACGTTTTTAATCGGATTTTATCCAGATACTAGATACCTAGTATCTGGTTCATATCTTATTGTTTCGAAAATCTCCTTTTAAATAAAATTTTAAAACACTGTTTCTGAAGAATCTATGTTGTGACTTTCACACTAAAAATATTTTCTTTCTTAACTATATAATTGAAGTAACTTTAAATTTTGACGACATGAAACTTTGTGTGACAATTCTCTTCCGTTTCTATTCAGTATTTGACCCTCTTTTATAAAAGTTCAGTATATAGACCGTTTCTTTAGTGTATAGACCGATACAACTCTTGAGAGTTTGAGTAATTATTCTCTGTTTAAAATTTATCCGTTTTCTAAACTCTTTGTGAAGTGACTACTTTGATACGTCTTCCGTTTATCCACTAACTTGGTTTCTGGTTGTAGTAACCAGAAATCCCTTACTCTTAATTTTGGTACTCTATGATAAGTGTGAGTAATCTTACCAATTTTAATTTCTGATTGGTACATTCACAACCACTTTCACACCTCGTTGACCTTGTGAATATGTGACGATCACCTTTACATTTTACGATGTTAGTAAAACCTTTCTTCGAATCGTCAAAGAATCCTTTAATTTATACACTAAGTCAGTAAGATAAGAATCTATAAGTGGTTTCTATTTAATTTCGTGTATAGATATTTCTGTATATATTATGGTATAACTGTGTTTGCAAGTATTGTTAAAATAAGAATTATTGGTTTTTAACCTTTGTTGGGTCTGTAGTTAGTTGACTATCTTCTATTTGTCTACTTCGATATAGGTATGTTACTTGATGATGTGTCGTTATTTTTCCTTATTTGATACTATATGTATAGTAGTACTTACTTAGAGGGGTTTTTTTTTACAATTCTTTTCTTCGGTCTGTGTTTCTCAAGTATGACATTCCAAAGTGGATATATTTTAAGATTTTTCACTTTTTAAAAGATATAACTGTCTTTCGTAGGGTCGACGAACTTCTACTCCACTGTCATTGTCCGTTCCCCATTTGCATGTCTATAACTAATAGAACTAAGACTACTATGAAAGATAGCGGTCAGTGTAGGTGTCGACCCATAACAAAAACGAAACCGAGGTAGGGAAGTAAGAAAGACCTCAATAAAGAGGTGACCAGAGGTCATCGTATAACCCGTGGATTACTGGACCCCTCAAGGAGAAAATCATAGGATAGTAAAACGGAAAAGTATGACAAGTACCCCAAGAGTTCCGTTCTTATGACTTCACCAAACGGTAAGGGAAGAGGTCACCTGGTGTAAGACAGTCTGGAGAGGTGGTACTGGACGGGCAAAACCCAACGGGGCGTCCGTACCGAAACAAAGTAACTCAATCTTTTCAGACACCAGGATCACACTAATCTAACTGATCAAAAGACACTCATACCAAAGTCACACAGACGGGAGACTACGGGAGAACGTTGTGGTTGGTAGAATGAACCCAAAGAGAATGGAACACGTACCCCATAGAGAAGTGTCGGCGAGGACGTTTCGTGTCGGCGACGAGGAATGGAACCTGTTCCCCATAGAGGAATGGCAGTGGCAAGGACTGGAAGTTGCACCCTATACTGGATTTAGTTTAGGGAATACCAATATGTCACCTTCACTCTTTATCTAAATTCCCGGATCTATACTATCTATCTCACGGACTCCTTGATACCTTACTCCAAGCACGTAACATGTCCTCTGTCCCTAGTTCTGGTAGGGGTACCTTTTCTTTACGTTTTTTCGTTTTACCGTCAGACCCCTCCGGAATGTTTATCGACACTTTTCTTCTCTCGACTTTTCCTTTCCTCTTTTCCTTTCTATATTCGTAGACTTACGTCTCAAGGTTTCTTATCGTTCTTCTCTATTCTTTCGGAAGAAGTCGCTAGTTACGTTTCTTTATCTCCTTTTCTTGTCTTACCCTTTCTGATCTCTAGAGAAGTTCTTTTAATCTCTATGGTTCCCTTGTAAAGTACGTTTCTACCCGAACTATTTCCTGTCTTTACCATACCTGGATTGTCTTCGTCTTCTATAATTCTTCTCCACCGTTCTTATGTGTCTTCTTGACATGTTTTTTATAGAAGTACTGGGTCTATTAGTACTACTACACTAGTGATTAGATCTCGGTCTGTAGAACCTTACACTTCAGTTCACCCGGAATCTTTCGTAGTGATGTTTGTTTCGATCACCTCCACTACCTTAAGGTCACCTCNCGACGTGAGTTATACGGTCGTGTAAACCTTTTGAGTCGTCACCGGTGTCCTGACCTTTTTCAGGCAAAAGTAAGGTTAAGGTTTCTTTCCGTTGCGGTTTCTTACGAGTTTGATGGTATGTTAACATGAGTAGAGTGTGTCATTTCATTACAAGTTTTACGAGGTTCGGTCCGAAGTCGTCATGCCCTTGGCACTTGAGGGACACAAGTTCGACCAAATTCTTCTCCGTCTCCTTGGTCTCTAGTTTAACGGTTGTAGGCGACCTAGTACCTTTTTCGTTCTCTCAAGGTCTTTTTGTACATAAAGACGAAAATAACTGATCCGGTTTCGGAACCTGACACACCTAGTGTTAGTTGACACCTTTTAAGACTTTCTCTACCCTTATGGTCCGGTGGATTGGACGGAGAACTCTTTAGACATACGTCCAGTCCTTCGTTGTCAATCTTGACCTGTACCTTGTTGCCTGACCAAGGTTTATCCTTTTCCTCATACAGTTCCGACATATAACAGTGGGACGAATAAATTGAAGATACGTCTCATGTAGTACTCTTTACGACCTTACCTTCTTTGTGTTCGACCTTAGTTCTAACGGCCCTCTTTAGAGTTATTGGAGTCTATACGTCTACTGTGGTGGGAATACCGTCTTTCACTTCTCCTTGATTTTTCGGAGAACTACTTTGACTTTCTCCTCTTGTTTTTTTCAACCGAATTTCGAGTTGTAAGTCTTTTGCTTCTAGTACCGTAAGCCAGGGTAGTGAAGTACCCTTTATCTACCCCTTTATCACCTTTGTCACAGTCTGAAATAAAAACCCCCGAGGTTTTAGTGACGTCTACCACTGACGTCGGTACTTTAATTTCTGCGAATGGGGAACCTTCTTTTCAATACTGGTTGGATCTATCGTATAAGTTTTCGTCTCTGTAATGAAACGGTTGATTCCAGACAGATCAGTTCCGATACCAAAAAGGTCACCAGTACATACCTACACTCTCAACCTGACACTTCTTCCGACTCGTGACTTCTTGACTACGAAAACTTGACACCACAACCTCTTCTGAGAACTCTCAGGGAACCTGATGTTCCTCTAGGTTGGTCAGGTAAGACTTCCTCTAGTTAGGACCCTAAAGAAACCTTCCTTACTACGATTTCGACTTCGAGGTCATGAAACCGGTGGAGTACGCTTCTCAACTGAGTAACCTTTTCTGAGACTACGACCCTCCCTAACACCCGTCCTCGTCTTCCCCTACTGGCTCCTACTCTACCGACCTATCGTAGTGCCTGAGTTACCTGCACTCAGACTCACTTGAGGTCCTCTACCACTACCTGTCCCTCCGGACCGTACGACGCTAAGTACCCCAGCGTTTCTCAGTCTGTGCTGACTCACTGACTTGACTTGACTTGACTTACTATGAAAGTACCCGTATGTGTACAGGTTTGAACAGTTAAACACTAAAATTTGTACGTTTTCTTATATGTTTTATTAGTGGTATGGTTAAAAGTATGTCGATTCCTTACTTTTTTAATAATAAGTATCAACATCCACTTTATCGTGAGGACATGTGAGATTGGTATAATTCTATCATTTCTCTAGATCTTAAAGAGTATATAAGACGGAGGATGAAATCTAACGAAAAAAAAAAGGGGGGGGCGTCCGTCTCCAGTATAGACGAGAAGGTAAATATATAGGGTCTGACGACAACCAGGGACAGGTCGGGTTCCTTCCATCGGCACGAGTCCCGAGGTGGTCATGGACGGGATTACAATTTATAGATATCACTGTACCTTTCCTGATTTCCCTAGTTCACGATTTTATACAAGGAAGTCCGTAATACCTAATAGGTCTCCGTTCTACGAAGATTCTACCGTGTGGTTGAAGACCGACAGGTGACATTCCGACATTCTCCTAATTGTGAGAGGTCCTTCATACTGGGATTCTTATATGACCTTTTGTCAACGACCTTGTACATGAACCTGGAACGGTACTATTCTCTAGTTGTTTAAGGTCGGTTGTGTGGTGTCGTAGACGACAACCTATTTGAATCGTGCTGTCACCGTCACGAATCAGTACAACCATAAGACCGGGTACCTTTGTAGGATCCTTAGACCCGTCTCAACAGTCATCTAAATTTGGGACTACTTAACCTTACACTCTCCTTACTTCCCCGGGTGTGGGCGAATACTAGACGTCGGTCCTTCGGAAGGGTTAAATGTTACTGGAGATGGAGAGACTTGAGTTTCGTAAGAAGTAGATAGGTGATAAGGTGACCAACCTATTATATAGTCAGTAACGGACCACGGGTTGTAACAACAGATTACACTATTGAACCGAGGATGTCACTTTAAGTTTGAAAGATTAAGTAGACAGTACGTTATTTATAGGTCATTTAAGGATGTTACCGTTCCGTGAAACAGTATATGGCCCCAATGGTCCTACTGTTTCTATTCGTGATAGGGAGTTCGTCCATTTAAAGTTCTCCTCTACTTATGAGTTCTCGTAGTATGTCATTCACTAGACTAGTGTCAACACCGTTCTCACTTCCGGGTTTAAGTATCCCGGACCTGAGACAGAATCCGGACAAGTACGGCTAGTACGAGTCGGTGGAAAGGTTGCCTGAGACTTGACACAAAGTCGAGTCAAGTCAAGTCAAGTCAGCGAGTCAGCACAGACTGAGAAACGTTGGGGTACTTAGCGTCGTGCGGTCCGGAGGGACAGACGGATACTTTTGTTGTTGTTTTCCTATCCTGGGGGAGGTCTGTCCCCTTGGAACTTCTAGTATAGATCCAATTGAGTAACGGATTCTCTTTTGTGTGATTAGTGGGGAAGGAGGTCTGTCCGGTATTTAAAAAGACATAGATAGCCTCACATTGGAGCCCAAATAACTAATAACCGATTAACAAACTGACAAACTCGTGTACTCGTGTATCGTGTACTTACTACCCCAATAACCCTAACATAAAAGGAACCAAATACATTCAGAGTTCCTTAAACCCCACCACCCAAACCTGTACATGTGTACCCTATATTTTTTAAAAGTGTTTACGACCAACTCCAGTACCGACTCTCCTCTGAGACGGAACCCGGGCGGCCACATAATTTGACGTCAGGTGATAGACGTAACAGGAAGACTCACTCAAACAAAGGGTCTTACGCACCGATGTTGTTCTCGTTTTTAACCTCGACCGTTTCTGTCGTCTATCCCTCCAATCGACTTCCAAGACTTCCTGGTCCCTTTCGGGAGATCTCTTTTCCTGTAGTTGTGACTCTAGAATCCCTACTTATTCTCAATAAACTCCTTTAGTCGTGTGTTGACCGAAGGACACAGGAGTCCGTTATCCACAGAGAGAGAGTCGGGACGGTAAAAGTCGAACGGATCTTCCTTACGTCTAGTGAGACGTGTCGTCATGGGTCTACCTCTACAATAAAGAATTCCTCTTTGCTCCCTCTCTGTTCCGTACACAGTAATGGTCTCTCCTCTACTTAGTACTGGAGAGACTAATGAACCTTCAGAGGCCAAAGACGGGGGTGGGGTCGAGGGGTGGGAAAGGTTCTTTTTCCAAGGTCATCAGGAAAAACCTACGGAGTCTTTCCTATTTTTTTTTTTCCAGACAAAAGGGGAAATAGGGTTCTTGCAAAGAGTCGTAAACAAGGAAAGTCCGTAGTCCGCCTGTTCCAATAAAGTAGTGACAAGTAGGAGGGTCTCTCAATTTCGTAGGTCCTGGGTTTAAACACCATAGAGTGTAGTCTTTACACTGAACCAAAACTTTGGATTCGAGGTCTGGAGGATGGAATCACTAGTTCCGTTTCGGAAGGATGAACTCCAGGACCTACAGAGGGTAACAGAGGGTGAAGTCCCAGGTGTCCTAACCCTATGTCTATCTCCGGTTTTTTCTGGTTCCACTTTCAAACTCGTTTTTCGTCACTGATCCCTCTTTAAGGACTTTTGTTCCCTTTTTCTCTTCGGTACACCACAGTACCTTTCTCTTAACTAACGACTCATTCCGTCACACGCTCCAAAAACATCGTAGACGATGTAAACGTCGTAGACGACAGACTTTCTGTCATCTGTTCTGAGAAAGGGGAGAACAGAGTCTGAGAAGACACTGTACTCTCATAGACCTAATTGGAGATTTCATTGAGTCGATTATTGTAAGACGATATGGATAAAGGGACACTCGACCTCTTTGATTTTCCCTTCTCTTACTCCGTTTTCCTCTCTCGTGTACCCTCCCGTCCACCTCGAAGTCTTATTCTTCTGGCCTTGTTCTCTTTACTAACTGTAGGGACCACCGAGTCGCCATTTCTTAGGTGGACGGGTACGTCCTCTGCACCCAAGTTAGGGACCTAGTCCTTCTAGGGGACCTCTTCCTTCATCGTTGGGTGCGGTCATAAGAATGGACCCTTTAGGGTACCTGTCTCTTCGGACCGACCGATGTCAGGTACCCCAGCGTTTCTCAACCTGTGTTAAATTGCTGAGTAGTCATTGTTGGTCTCTTTATTTCAACTACCTACGGAGCTCTTTTTTGTGGACCTTTTCTGTCCGGTCTTTCTGGTAGGTTTCTTCTTTTATAAAACCTTAGTCTCTTCATCTAACACAGTTAACATGAATGTTGATTTATGTTGAAACTTCAACGTTAGCGATTCCTTCGGTTTACGACCGTTTTCTTCTCTCTCATCTTTCTCTTCTGTCTCGACGAAAGGACAGAAAGGTAGACAAGTCCCAGGGTTTTAGGACGAGGAGAAGTTCCTTCCGTCTCTGTGAGTTGATCGTACCCTTTTATGGACAGGTTCAGAGCAACGAGTGATTCTTCTGTTCAAAACTAGATATTTACAATTCATGATACTAAACTCACCCCTCCGTACTCGGACTGGACTCTAAAGACTTGGTCACTGATCTTTCTCGAACATAAAGTACATTTGAATCTTACTGTTTCGTCCCACCTTAGCACCCACACCACCCCTCTTCCTCTCCCTCTCTCTCTTACTTGTATTTAATAAAGACCTCCATTATCAACTGATGGAACCCTTACAACACTGAGTCTCCCGTCGTTCTTACTTCTCTGTGTACGAGGGTTCCTATGTCTCACCGAGATGGTCACCGGGATCTGACCGGGTAGTCACAGAGGACGAGGTCGGTTCCAGACCGTCCTGACCGGTACTGAACGATGACCTCCCTCCGAACCACCCTAAATACTTTACTCCATCACCCTCTCTACTCGAGACAAGAACCGTTTGGTTTCGATATTTACATGTTTTGAAATAGAGACCGTTCTTACAACATTCTTTTTCTTTCTGTCCTTTACAGATATCGTCTTGGGGTCGGTGACCAATTTCTCTGCCTAGAGAGACCTCGATGTAGTTTCCGGGTCAAGACAGACGAGGGACACCGGAGGTACTCAGGACGGGATCCTCAAGTCGTCAAAGAGCCTCGGTTCCTCCCTTCTTTCGTGTAGGTGACATTTACGAGAGGAACAGTTCTGTCCCCACTGGACCCCGACGTCCCTTTGACGTCAGAGGGGGAGGGATCGGAGGAAAGGTCCTGTGAAGAAGTGGTAGGTCTACTTCTCGTAGGTACCTCGACTTCGGACTACCTCAAGTATTATACTCGTAACTTGACCTCCGGTCCTTCGATTTGGATATTAGACGTTGTTCATTTCTCAATGACTCGGACCTCTTCCAGCGAAGGAAGGGATTCAAGTAAAGGAATATTTTACTCGTCCAACTTCTACTTAACTATCGCGAGAAACACTAGGGGAGGTCACTGATGTCTTTCCGTCCTAGTCGAAGATTTAAAGTCCTTTTTTAATTTTTCTTTAGAGAAAAAGTTCCCTTAAAGTAAGTCTTACTCTCCGTTTAGGGTGGGGAAGATATTCAATGGAGATTGACTGGTGTAACTACTTACTCTGGTCGACCCTAGTTTTCCTTTGTCTTTGATCTAAGGAATCCCGACTAACTCCTCAAAACAGAGTGGGAACTACGGTAGAAGAATCTCAGATATTTTTCTTAGTTAGACAGAAATTAAAGGATCTCCTAAGTAGGGTCTGTAAAACAAGAAGGAAAGAGAGAGTAGGAACCCTTGTGAAGTAACATTTATTTCATGGATTTCGGTTCCGACGTTCTTGGATGTCTCTTTGACACATTCAATCCTTTCCGGTGTGTCGTCTTCAATCCATCTCCGGTTTGGTACGGGTTGTCCAATCCCTCTCAACATGGCTCACCTAAAGTAGGAAGTGAACTGAACGAACTGACCCACGAGGGTGTGTCGGACCACGTTGGACGTGTTTGATATCCACTTCACGTTCCGACCGGAATGTCTTTAGCGAGTTTAAGACGTCCACAGTGTCCAAGGGGTCCTTGGTCTTAGTCTTGACTTCTAGACGTAAGTTCCAACATTAGAGTCCCAGTCGTTGACGTCTCCTCCCTTCCTTCGTCATAACCCGTCTTCCTCTTCGACTTCCCACTACCTTAACATTGTTTCCGGAGTCGGGTGAGAGAGCCCTCAAGACGTCACCCCGTACGTGTAATCAGTGTGACAGTACATCTCGATGAGAAACGTTGGGGTCCCTGACATCGGACAGTCCGAAGAGACAAGTACCTTAAGAGGTCCGTTCTTATGATACAACGGTAAAGGATGAGGTCCTCTAGAAGGACTGGGTCCCTAGCTTGGACCGAGAGGACGTAACGTCCGTCTAAGAAATAGTAGACTTGGTGGTCCCTTCGGGTACGTCATCCGTACCGGGAAGACTTGACGGACCTTGAACCCGTTCAACCGACCTGGAGATACCTAATCAGTATCTATATCCGACAGTAACCTCTCCCCTATACTGGAACCCTTTTTTTTTTTTATGGATTTTACGTTCCCTTTCAGAACTCTACCTGAGTCACCATTCGCCAGTCGGTTGTCGTGACCGTCGGAGATCCCCTTGTGTTCGAAGTCAACCCCACCAACACCTACCGTGTCCTGTGTTAGGTGATAGAATACAATTTATGAAGTATCAAATTGTTCTTACACGACACGGTCTCTCGAAAATAAACGGGGAGGTCTAGGTGAGAGAGGGAAAGAGGAACTATGAGAGACGGGTCCCTCCGACTGGACTCATCTAGTGTAGATGTACATTAGTGGGTACGGGGGGTTGAGGGGGAACCCAAGTCGGTTATCTCGGGACCGTCTTCTACTTTCCCTCCCTCCCCTTACTTCAGTACCATACCCCCACAAAAGGACCGAAAAAGAGATGTTCCAGGTGAACTCAACCTGTGGAACAAGTTAACTTCTAGTCACCGAGAAGAGGTTTTGAGAGTGTTTCTTGTAACTAAAAGAGGAAGGTCCAAGACGGTCGATGAGAGTGGGGAGTGGGAAGGTGGAACCTCGATATAGTCCCGAAGGAGTGGGGGGTGAGGAGGTACCAGGACTACGAACCTGTCGAGTTAGACACACTAAAGAGATTTAAGACGGGTATGAAAAACATTTCTCAGAAAAGAAACCATTTAGGAGGAGGTTAATAGGATTCAACTCACATAAAGGAGTTTAATGAGAAAAAAAAAAATCAACTTTTTTTAAAATTGAATAAATAAAATTAACCTCCGATTAATGAAATGTTATAACACCACCAAAAACGGTATGTAAGTGTACTTAGTCGGTACCCATATGTACACAAGGGGTAGGACTTGGGTGAGGGAGAAGGGAGGGGTAGGGTAGGGAGTCCCAGTAGGGTCACGTGGTCGGGACTCGAGGGACAGAATACGTAGTTTGGACCTGACCACTATATAAAGTGTATACTATTAGGAGTTTGATAAGATTAAACCAAAGAGGATCTAGGGATTGACTATACAAGTCTGTCTGTATGTGTAATAGAGTGGAGAAGGAGAGATGGTAGGACACTTAGTTCATAGGAATAGGGGTGACACCTCTATTCTTTATTCTCTCACTCTTCTCAAGGTACTGAGTGGGTTCGAGGGTCTATCATTCTACCGGGAACAGAAACCTAAGTCTCGGTGACAGGTGTTGTGAGATTGTGGGATCGCGTAGGAAGTCTCAAAAGAGAAACGGGTTCCGTCGAGTCCTTTCCTGGTCTCTTCCTCCCTATCGGCACCATAAGTTCTGGTGTTTTGACCGATTTTACATCGTACTCCTACTTTCCCCCATCTTAACCCATTGTGTCGCCTCACACAGAAGTCGGGATCCTGACTCCTTTTTCCTGTCCTCTCGTAGGTGAGATAGGTCAGAAGACCTTTTGAATTCAAAGAAGAGATTTAATGGAAAAGTTCATCTTTTAATTCGATAAAACCTTGGTCTAGACGGGGGTAGTCGACGAACTGGGACCAGCCCAGACACCAAAGAAGTAAACGTACTTCTTTCTACCTAATTGATGTCTTAGGGGTCGAGGGAAGGTAAGACCCAAAGATACTCGAGGAACAAGAGAAACGAAGAGAATAGGGTCTTTGTCTGTATCCAGTGCACCTACTTGGGAGTAAGACTGTTAACAGTCAGAGTAGGAACCCTTTTTCCCCTTCCTCGAGTCTCCCACGGTGTGTGTTTCTGAGTGAACAATCGAGATTTTCAGAGAAGGTTTCCAGAACGGGTCTGGGAACGAAAATTGGTCCTTTCGTCACGTCGGGTTTACTCTTTACTTCTACGGTAAAGTAAAACGAAACGAGGGATTCAGGGATACATACCGTCTAAAAATTCGAGAGTAAGGGAAAATCCCACCACAAAGACAAAAGGACTAGTTTTCGTCTACCTAGGAAGGAATGTTTTATAGAAAACAGGATAAAAGGGAATGTTACGGGATGTACGAGGCGTTTAGCAGATCGGGTCTTTGGTCGATTCTTGTTCAAGGTAGACGACGACGGTGGCGACATTCCTCGAAAGTAAATGACTTCGTAGTTAGTGTTCCGTTCTTCTTCTACGAACAAGGAGGGAAAAGTACGAGGACAAGGATCCAAAACCCCATCCTTAATCCCTAGAACTTAAAATCATGATCAGGTTGGTGATTGAGACTCGTTCAGTGACGGAAAGAGATCTGGAGTAAAGTTTTGGGTGAGTTCACTCACTTACCTATAGTAATGAGAAAGATCAAGATTGAAGGGTGCTTGTACATTCTTACTATCCTAGACCCATCTGACTAAACCCGCCTACCGTAGAATTGAATCTAAGGGGGTCTTTTATTCTAGACTCCTCTCTAATATACAATTACCAAATGACCTTCCAGATTAGGGTTCAATCGTTTTCACTCCCCTATCTCTGAACTCTGTCCTTCTTACTCTTCGTTTTCACTATATAGTAATAGAATCAGGTAATTCCGATGATATTCTTTTGTGGTGTCCGACCCATCGAATATTTATTGTCTTTAAATAAAGGGCGTGAAGACTTTCAACCTTCAGGTTCTAGTTCCACGGTCGTACCAGTGGGAGACCTCTCCGGGACAATCACCAAGTATCGGTCACGTGAGAGTGACACGAGAGTGTCCCATCGTCCCCGCTCCCTAAAGAGACCCTGGAGAAATATTCCGTGACTAGGGTAACTGATTACTGAAGTCGTAAAGGACTTCGGGGGTGGCTTTTCCCCGAAGTAGAAACTTCCAATCCTAAAGTTGCATACTTAATCACCCTCCCCTGTGTAAATCTGGTATCGTTCGGTGTCGTTGGATCCGTAGGGTCCAACCACGATCACCATTTCTTGGGTCGACGGTTACGTCCTTTGTATTCTCTACGACATCTAAGGTAGGGACCCAACCCTTCTGGGGGACTTCCTCCCGTATCGTTGAGTGAGGTCATAAGAACGGACCTCTTAGGGTACCTGTCTTCTCGGACCGGGCGATGTCAGGTATCTCGGTATTTCTCAGCCTGTACTGGTTTCGTTGACTTATACGAACGTTCGGTGTCGTTGTACATCGGTGTCAAGATGTACGAAGTCTCTTCGGGTTTCCTAGTAAATAGTGTGACCTGTAGAGATGTGTATAACATGTCTTCTTTTAATCTCGGAATCTCTCTTGTTTTTTTGTTTGCCTAAATAGACGTTTGTGGAAAGAGAAAAAAGGGTGACTTGTTTCAAGTGGGGGACCCCCTAATAGAACTAACGAGAAGTCCCAACGTAGTAGACTTGGGAAGTTCTTAGTGACACCTTCGGTCTAGGAAGTTGAACTTCAACGACGTGGATTGGACCTAGCACACCCTTCGGTCCCTAAAGTCCTAAGTCAACTAGACGGAGGACGGTACCTTAACGTGTCCCGGTGGACCTCGGACAACGGGACCGTCTCCGTCCGTCGATTCACAAACCCTCTAGTATTTCGACTCCTTATGACTCCACCGTGTCTTCGGTACGGACCGTGACTACCCTCTTTACTCATCCTACCTTCCACATAACCCTCTTTCGGGTTGGTAGAAGTAAGTTATTTACAGAAGGTTCTTTGAACATAGTCAAGTCAAGTCAAGGAGTCAGTACAGACTGAGAAACGCTGAGGTACTTGACGTCGTGTGGTCCGGAGGGATAGGTAGCGGTTGAGGGTCTCAAATGAGTTTAAGTACAGGTAACTCAGTCACTACGGTAGGTTGATAGAGTAGGAGACAGTAGGGGAAGAGGAGAGTGGAAGTTAGAAAGTGTCGTAGTCCCAGAAAAGGTTATTCAGTCAAGAAGGGTAGTCCACCGGTTTAATAACCTCAAAGTTGAAGTCGTAGTCAGGAAGGTTACTTATAAGTCCTGACTAGAGGTAAATCCTACCTGACCAACCTAGAGGAACGTTAGGTTCCCTGAGAGTTCTCAGAAGAGGTTGTGATGTCAAGTTTTCGTAGTTAAGAAGTCACGAGTCGAAAGAAATATCAGGTTGAGAGTATCGGTATGGATTTTCTTTGAACATATCTCTCCACCTTTTTGGAAGGTAGTTCCCTGTGTGGGATGACCTGTCTATCTGAATCTTTGTCCGAATGTACCTTCATCATCTGGTAGTGCTACGAATGTGAATGGCGGGGGTGACATGAATGACTTTTTATTTTGGATCTGAACCTACATACACTGTCTTGTGTCTGGATTTTGGGGGCGGACAAGTAACAGTTCAGTTACGAATTAAATGAAGGGTGAGGTTTTTCACGTCTTCCCCGAATCCCACCCGATACAAGACTTTGTTCTCTTCTAAAATTTCCAAGTCTCCGTAGTCCAGGGTCGACTCAGTGTAACGAGTTGAGATGTGTTTAAGTGGACGTCTTGTCTTTCTGTATGACCCCTGACCCAACCCCCACCTCCACCACGTCTCTCTCCGACAGTCTCTTGAGAAACACTTCTGTAGGATAAATAATTTTCCTCGGTTCTCCCTAGTCAAATTAACTTCAATTTCTATAAAATTCCTTCCATTCTCGGATTGACCTTCAAGTCGGTTCTCCCAAAACAAGACGGAAACTTTTACTCTTCTCAACTTGTCCTAGACATACCTACTTGACTATTTTTCAAGAAACTTCACCTGTCCCTAGAAAAAGTATTGAAGACTTATTGAATCGGACCTCACTCCCTTATTTCGAAAGTAAATGTTCACACCTTCTACCACTCAACAGGGGGAGGTTAACCTAAAGAAGACCGAACCGGTACTTCTCTCTTTCTAACCGGATCACAGGAACAGCTCGACTCTCTTCTATTTAGACCGACAGGAAACGTGTTCTGTCGTCTCTACTTTCCGGGTCCCTTTTCGGGATCTTTCGATCGATTGTCTATAAGTTTTCTTCGTGTCTCGTATTTTAGTATCGGGGGGTGTATGCTGGGGATTAAGTGTTGGGTAGGTGGGGTGTACTACCTAGTACCTAATTAGGAATTTTTCTTCTTTGGTTATCGCTATAGTTCTTTGTTATCGTTATTTTTAATAACAACACTTAATAAACGATACGACACGTACGTTACAAGTAAACAAGGAGAATTGTTGGATCCTCCATCCATAATAAAAATGAAGGTAAGGTATAAACTCTTTCAACTCCGAAGAGATACATCCTCGTTCAAATTCGTTAAACAAGTTTAAATCACGTAGGGTCCGGTCTTACATCTATTTATTATGACCATCCATTTACAGTTCCATTGTACTCCAATGGAAACCAATGTATACAGTACCTCATTTTGAGGTGAGCACACAATAGTCCTGAATCAAGAGAACCGATTTGTCGACTGGTGGAACCAGATTAGAGGTTGAGTACTTTATCAAGTCTTAAGATCGGTACCCTCGTGAAACGGTTTCTGCGTTTTAAGTCGAAAGGGTTCTAAAGACACAGGACAAACAGGACGTAACCTTCTTTTTCTCCTTCGAACCCCTTTCCTTGGCAACACTAATAGTACAGGACCCCAATATTTGATTGGTTTTACAACGACTGTTGGTGAAAAGTAAGGGTAATTCCTACCTTGATCTCTGACCCCTGGGTTTAATGTCATCCTGAATTGAATTGCACTTTAACTTTATGAAAATGTTCTAGTATCCGAGACATTGAGAGTTTGGACTGGGTACAAGGATATTTTTGTCATTTTAAAATTATAGACTTCGATGTGTTACCCTTTCCGTTTCTTCAGTCCTCTGAAAACCCCAAATTAGAGTCAAGGTGGTTTTGAGTAGATTAGTACAAAGTTTCACTGACATAGAAGAGAGACCTGGAGTTAAAAGGGTAAACATTTTACCCTCTTAAACAGTTTTGATACCAAAAAGGTCATCAATACATATCTACACTCTCAACCTGGTATTTCTTCCGACTCACGGTTTCCTAACTACGAAAGGTTCACATCACGACTTCTTCTGAGTTCTCAAGGAACTTGTCGTTCCTCTAGTTTGGTCAGTTAGGATTTCCTTTAGTTGGGACTTATAAGTAACCTTCCTGACTACGACTTCAACTTCGAGGTTATGAAACCGGTGGATTACGTTTCTCGGTTAAGTAACCTTTTCTGGGACTACGACCCTTTCTAAATTTTGTCCTCCTCTTCCCCTACAGTCTCTTACTCTACCAACCTACCGTAGTAACTGAGTCACTTGTACTTAAACTCGTTTGACTCTGTCACTTCCTGTCCCTTCGGACCGCACGACGACAAGTACCCCAGTGTTTCTCAGCCTGTGTTAACTCGTTGACTTGTTGTTTTTGTTGTTAGAGATTCCTCAGGAGGGAATGAGAGTAAGATCCACAACTTACTACTACTGGAAACGGAATGTGTGTAGTGTCTTCGACGTTACTTTTAGTTTCAACCATTTCCCTCCTTCTTTTCTTACCCGAGAATTTTTCTTTTAGTTATTCCAAAACATAAATGTTCATGTTTCTTGTAACACAGAAGTCAGTCGGTACGTCGGAAGGATGGTAGGAACTCTGAAGTATTTCTGTCTACTTTGTGAGACACTTTAAGGTACTATTTTTTATTTTTTTTATTTTTTTATTTTTATTTTTTTGGAGAAGGTAGAAGAAAAACCTACCTATAACCTGAGAACTCTGGATGTGTCCAAAGGAGGAAAGACGGCCTCCCTGTCTTCAAGTTTTATATGATCTGAAGGTTCTAAGACGGACGTCTCAGAGGTGGAGACTAGGGACAGAGGACTGGGGAGGAGATGATGTCTTTGTGTTTGTTTCCCGTAAGCTTCCTGTTCGGGACCATTACCTGAAAGTCCTGTGTGACCTCGATTTCTCTGATCTCTAGAAAAATTTCAAGATCCGTATCCCGTACACGAATAACCGGACCGAAATCGATGCTTTATTTAGCGACAGTAGTAATAAAATAAGAGACTTCCTCTGTTGGAGTCCAATCATAAAGTTTTTTCTTACTCAGTGACCTTTCCAAAATTTCATGGACGATTAATAAAGAAATTTCTTTTTGGAATTGAGATCCTCTTTCCTCAATCTGTGTCGTAGTCGACGGGTAATTTTACTTTCCCGGCTTAATGGACCCGACGAGGTCCTCCGGGTCCTTATTGTTCGTACGGGGAAAAGAAACGTCTCGTCTCAAGGGACTTCTCCGAGAAGACGTCTGTAATAGAGTGACTGGGACTTAAGGACGACCGAAGTAGTAGGGAAATAAAGACGGAACGGCACTACGTTCCTCCGACTCCCTTCTAAACAGTCCCCGTTCTTCCCTGTCCCCAGGGGGTCAACAGGTACTTCAACCGTATACCTGTCGACGAAACTTGGGATTCGACGGGGTCAATCCTCGTTAGACCGACGGAAGAGGTCACTGAAGGTTTGTACAAACCTAAAAGAAACTGATCTTAAGATACTTCTTAGCGTTATCAATTTTGTCTTCTAGCCAATACGTAAAACAAATCTAAAAAATTGTAACTGAGTTATAGTTCAGGTAGTCACTCTTACTACTTCAAGTAAACTACTCACGTTTTTATGAGTCAGTCAGTAGGCCTCGAGTCATCGGTGTTTCTATTCATAATAATACCTCCCATGAGTTGTAGAAACTTTCTTGACGGTTTCAGGGAAACTCGGTTACGAACGATCTTGTAACTTACCCCTTTTGCCTTAAGTACCCAAGTTCCGGAATCAAATCAATCACAATAACAGATCCAGTTGACTTTGTAAAGGTCTGCCAAACAGGTTCTCTCCCCGCCCCATCTCCGACGACAGGTCCCCTTCTTCTGTCACCGGGTCAAAGTCTCTCCTTCCTCAACCTCAGAGTATTACCTTTCTATTCCCTTGCTGTTCAAAGTCCTCTAGTACTTCCTTCGACACGGAAAGAAGTTTCTGATGTAGGGCTTACTTTGACAATCCCGAGGACGTGTCAATCGATGACTGATTCGTAACCTTTAACTGTGGATCCTCGACCACGTTCCAGGATACCGACTTGACCGTCGGTCTTTTGACTTAAATTCACCGACACCTCCGGACAGGTTACCCGTAGAAGTCTTATTTAGGACTTTCTAATGACTGGTCTCCGAACAAGTAATAAAGGACCGTATTCTATTTTATGGTTTTTTTTTCATTCCCTCCGTGTTTTTACCTAAAAAAAAATTTAAGAAGGACGTTCAACCCCGAATCTGTACCTAAAATAACCCGTATGTTCTTACAATAATGATCTCAATTAAATAATATCCCTTTCCGTTAAGGGTAAACGATACCACACTTACAAACACAGTGGGGGTTTTAAAAAAGTAACTTTTGAATTACGGGTTACCATCCCGGAGACCCTCCACTAGTCCAGTACTTACTCTATTCACAGGAATATTTTCTCTGGGGTCTCTCGAAGGAGTGGAGAAAGTAGTCCATTTTTATTCACTCTTCGGACACTGGATCTTTTCAACAAGTCAACACAGACTGAGAAACACTGGGGTACCTGACGTCGTGTAGTCAGAAGGGACAGGAAGTGATATAGGATCTCAAACGAATTTGGGTACAGGTAACTCAACCACTACGGTAGGTTGGTAGAATAGGAGACAGTAGGGGAAGACGAGGACGGGAGTCGGAAAGGATCGTAGTCCCATAAAAGATTACTCATGTCAGAATCGCAATCCACCGGTTTTATGACCTCGAAGTCGAAGTCGTAGTCAGGAAGGTTACTTATAAGTCCTAACTAAAGGAAATTCTAACTGACCAAACTAGTGGAACAGTAGGTTTACTGAGAGTTCTCGGAAGAGGTCGTGGTGTCAAACTTTCGTAATTAAGAAGTCGTGAATCGGAAGAAATACCAGGTTGCGAGTGTAGGTATATACTGCTTCCAGGAGTGAATGAGTATACCTATGGGACTAGAACCTGAAGGTCGGAAGTCTTAACCCTTTTTTCTTTAAAGACAACAACTATTGGATGAGTCGGACGCCATAAACCTGAAAATAATTATAAAACAGTTAATAAATCACCTAAAAGAATGTAATAAAATAACCTCACATCGACGAAATGTTACAACATAATCAAAGATGACACGTCGTTTCACTCAGTCAATATGGACATGTATGTAGGGGAGAGAAACCCCGAAGAGAGGGTAAATTCAGTTAGGACACCAGAAAACGATATCTCGAACTTCCCAGAATCTATGTTAAGGTAGGGGACTCATCACATCTCGGGAAGTGTAGACAACGTGGTCGACAGAGACCGTGGGACAGGTGGGGTTCAAGTCAGGGAAAAGGAAACCCGACTCGGAAGGAGGGTAGTCCGTAGGTAGGGAAAAGAAGGGTAGAGCAGAGAAGAGAAGAGTAGGTAGGGAAGAATGAAAGAGGGGGTTTACAAAACGAAGGACTGTTTCGTGTGACGACATATCTCTCCTCTAAGTAGTTTCCGTCACTAACCGTACTCCCGTCTATCTAAGAAAAGTTCCCTTCGAACCGGGGGTTTCCGATGGAGTGGGAGAATCCTCATGTAGAAACTCTGTTGACCGAGAAGTTGATCAACAATTACGACCGAACATATGAAATTGGTGAAATACCAAAGGTAGAGGGGTTGTTTTATTACTCAATAGAGTCGTATCTGCCACATGGAAAATACGAACTAGATGGGTGACGTCGTAGAATCCACCCCGTACGGTCGACTGGGTGTGTCCTTTACCGGGACCTATTCACTCGTTTTGGGTTCTCTTTTGGGTAAAAAGAGGACCCGAGAGGAAGAAGGTCTTCGAAGGTAGTATACATCCGTGACTGGTGTGTACACAGCCGTTTAGGTACTCACCACAACCTTGAAGACCTAACCTTGGAGACTAAAGTTAGAAGACCCTTTCCTTATTTTCGTGGTTTTCAAGGTGGGGTACAAACCAAGAGAATGTAAATGAAGGATAGTAAAGTAGGAAAAGAGGAACAAGAAGACCGTCCCCCCAACCCCTACCCCCGTTTTTTTTCGTGGTACGACCCCAGTCTTACAGGTTCAGGACGGAGAACACACTAGAAGACTCAAGGAGGGGCACATGTTGGTCCTGAGTGTGTCGTAGTCATGAGTGTCCGGGACCTCCTCCCTTTCCTCTTCGACTTCCTTTGTTCTCGAAGTCCGTCCTTACACGAC
This sequence comes from Capra ibex, assembly GCA_006410555.1. Lineage (NCBI taxonomy): Eukaryota > Metazoa > Chordata > Mammalia > Artiodactyla > Bovidae > Capra > Capra ibex. Next base: position 27,427,049 of record SJYO01016970.1, on the reverse strand, counting down.
AACCAAATGGGTCCGACTCCTGTCTTTAATAAAGTCTCTTGATTCCGTCACGACTCTGTCCCATGGACAAGGTTCTCTCGAGACTCCTTTCCCCCTCTCCGAGTTCTTTCCGTCTCTAGGGGGAAAGTCCAAACCGAGGGTTTGGACCGGGTTATCCTCGACCCTTGTCCACCCCTACTTCACGAAGGTGAAGTCTCTTCGACTGGTTCTCTCGTTCGGTGAGTCTGGAGGAGGATCATCTTCTCCCTTACTTACCTCCTACCCCGTTCCCTTGTTCCCCTGAAAACCTCACTCAGGACTCTACGGACCTTCGACTCCGATGATGGGTGGGGAGACCGAGGGTGTAGATCTTTTCGGAATCTCACTAGTTCCAGGACCATCTTTATCATTCGTTGGGAGTTGGAAAAGTAACAGAGAGGGAGGGAGAGAAAGAGTGCGCGTATGGGGTGGTGATGGTGGTTTATGTTAACTGTTAACATGTTTACTGTTAACATGTCTAGTAAGTCGAGGGAGGACGGACGTGTGAGTCACCCCTTAGGACCTCATCTTTCGTTCTTTTGTCTACTCTGTCAGATCGACTCAAAGAATACTCATTTGTCTAAGGTGTACCGTTGTCTCTCCAGTTTCTCTTTCGATAAATATATCCTGGTTTCTCTTCCCTTATCCAAACCTCTCAGAAGGTAGACTAGTCTTCCCTGTCGGTGAGATTCTACGTCGGACGACCCAGACTTTTCCTCGAGACACGGACCGGGACTCTCTCACTCTCAGGACACAGTACAGATGTTTGGGTCTCGGGACGTGTGTCTCGTTCTCCGGTTCAGGACCATAGTGGTCCACCGTCCGTGTGACACCCTGAAGTTCGGACAGAAACTCAGACTTAGAGTCGTAATAAATGGATATTTTACCTTTATTCTTAGGAAACTGAGTCGAGTGGAATCACCTCAATTTTGAGTTCTTTACTATATTGACTCACCTAAAACACCTAGACCCTTTAGTCCTTAACACAGACCTTGGTCCCAGCCTCCATACCCTCAGGAATCGGTTGTCTACGTTTGAGTTCGGTACCCTCACGTCTTCTCGAACTGTTCACTCAGGGCCCTTGTGGTTACAAACTCACCATCCGTCTCCTACTCCCGGTGTTCCCTCTTGGTTCTTCCTTTATGACTCTTCCTTACCTCGATATTTTTCGATTTGTCTCAATCAGACTCTTTCAGTAGTAAACATAGTTCGTCTAAAGAATTCTTAAATCCAAAGTAAGAAGAACTTTCTTTCACTTTCACAATCAGGGAGTCAGTACAAGTTAAGAAACACTGGGGCACCTGACATCGGGTGTTCCGAGGAGACAGGTACCTTAAGAGGTCCGTGCTTATGACCGTACCCATCGGTAAGGGAAGAGGCCCCTTAGAAGGGTTGGGTTCCTATTTTGACCCAAAGGACATAACGTCCGTAAAGAAATGGTAGACTCGGTGGTCCCCAAAGTAAGAATAGAGAATACATAGGGGGTTTCGTGTCGTCCCCAGTTCGTCTCGTCTTTTTTTACTATAGTCTCCTCTCCTATAAACACTAGACCTTTGTATGTATTGTAATAAATATTCGAGTCTCTCTTGACATCTCGATCAGATATTGAGGGACCATCTAACGATACACTGTGACCCGTAAAGTGTGTTGAAGAGACAAAACCGATAATCGATCATAAATAGATCTAGGGAATCATCGAACCCAAGTCTCTCACACCCGACACGTAGGTCAATGAGGATCCGTTTACTGGGGTTTCCCTTTACACTCGGACCTCTCCCTCACTTCGTGTGGTATTAGTTTGTCTAAGTCCCAGAAGAGAGGAGTTTCGGAAATTCTAGGAGATGGAATTTTGTCCTACTCCTAGAATCTCAAAAAGAGTTTCCTTTGTGTGACCGGTAAACTTTTATAGAATTAGGTTATTGTGGGGTTTATTTAAGTGAGGTTGTCGCTTATAAACACTTCTTAGAAGTACACGTTTAGTGACTCGACAAAACCTTCTCTATCTTCTGTCCTGAGTTTCTACTGTTTACACGGCACTGTAGTACGGGACGAGAGGTGGATCACCCCTTCTGTCTGAGAATCTTCCCTCGGTGACCTCTGACACGATTCACAGTAGTGTTTTAATGTTTGTTTTACGTTGTTCTTGGGTTCACTATCAGTAATTAAGACATAGTTTAACTAGGTTCTTCGGAAATGTCTATTTCACGGTAGACTTAATCACAGGAGTGTGATTCTACTTAAAATCGTAAGTCCCTTCCTTGTAAGTCGAAATTACTCACTTGTAGTACTTGTTTCGAGACCGTTGTCTCTTCACCGTAAAACAAGCTCCTTATTCAACAACCAAACCCTGAAGTAAGACATGAGTCACATCTCAGTTTTTTCACAAAAACTTGTTCCCACGTTATCTTGACCAAGAAAAGAAATTTGTCAAAAACCCGGTTCTATTTACCGTTTCGACCTCTCCCACTTTCTCTTTCATCTCCTCTGAAGAATCTTGTAAGAATAGTCTCAGGTCTTCTCTTTAGTTGTCGTAGGATTTTTCATTTCTTCGTCACTTTAATTTTTCTTTTCTTCGTCACTTTAATTTTTCTAGTTTCTAATAAAATTCCGAAAAGTCTTACACGGTTATTTCTTGTGTCTTCCGTATTTTGACCCTCTCACTTTACCTCTGTTTTGATAAAAATGTGTTCACCTTAGACGTCAAACTACATTCCCAGATCTCCGGTCCTTTTCAATGAGTAGTTCTCCGTTCCGTCTTTAGACACAACCCCTCGTCACGTTACGGTAAATAGACCCCCAGTCTAAGACTCCAATCGTGAATTCCAGTTACAACTTGTCTCTGTTTTACGGGGTCAGGGGATCCTCCTGACTCTAGGTGAACACGGTATTCAGGTCATCCTGGTCACTAAGAATGTCTCTATTCACGGTAGTCCCGTGGTTTTCTTCATCATCCACACCTGAACCCCTAGACAATTTTCCCTTTGTGACCTGCGGGTAAAGGGTAATGGACATCTACCTCACCTTACCACCGGTCTTGGTAGACGTACTTGATATAATACAAAGGACAAGTTGTACGTTAACTACGATATGTCTCGATCTGAGGTACCCGGGGAGACACATCACTTTACTGGAGTTCGGGAACCACACTTTACGAATACCTCTCTGTTCACCAGTTCTTCACGACTCCCGACCTTTCACGGTCTTCGTTTGATTTCCTTAAACTAGTTTCCTCCTCCTCGGTTTCTTCTTAGTTTCTTCCTCTTAATTCTCTACCAATTCCGTAACACATCTTGTACCTTACTGTTCCTTAACTTCTTGTAGTTCTTTCTCTCCTGGAAGTTGTTACAGTTTGAGATATTTCTCTTTCTCTGGAGTTTCAGTAGAAAACTTAGACTTTGACCTTGTAATAATTTGTACAATTTTGTACTTTGGGGGTTCTTACTATTTTTCCATTTGGTTCAATACTTTCACGTCTAAACCCGTTATTCTTTCATCTCTGTTTTTTCCTCTTCAATGTGGTCTACTGTTTCGTTATGTTTCCCAGTACTCTGATGATACTCGTTGATATCATCAGAAGGTTCAACCTTCTTTACCTGTTTAAGAATCTTTTCATATTGGAAGATTTTGATTCACTTCACTTTTAGTGAGTCAGTACAGGTTGAGAAACACTGGGGTACGTGACATCCCGACGGTCCGAGGAGACAGGTACCTTAAGAGGTCCGTCTTATAACCACACCCACCGGTAAAGGAGGAGGTCCCCTAGAAGGGGTGGGTTTGTAACTTGGGTCCAGAGGACGTAACGTTCGTCTAGAAATAGTAGTCTCGGTGGTCCTTTCGGGTTTGGTCCTTCTGTATCTTATAGACTTGTCTGGTTAGTGTTGATGTCTTTAACTTTGACATTAGTTTTTAGAAGGTTGTTTGTTGTGGGGTCCTGGTCTACCGAAGTGTCCACTTAAGATGGTTTTCAAACCTCTTCTCAATTGTGAATAGGACGAGTTTGAGAAGGTCTTTTTAACGTGTCCTTCCTTTTAAAGGTTTGAGTAAGATACTCCGGTGATAGTGGGACTATGGTTTTTGTCCACACTATTTCTACGGTGTGTGTGTGTGTGTGTGTGTGTGTGTTAATGTCTGGTCATAGTGACAACTTGTATCTGCGTTTTTAGAGGTTTTTTTAAGATCTCTTGTCTTAGGTTGTTGTGTAATGTTTCTAGTATGTAGTACTAGTTCACCCGAAATTACGCTCCTAAGAAGTTATATATGTTTAGTTGGTTACACTATGTGGTATAATTGTTTAACTTTCTATTTTTGTTATACTAGTAGAGTTATCTACCTCTCTTTCGGATACTGTTTTAAGTTGTGGGTAAATACCATCTTTTTTTTTTAGAGGTCTTTCATCCTGATCTTCCTTGTGTGGAGTTATATTATTTCCGGTATACGTTGTTTGAGTATCGTTTCTAATAGGAGTTACCACTTTTTGACTTTCGTAAAGGAAATTTTAGTCCTTGTTCTGTTCCCACGGATAGAGTGGTGATAATAAGTTTTATCAAAACCTTCAGGATCGGTGTTGTTAGCCTCTCCTATTTCTTTATTTTCCTTAGGTCTAACCTTTTCTTTTGCACTTTGAGAGTAACGTTACTGTACTAAGAGATGTATCTTTTGGGATTTCTAAGGTAGTCTTTAATGATCTTGATTAACTACTTATAATCGATTAGTTACTTTTTGTTTTTGTTCTACTTCTCGACTGACACTGAGTCTGGTACTTGAGGAATAACGTTTTAAGTCTGAATTTAACTTGATCCTTTTTGGTGATCTGGTAAGTCCATACTGGATTCAGTTTAGGGAATACTAATATGTCACCTTCACTGTTTATCTAAGTTCCCTAATCTAGACTATCTGTCTCAGGGACTTCTTGATACCTCCCTCCGAGCACTGCAACATGTCCTCCGTCAATAGTTCTGGTACGGGTTCTTTTTCTTTACGTTTTTCCGTTTTACCAACAGACTCCTCCGGAATGTTTATCGACTCTTCTCTTCGATTCCGTTTTCCTCTTTTCCTTTCTATATGTGTAAACTTATGTCTCAAGGTTTCTCGTTCTTCTCTATTTTTTCGGAAGGAGTCACTAGTTACGTTTCTGTATCTCCTTTTGTTATCCTACCCTTTCTGATCTCTAGAGAAGTTCTTTTAATCTCTATGGTTCCTTGTAAAGTTTACTTCTGCCAGTGTTATTTCCTGTCTTTACCATACCTGGATTGTTTTCGTCTTCTATAATTCTTCTCCACCGTTCTTATGTGTCTTCTTGATATGTTTTTTATAGAAGTACTGGGTCTATTGCTACCACACTAGCGGGTGGATTTCGGTCTGTAGGACTTTACTCTTCAGTTCACCTAGTTGTTTTATTCTTTAATTTTACCTATTTAGTGTGGTCTGTTGTATCTTTATGTTTCCTAGTATTCTCTGATGATAGTCGTTGATATACGGTTATTTTACCTGTTGAACCTTCTTTACCTGTTTAAGAATTTTTTCATGTTGAAATGTTTTGACTTGTTCCTTCTTTATCTTTTAGAATTGTCTGGGTAGTGTTCGTGTCTTTAACTTTGACATTAGTCTTTAGAAGGTCGTTTGTTTTCGGGTCCAGGTCTGCCGAAGTGTCGACTTAAGATGGTTTTTAAATCTCTTCTCAGTTGTAGATAGGATAAGTTTGAGAAGGTCTTTTAACGTCTCCTTCCATTTGAAGGTTTGAGTAAGATACTCTGGTGTTCGTGGGATTATGGTTTTGGTCTGTTTCTACGGTGTTTTTCTCTTTTGATGTCCGGTTATAGTGACTACTTGTATCTACGTTTTTAGGAATTGTTTTAAGATCGTTAGTCTTAGGTTGTTGTATAATTTTTCTAGTATATAGTACTGGTTCACCGGAAATAGGGTCCCTACGTTCCTAAGAAGTTATAGGTGTTTAGTTAGTTACATTAAGTGGTGTAATTGTTTAACTTTCTATTTTTGGTATACTAATAGAGTCATCTACGTCTCTTTCGGAAATAGTTCTAAGTTGTAGGTAAATACTATTTTTGGGAGGTCTTTCGTCCTTATCTTCCTTGTATGGAGTTGTATTATTTTCGATATTTACTGTTTGGGTGTCGTTTGTAATAGGAGTTACCACTTTTTAACTTTCGTAAAGGCGATTTCAGTCCTTGTTCTGTTCTCACGGGTGAGAGTGGTGATGATAAGTTGTATCAAAACCTTCAAAAACGGCGTCGTTAGTCTCGTTTTTTTCTTTATTTTCCTTAAGTATAACCTTTTCTTCTTTATTTTGAGAGTGACAAACGTCTACTGTACTAGGAGATGTATCTTTTGGGATTTCTGACGTGGTCTTACTTATATCATTTCAACGTCCTATATTTTAATTGTGTGTCTTTACGGAACGTAAGGACATGTGATTGTCACTCTTTTGTCTTTCTCTTTAATTCCTTTGTTAAGGTAGGTGGTAACGTTACTTTTCTTAATTTATGAATCCTTATATAGATGGATTTCTTTGTTTTCTGGATATATATGTTTTGATATTTTGTGACTACTTTCTTTAGTTTCTCCTGTAGTTATCTACCTCTTTATATGGTACAAGAACCCAACCTTCTTAGTTATATCACTTTTACTCATATGATGGGTTTCGTTGGATATTTAAGTTACGTTAGAGATAGTTTGGTTACCATAAAAAGTGTTTTTTTAAAGTGTTAAACATACCTTTATGTTTTGTGGAGCTTATCGATTTCGTTAGAACTCTTTCTTCTTACCTTGACCTCCTTAGTTGGACTGACTGAAGTCCGAGATGATGTTTCGATGTCAGTAGTTCTGTCATACCATGAACGTATTTCTACCTTTATATCTAGTTACCTTGTTTTATCTTTCTGGTCTCTATTTGGGTGCATAGGTGCCTGTGGAATAGAAACTGTTTCCTCCGTTCTTATATGTTACCTCTTTTCTGTTAGAGAAATTGTTCACCACGACCCTTTTGACCAGTCTAGTCTAGTTTAGTCAGTGAGTCAGTACAGGCTGAGAAACACTGGGGTACTTAGTCGTGTGGTCCAGAGGGACAGGTAGTGGTAGAGGACCTCAAGTGAGTTTGAGTGTAGGTAGCTCAGCTACTACGGTAGGTCGGTAGAGTAGGAGCCAGCAGGGGAAGAGGAGGACGGGTGTTAGGGAGGGTCGTAGTCTCAGAAAAGGTTACTCAGTCGAGAAACGTACTCCACCGGTTTCATAACCTCAAAGTCGAAATCGTAGTAAGGAAGGTTTCTTTAGGGTCCCGACTAGAGGAAGTCTTACCTGACCAACCTAGAGGAACGTCAGGTTCCCTGAGAGTTCTCAAAAGAGGTTGTGGTGTCAAGTTTTCGTAGTCAAGAAGTCACGAGTCGGAAGAAGTGTCAGGTTGAGAACGTAGGTATGTACTGGTGACCTTTTTGGTATCGGAACTGAGCTGCCTGGAAACAACCGTTTCATTACAGAGACGAAAACTTATACGATAGATCTAACCAGTATTGAAAAGAAGGTTCCTCATTCGTAGAAAATTAAAGTACCGACGTCAGTGGTAGACGTCACTAAAACCTCGGGGGGGTTTTATTTCAGACTATGACAAAGGTGACAAAGGGGTAGATAAAGGGTACTTCACTACCCTGGTCTACGGTACTAGAAGCAAAAGACTTACAACTCGAAATTCGGTAGAAAAAGTGAGAGGAGAAAGTGAGAGGAGAAAGTGCGAGGAGTTCTTACTTTGATCTTGTAAAAGATTGTGGTATGTGTTTTTATTTGAGTTTTACCAAATTTCTAGATTTACATTCTGGTCTTTGATATTTTAAAGATCTCCTTTTGTATCCGTTTTGTGAGAGGTTGTATTTAGTGTCGTCCTAGGAGATATTGAGTGGAGTATCTTATAAACTTTATTTTCTTTTTTATTTGTTTACCCTGGATTAATTTGAATTTTCGAAAACGTGTTGTTTCCTTTGATATTTGTTCCACTTTTCTGTCGTAAGACTTACCCTCTTTTATTATCGTTTACTTCTTTGATTGTTTATTAAATAGAGTTTTTATATGTTCGTTGAGGACGTCGAGTTAAGGTCATTTTATTTGGTGGGTTAGTTTTTTACTCGGTTTTTTGATTTGTCTGTAAAGAGGTTTCTTCTGTATGTCTACCGATTTTTTGTGCACTTTTCTACGAGTTGTAGTGAGTAATAGTCTCTTTGCGTTTAGTTTTGGTAAAGTGTGGTCAGTCTTACCGACGATAAGTTTTCAGATGTTCCTTATTTACGACCTCTCCCACACCTCTTTTCCCTTGGGAGAATGTGACAACCAACCTCACGTTTGATCATGTCGGTGATACCTCTATCACACCACTAAGGAATTTTTTGACTTTTATCTTGACGGTATACTGGGTCGTTAGGGTGACGACCCGTATGTGTGACTCCTTTGGTCTTGACTTTCTCTACACGCATGGAATTAGAAGTAGTGTCGTGACAAATATTATCGGTCCTGTACTTTCGTTGGTTTTATAGGTAGTCGTCTGCTTCCTATTCTTTCGACACCATGTATATATGTCACCTTATAATGAGTCGGTAATTTTTCTTATGTAAACTTAGTCAAGATTACTCCACCTACTTTGACCTCGGATAATATGTCTCACTTCATTCGGTCTTTCTTTTTGTGGTTTTGTCATATGAGTGTGTATATATACCTTAAATCTTTCTACCATTACTATTGGGACATACTCTCTGTCGTTTTCTCTGTGTCTACATATCTTGTCTGAAAACCTGAGACACACTCTCCCGCTTTCACCCTACTAAACCCTCTTACCATAACTTTGTACATATAACAGTATACACTTTACCTAGTGGTCAGGTCCAAGGTACATACTCTGTCCCACGAGTCCCGACCACGTGACCCTACTGGGTCTCCCTACCCTACCTCTCCCTCCACCCTCCACCCAAGTCCTACCCCTTGTGTATATGTGAGCACCGTCTAAGTACAACTACATACCGTTTTGGTGATGTTTTAACATTTTATTAATCGAAGGTTAATTTTATTTATTTAAATATAATTTTTTATTTTTATATATTTTCCTTAAGATTGGTTATGTTTTTTTCTCTCTCTCTTTCTCTTCAGTTCACCCGGAATCCTTCGTAGCGATGGTTGTTTCGATCACCTCCACTACCTCAAGGTTAACTCGATAAAGTTTAGGATTTTCTACTACGACACTTTTACGACGTGAGTTATACGGTCGTTTAAACCTTTTGAGTCGTCACCGGTGTCTTGACATTTTCCAGTCAAAAGTAAGGTTAGGGTTTCTTTCCGTTACGGTTTGTCACGAGTTTGATGGTGTGTTAATGTGAGTAGAGTGTGTGATCGTTTCATTACGAGTTTTAAGATGCTTAGACACTTGAAGGTCTACAACTTCGACCAAAATCTTTTCCGTCTCCTTGTAGACGACGTAATATCTTTTTCGTTCCCTCAAGGTTTTTGTTGACGAAGACGAAATAACTGATGCGGTTTCGGAAACTGACACACTTAGTGTTGTTTGACACTTTTGAAGAATTTCTCTACCCTCATCGTCTGGTGGACTGGACGGAGAACTCTTTGGACATACGTCCAGTGTTTCGTTGACAATCTTGACTTGTACCTTGTTATCTGACCAAGGTTTAACCCTTTCCTCATGTAGTTCCGACATATAACAGTGGGCCGAATAAATTGAATATACATCTCATGTAGTACGTTTTACCGACCGACCTACTTGGTGTCGACCTGAGTTCTATCGACCCTCTTTAGTTATTGGAGTCTATACGTCTATTGTGGTAGGAATACCGTCTTTTACTTCTTCTTGATTTCTCATAGAACTACTTTCACTTTCTCTTACTTTTTCAACCGAATTTTGAGTTATAAGTCTTTTGATTCTAGTACCTTAGACCAGGGTAGTGAAGTACCGTTTAACTACCCCTTTGTTACTCTCTGAAATAAAGTCTCCCGAGGTTTTAGTGACGTCTACCACTGACGTCGGTACACTAATTTTCTGTGTACCCTTATTTTCGATACTAGTTTGATCTGTTGTATAATTTTTCGTCTCTGTAATGAAACGGTTGTTTCCAGGTAGATCAGTTCGATACCAAAAAGGTCAGTAGTACGTACCTACACTCTCAACCTGATGTTTCTTTAGACTCGTGGTTTCTTAAACACGAAAACTTGACACCACGACCTCTTCTGAGCTCTTCGGGAACCTGATGTTCCTCTAGGTTGGTCAATTAGGACTTCCTTTAGTCAGGACTTATAAGTAACCTTCTTGACTACGACTTCGGCTTTGAGGTTATGAAACCGGTGGACTACACTTCTTGACTGAGTAACCCTTTTCTGGGATTACGACCCCTTCTAACTTCCGTCCTCCTCTTCCTCTGTTGTTTCCTACTCTACCAACTTACCGTAGTGACCGGAATACCAGTACTTAAACTCATTCGGGGCCCTCAACCACTTTCTGTCTCTTTGGACCGTACGACGTCAGGTACCCCAGTGTTTGTCAGTATACGATGACTCGTGGACTTGACTTAGTTACTTAAATCATTTCGGGATCCTATATTTTAATTATGTGTCTTTAGGGAACGTAAGGATATGTGATTGTTACTTTTTAGTCTTTGTCTTTAATTCCTTTGCTAGGGTAAGTGGTAACGTTGTTTTTCTTATTTTACGAATCCTTATTTAAATGGAATTCTCTTTCTTCGGGACATACGTCTTTGGACATTCTGTAACTACTTTTTTTACTTTCTACTGTGTTTTTCTACCTCTCTATATGGTACAAGAACCTAACCTTCTTAGTTATATCACTTTTACTGATATCATAGGTTTCGTTAGATATCTAAGTTACGTTAGGGATAGCTTGATGGTTGTTATAAACAGTGTCTTGATCTTGTTTATTAAAGTGTTAAACATACCTTTGTGTTTTCTGGGGTTTATCGGTTTCTTCAGAACTCTTTCTTCTTACTTTGACCTCCTTAGTTAGAAGAACTGAAGTGCTTCAGGATATGATGTTTCGATGTCAGTACTTATGTCATACCAGGACCGTGTTTTTGTCTATATATCTGATTACGTTGTTCTATCTTTCGGACCTCTATTTAGGTATAGAATTACCAGTGGAATAGATATACTGTTATTATATGTTACCTCTTTTCTGTCAGAAAAGTTGTTCACCACGACCCTTTTGACCAGTTGATGTACATTTTCTTACTTTAGTCTTATGGAGACCTGTGGTATGTGTCTTCGTTTGAGTTTTACCTAATTTCTGGATTTACATTCTGGTCTTTGATATCTTGAGTCTCTTCTTTTGTATTCGTCTTGTGAGAGACTGTATTTAGTGTCGTTCTAGGAGATAATGAGTGGAGGATCTCATTACCTTTATTTTCGTTTTCATTTGTTTACTCTGGATTAATTTGAATTTTGTAAACTTGTTTTTTCCTTTGATATTCGTTCCACTTTTCTGTTAGGAGTCTTACCCTCCTTTATTGTCGTTTACTTTGTAGACCGTTTCTTAATCAGAGGTTTTATATGCTTGTCAAGCACGTTGAGTTATGGTTTTTTCGTTTGTTGAGTTATTTTTTTTATCCTTCTTCTGGATTTGTTTATAAAGAGGTTTCTTCTGTATATCTACCGATTAATTGTCTACTTTTCTACAAGTTATAGTGAGTAACGATCTCTTTACGTGTAGTTTTGATGTTACTCCATAGTAGAGTGTAACTCCATACAAAAAACTTTTTAAACCGGTACCTCCTTTCCTCTTTTTAACTCCCTGTTAGTCTCAATATTCTTTCCTATTGTTTTATGAAAATTCCTGTGTCCGAGTAAACGTTACATTCTTTACCGGGGTCAATGAGTCATTATTACTATTATCAAACGTCAATGACTCGTAAAGGATACACGTGATTGTCTCAATTCGAATCAATTGGGGAACTCTATTTATATTGATAGTAGGTAGTCTTCTTTGACTCCCAATTGATCCAGTTCTTTTATGGGGGATTAGGGCGTCGACGATTCACCGTCTCTTTCCTAACTTTTTAGTATTTAAACTGACACTCCGGGTGAGTGAGAGGACGACTCTCATCTCCTTCCAAGGTCGACAGTGTAGAGTCTCTTCTCCCTTTCGTGACCCGAACCGAGTATTGGAAAGTTATCAGACAGGGTAAGTAAAGGTCCTAAATTTTGTGACGAAAGTGAGTAAAGACCCTACAGTATGTAATGTAGATACATCTTAATATCAGTATTAGATGGACTAAATGAGTGGTCAGTTGTAGAGAGTTTAGGAAGACGAGTCTGTGGTGACTCTTAAAAGATCCTACGGGTTCAATGATATAGGAATACAGAGAGATGATGTGACTTGGGATCCTTGATACACCTTTGAGTCGGGGGTCTGTAGACTTGGGTGTCGTCTTTCTTCCGGTTTTATCCGTCTTTCTTCTTCCCCCTTTACTCGACTCCACGACCTTCTCTGTTCTCCTCAATCGATCCTATGGATAGACTTCTTACAGGTGACAGATATTTTACCACACCTTAATGGTTAGTCTCGACTCTTTGTCTCTACTGTAACCTATTTCTTGGACATGGGACTTCAGACCTTCTTCTCGGAATATCCTTACCATAACGTTGGGTTAGTTATATGAAAAAATAACTTGTTTACGATATCTAGAGTGTGACGAGACCCTTCGACCTGGTATGTCAAAACTACCACTCTGATACGATTCTGTATACTTGTCGTCGTTTATTGTCACACCACATTCCCAACAGAAGTCTCCCCTCTCTGAGTAACTTTCGACTTTACCAGTCCCATACCAGTTTCACCCCGTACCGAGACTTTGTTCGAGAAGACCCCCTTTCGTTTCCCGTGTCCCGTAAGACCCCCACCTGTCACCACGTCCTTTTAGACTTACTTCAATCATTCCTCGTATACTCACTTAAACCCCTTCTTCATTCAACCTTCGTATAAAAATCTCTCCCTCTAACAATATTTCTAATACCTTTCCCTTCTCGTGCTCTCACGAAACACGGTGTTCCTCACTTACTTCTGGTGAGTCGCATTAACGTGTCCTTTCTCTTCCTGGTCCCCGTTCGTGTCTCGTGCAATCTCTTTCACCTAACTATGATAGATAGATTAGGTCAGATGGGTTAAAGTAAAACGTAGTTATAAAACTTGAGGTAAAAAAAATTTTCTTTCTGTTATAGTTTCTGAAAGGGTTCTAGAAACACGGTTTACTTTCCGGTTGGACAGAAGACTGGGACTCAAGAGAGGATTCTCAGGATGCCACCGATAGAACTGGAAACTACCCACTCTTGTGTGTTCAAACAGGGGTCAACGGGATTGTAGTAGGTAGACACTTCCCAATCGAGAAATCTAATGTCGAAAAAGAAATGGACGGGTTGTGAGTTGTGTACTTCATCGGATATTTTCTTTCTATCAAGTAACTAAGTATGTCCGTTTTTACTTCAAGAGAATGAAGTTACAAACCTAACACGTCCACTTTTACTAAACCGGATTTTAATGGGTCTACCAACGTACCCAGAGATACACGAAAGGGTCACCTGTATTCGAGAGTGGTGTTCTGAAGGGTCCTGGACTACTGGTGTGGGAGGGGACCGACTGAGTTTGTACTCTATCCCAGATCGGTCTCGTGGATTAATATGTCCGGTCAAGTCCGAGACCTTAGTTTCGGGGTGGGTCACGGTCCGACGATTGGAGGTTCCCCAGTCTCGTCTGTCGGTGCTCCTTCCCCGACCAATGGGTGAAACCTTGGAGCAAGTCGTCAGAAACCAGGTTCCGTTCGGATGAGATGTCTGACCCTTTACATTATTTCCAAAATTACGTCCAAAATAATACCTGACCCTCCACTGTGAACCAATAGGCTAACCGTTTGACGAGACTCTTTGTACGACAAGAGAAAGTACACCGTTGAGACTGTACGAATTTAGTACGGCTTCCACCCCCTCCGTCTCAAGACTTACAAAACGTTGAGTCGTGTTGTAATCACCCTCTACGGGTCCGTCGAGTTTTGACGTCGTCGGTTCAGTCCTGACGTCCTCGCGACCTGACCACCACTCGGTCAGAACCAACTCCAGGAGGACGGTAGGACACCTCGTCCGGTGTGGGAAGTAGTAGTAAGTCGTCCTGTTTACTGTGACGACTGTCCAGGGTGTCCTGGGGACGGAGACGGTACTCCGACCTTTACGTCGGCCTCCGGCCCTAGAGTCCCCTCTAAGTCCTTTTCTTTTTCAGGTAATTATGTCACCGACGGTCAGTGGACCCTTTGAACAATTTTTATGTCTAATAACTGAACGTGATATTTCTAGAACTAAAGTTAATAGTCGGATCCAAACCTTTACTTAAGTAACCCGAAGGATCTCCTTTTTCTTCGTTACAAAAAATAACCCATTTTATATGTATTGTATTTTACTGAAAAAATTGAGTAAAAATTCACTTACTAAGTCATCGTAACTCATGTAAGTGTTATAAAAGTTCTTCCTCGGAAATCTACGGATGGTAACTAATCTTTTCAAGAAACTTTTTTATTAGACTGTAATTTTATACATATTCTCTTGATCCCTGATGGTACCACCAAGTTACCAATTCTGAGATCGAAGAGTATGACCCAAGGTAAGGACCAGTCCCTTGATTCTAGGATGTACCGTACCTCGTTGATTCGGGTGCGCGAAGTTGATCTCTCGGACGTAAGATCTCGGGTGTGACGTTACTTCTGGGTCGTGTTGGTTTTTTTTAAAAAAATATTTAAAAAAAATTAAAATTTTTCTCTTGATATGTATTCGGGACCTGATATGGTACCAACCATTTCAACAAGTACCACCATACTTAATTGTTAAGACTTTGGTGGTATACACATATGGTCTGATTTGTTTACTTTACATAAAGTCTATCATCCTCGGTTTAAAAAGTGACAACCTCACTCTCTAATTTATATTCCTTCCCTCATTTAGATCTTACTTGGTTCATCATGATCTGATCAGTCTCTGTGGTCCTACTTGAGTACAAACTGAATTATATCTATGATTTCCCATATAAATACACACACGTACACACACACACATATATATATATATATATATATATATATATATATATACGACGACGACGACGATTCAGCGAAGTGAACACAGGAAGAGACACGCTGGGGTCTCTGCCGTCGGACGGTCCGAGGGGGCAGAGACCCTAAGAGGTCCGTTCTTGTGACCTCACCCAACGGTAAAAGAAGAAGTTACGTACTTTCACTTTTCACTTACATTTCAGTGAGTCAGTACAGACTGAGAATCACTGGGGGACCTGATGTCGGATGGTCCGAGGAGGTAAGTACCCTAAAAGGTCCGTTCTCATGACCTCACCCATCGACAAGGGAAGAGATCCCATAGAAGGGTTGGGTCCCTAGCTTGGGTCCAGAGGACGTAACATCCGTCTAAGAAATGGTCGACTCGGTGGTCCCTTCGGGTTCTTATGACCTCACCCATCGGATAAGGAAGAGGTCACCTAGAAGGACTGTGTCCTTAACTTGGTCCCAGAGGACGAAACATCCACCTAAGAACTGGTCGATTCTATGATCCCTTCGGATATATGTATACATATATACACATCTATTTAAAGAGTATGTTTCCTTATGATTTATTAAATACATTTATCATGGGAGAGTTCCTCACCTTACTTAAGGGACGGGGAATTCATACCCCATATGAATCACCGATCGAATCTTTCTAATATCATACCTTTCCCCTTTTATTTTTTCATCAAAATGTCACCTTTTCGGACCGATTGTGATGAATTCGGTCTACCAGTTCCAGTTGTTGTAGTCGTTATTCGACTACCGTACAGGAGGACTATACTACACAATTCTGACTAAGAAGTGAAAGCATTAGAAGGGGAGTTTTTGGGTATTGGGGTAAGGTTGATACTGTTCACACCTTCGGTTTGAGTTTAACTCCCAGTAAGATGTTTTAAAGACTGATCGTACGAAGTTGTAATAATTCAAGTGGTTTTTGTTCCTTTCAGACTCTTTGACAATGTCGGTTCTCCTCGGACTCCTCTGTATTACTGATATCTAGATCTGATCTAGACACTTGTCTACATCTAGATTTCTCATAGGGAAATAAGACGTGTATTTACGAAGATTCGAGGTCTTTCCCCCACAGTAAGGTTTTAGTGGTCGATGAACCACTGTCCAATTCTGATATTAGACCCCGAAAACTAGAAGTTATACCGAATTTCGAGTTGTAAGTCTTTTGCTTCTAGTACCGTAGACCAGGGTAGTGAAGTACCCTTTATCTACCCCTTTGTCACCTTTGTCATAGTCTGAAATAAAGACCCCCGAGGTTTTAGTGACGTCTACCACTGACGTCGGTACTTTAATTTTCCACGAATGAGGAACCTTCTTTTCAATACTGGTTAGATCTATCGTATAAGTTTTCGTCTCTGTAATGAAACGGTCGTTTTCAGTCAGATCAGTTCCGATACCAAAAAGGTCATCAGTACATACCTACGTTCTCAACCTGACACTTCTTCCGACTCGCGGCTTCTTAACTACGAAAACTTGACACCACAACCTCTTCTGAGAACTCTCAGGGAACCTGACGTTGCTCTAGGTTGGTCAGGTAAGACTTCCTCTAGTCGGGACCCACAAGAAACCTTCCTTACTACCATTTCGACTTTGAGGTTATGAAACCGGTGGAGTACGCTTCTCAACTGAGTAACCTTTTCTGAGACTACGACCCTCCCTAACCCCCGTCCTCCTTTTCCCCTGCTGTCTCCTACTCTACCGACCTACCGTAATGGCTAAGCTACCTACACTCAAACTCACTTGAGGTCCTCTACCACTACCTGTCCCTCCGGACCGTACGACACTAAGTACCCCAGCGTTTCTCAACCTGTGCTGACTCGCTGACTTTACTTGACTTGACTATGAAAAGTAAGGAAGTTACTTTTCACGGAGAAAAGGACGTAGTGTAGTGACGATAAGTCCTTCCTTAATTAGATCGGACCAAAGGGACGACAACAGTAAAGTCGAGTATCTGTCTATAAACATTTCTTTTTTCTTAGTACGGTATAGAGCCCTGTGTCGTCTAATACTAGGTCAGTACACCATGTCTCGGCCAGTCTCCCGGTTCTAGACCTTTGATCTAGGAAGGTACCTATCCTTCTATCGATCGGTTTCTACATATTCACCATAGGTTTTACCGTTCTTCTTAAACCAAACGTCTCCTTGGTCGAAACTCTCTCCACCATCAAGTCCCTTCATACTCCCTTCGTTCAACTCCCTGTTAACCGTCCGACTCATTATCCTTAGTCCTTAAATCCTCGTCCCGTCTAATTCTGGATATCTGGTCGTCTGTCGGACTGTTCCCCGCACACACCAGAGACGTAGGGAGTTCCGACCCTAGTCTTAGCCCTGAGATTTGACCGTGTCTTTTCGTGCTTATGTCGGGATCTCCGTTAACCTGTGTTTCTTTTAATGATTTCGACACTGGTCCACGATCTTTAGATGAATAGTTCTTACCATCTATTTCGCTCATGGTCGAACCTGAGTCGTGTGTCTGACTAATAGTCTTGGTTCCGTGTCTCAGGTTCGTTTCACTCGTCTTATTCCCTGTCAGAAGGTTTATGGTCCTAAGACCGAGTCTAGAGAACTGTAGTAAAGACAAAGTTCCTTTTTCCCAAGTTTTCGAACCCGATCCTGACTAGGAAACACACCTCAATCTCTCAGGGTCTATATTATGGTCTTCCTTTGTGTTTCCAAAAGACTGGGGTCGTTTTGGAAAGAAGGACTCTCTTACTTACAAACATACTAGACGTCTGTGACGAAACTGTTGGTGTGGTTTTTTGTGTGTACTGTGTGATAACATTCCTTCGTCAAACAAAAGTTAGATAGTGACGTAATATTAGTGTAGTATCTCGGAGTTATTTATACACAACTTACATATGTGGAGGTAAACAAATTTTAACCGTCCATCCGTAAAAAAAGGAATCTACTAATAAAGGTACACTCAGAGACGAGTGTACTTTTTAAAGAAATTTTCGTTACTTTTATGTCTCTTTAGTTTTTCGATGTATGATATACTAAGATAAATATACCGTAAAAATTTTTTAGTTTTGACACTTCTATGTCCTGTCTAGTCTTCAATTTCTGGTCTTCAATCTCTTCCGTTCCCTCCCACATTGAAAGTTCCCTGTATTGATCGTACTCTCTTAGCGAAGCACCACTGTCCTCAAGACACAGAACTGTTATACGTGACAATCATCCTATTTTACAATATCACTTTCACTTTCAACGAGTTAGCACAGACTGAGAAACACTGGGGTACTTGATATACGACGACGATTCAGTAAAGTCAGCACAGGCTGAGACACACTGGGGTATCTACCGTCGGGTGGTCCGAGGGGGCAGGGACCCTAAGAGGTCCGTTCTTGTGACCTCACCCAACGGTAAAGGAAGATCTTTACATACTTTCATTTTTCACTTTCCCTTCAGTGAGTCAGCACAGACTGAGAAGCTCTGGGGTACCTGACGTCGGGTGGTCCAAGAAGACAGGTACCCTAAAAGGTCCGTTCTCATGAGCTGACCCACGGTAACGGAAGAGGCTTGATATATCAGAGTACTCGATATATCAGGTACCTTAAGAGGTCCGGTCTTATAACCTTACCCATCGGAAAGGGAAGAGGTACCCTGGAAGGGTCGAGTCCCTAGTTTGAGTCCAGAGGGCGTAACGTCCACCTAAGAAATGGTCGACTCGGTGTTCCCTTCGGGTTCTTATGACCTCACCCATCGGATAGGAAAGAGATCGCGTAGAAGGGCTGGGTCCTCAACTTGACCTCAGGGGACGTAACGTCCGTCTAAGAAATGGTTGACTCGATAGTCCCTTCGGGATTTTGTAGTATCTTAATAGGTATTTCTGTATGTTCTTTTCACTTGCATATGTTTTCGGTCATTTTTAAACTACAGATCAATTAATGTCACACAACTATATTTAAAGAACTAATTTGTTACTTCTACTTGAACATTTTAATTTTTAAACTTGTAACCAGTATATAAACTACTGTAATTCCAGAATTAAAATTAAAAATAAATTATTACTATGACTCTCAGAAAATTCTCAGGAATAGGTACGGACTAAGAAACATTGGGGTGTCTGACATCGGGTGGTCCGAGGAGACAGGTACTTTAAGAGGTCAATTCTTATGACCTGGGTTCTTAACTTGACCTCAGAGGACGTAACGTCCTCGAGTCTAAGAAATGGTAGACTCGATGGTCCCTTCGGGGATAAATCTATGTACGTTTCATAAATTTCAATACGTAGACTTGAACAAAGTGTATTTTATCTCTCCCTTCGTTTCACTGTGACTTCTTTGGTCTTTCCGGTACTTAACTAGTAACAACCTTGATCGTATACTTCCGAGAAACATGATAAAGAAGGTGAAAACGTATACAAACTTTTTAAGGTTTCTTAAAATTTTATTATTTTAAAATTAGATTTTTTTGTTTATGTCTCTGGGGGGATGAACTCTTGAGAATAGTCGAAGAGGTAAACAATGAATGATCGTCGAAGGATTGTACCTTTATACAATCCTTATTTATACGTACACCCACACGTTGGGTACCCCGAAGGGTCAACCGAGTCACCATTTCTTAGGTGGACGGTTTGTCCTCTGTGTGCAAACGAATGACCCAGTCCTTCTAGGGGTCTTCCTCTTTTACTGTTGGGTGAGGGCATAAAAACGGACCTCTTAGGGTACCTGTCTCCTTTGAACGTCCAATGTAAGGTACACCAGCGCTTCTCAGCCTGTACTGACTCGTTGATTTGTTGTTACGTAGGACATAGTGTAAACCGTTTAGGTTCGTCGAAGAAGTGTTGACCAGTACTTTTTGTATCAGTATTTATAACCCAACCGGTTTTTCAAGTAAACCCAAATAGGTATGTTATAATACCGTTTTGGGTTTGATTGAAAAACCGGTTGAGTTATGTTTCCGACGACGACGACGACGATTCAGAGAAGTCAGCACAGGCTGAGACACGCTGGGGTATCTGCCGTCGGGTGGTCCGAGGGGGCAGGGACCCTAAGAGGTCCGTTCTTGTGACCTCACCCCACGGTAAAGGAAGAGGTGTTATGTTTCCGTATTTCCGTGTTTAGACTGTATTTCTAAGAAAGAACTAGCCTCACTCACCCCTCGACATTTTCGGTGTCGATTGAACGAATAGTGAGAAAGGGGGAATTGTCGTCACTTAAACCACAGACTAAAAAAAGATCATATAGAAGGAAATAGTCGGAAAGGCCAGTAATAATAAGGGAAAGTAAAATCGGAACTGGAGATTAAGTGACAAAACCTTTTCTTTTTTTTATTTTAAGTCCGTACAAATAAGGTTCTTAGAACGAATAAAGGAAGGATTATAAAAGGGTACAGGAGGAGGGATCTCTCTAGAACTGTACCCTAGACCACCGATGTATAAGAATAAAACATTTAAGACCAACTCCTGGGAGAGAAAGGTAAAAGAAAAATAAGGGTTGTCGGTAGGTCACACCATTATTATAACTGGGGTAAAATGTTATTCGTTAGACTTTAAATTTCTAAAGGTGACTCTTGATGTTTGGAACATGACCTATTTCAACTTTCTGTTTATAAAACAAGTTCTTATTTGACTGAGTCGTGACTGAAAAGAAGTAACCTATCGAGATTTTAAGTAAAACTCTCGGGATTTGGTAGTAAATTCTCTTTCTTTCACTTCAGTGAGTCAAAATAGGTTGAGAAACACTGGGGTACCTGACATCGGATGGTCCTAGGAGGCAGGTACCCCAAGAGGTCCGTTCTATGACCTCACCCAACGGTAAAGGAGGAGTTCTCCTCTTCCAACGGTAAAGGAAGGGTTGGGTCCCTAGTTTGTCCCTGGGTACTGACTTACATCCTAAAGATAAAAAGAAGAAAATAGAGAGAAATTATTTACTATTTTTACACAATGTTGTTATAATCCGGTATACCGACGACGACGAGGACGACGACGATTCAGCGAAGTCAGTACAGGCCGAGAGACGTTGGGGTATCTGACGTCGGATGGTCCTAGGAGACAGGTACCCCAAGAGGTCCGTTCTTGTGACCTCACCCGACGGTAAAGGAAGAGGTCCGGTATACCTCACAATACGTTTTCTAAAAAGAAAACATTTCATTTAATCAATATCGGGTAGACAAAAATTAAAAAAAATTGAAAAATAAGACATGACTCCATATCTGATATTGTCCGAAGGAACCACCGAGTTACCATTTCTTAGGTTTTTTAGATGGACGGCTAAGTCCTCTTATTTCAACCTAGGGACCCAGTCCTTTCCAGGGGATCTCTTACCGGTGGGTGAGGTCATAAGAACGGACCCTTTAGGGTACCTGTCTCCTTGGACCGTCCGAGGTCAGACACCCCAGTGTTTGTCAACCTGTGTTGAATGGGCCATTTGTTATCGGATAATTGTTACAACACTGTCAAAGTCTACTTGTCGTTTCCCTGAGTCGGTATACACATGTACGTAGGTAAGAGGACGTTTGAGGGGAGGGTAGGTCCGACGGTGTATTACAACTCATCCCAAGGTACAATAAAAGAAATTAAAGTAAAAAAATAACTTCATATGAACTAAATGATATGGTACGGTTAGAGATCGTTTCACTAAGTCAATATGTGTTTGTCTGCAAGAAAAATATAAAAAAGGGTAGTACCCAATAGTGTCCCATAACTTATATCAAGGGACACGATATGTCTTCCTGGAAAACAAATAGGTAGGATATATATTATCAAATGTAGACGACTAGGGTTTGAGGATTAGGAGGGGAGAGGATGGGGAAGGGAGAACCATTGTTGTTTAGACAAAAACTACAGTACTCAAACAAGTCAAAACATCTATTCAAGTAAACACGGTGTAAAATCTAGGGTGTATGTTCACTACAGTATACCATATACAGAAAGAGAAAGACTGAAGAGGTGAATCATACTATTAGAGATTAACGTAGATACGACGTTTACCGTAATAGGGTAAGAAAATACCGACTCATCATAAGGTAACGTCTCTTCCGTTACCGTGGGGTGAGGTCATGAGAACGGACCTTTTAGGGTACCTACCTCCTCGAACCACCCGACGTCAGACACCCCAACCCTTCTCAGTCTGTACTGACTCGCTGAAGTGAAAGTGAAAAGTACAAGTACGTAACCTCTTCCTTTACCGTTGGGTGAGGTCACAAGAACGGACCTCTTAGGGTCCCTGGCCCCTCGGACCACCCGACGGCAGACACCCCAGCGTGTCTCAGCCTGTGCTGACTTCGCTGAATCGTCGTCGTCGTCATAAGGTAACATATGTACAGGGTGTAGAATAAATTGAAAAGTAGACAGTCATCTGTAACTCCAACAAAGGTGCAAAACCGATAACACTTGTCACGACGATACTTATATCACCACGTACATAACGGAACTTAACGTTAAAACAAGTCCATATACGAATCCTCACCCTAAAGACCTAGTATACCATTAAGGTAAAAATCTAAAGATTCCTTGGAGATACGACAAAAGGTAACACCGATTTCGTTGAATGTAAGACTTATACCCTGAAGCATCCACCTGGTTGTCGTAGAATGTAAGGACATGGAGACTAAAGGGAATATCATTCAACGTTTGTATTTACTTCTCATGTAGAAAGGTGAGTAAGAATTGCGTAGGTGATCAGGTTGTAGGGACCGAAAGGACCACCGAGTCTACCATTTCTTAGACGGACGTCACGTCCTCTGAGACCAAGTCAGGAACCTAGTCCTTCCAGGGGACCTCTTCCCTTACGGATGGGTGAGGTCATAAGAACGGATCTCTTAAGGTACCAGTCTCGTCGGACCGTCCGATGTCAGATACTCTAACGTTTCTCAGTCTGTTTAATCTTTTCCCTATCATCAGAGGTACACATAATGACACGACTCACGGTTTGAAGAATGTGTCCTGGGTTTAAAGGGTTACTCGATAGGTACTATTGGCACTGAGTGAAAGGGAATGGTCTTCTGATAGCAAACGAACGAAAGAACTCCATCTTCGGAACCTCTCACACAAGACAAGGTACAAACGAAAGGGACGGGAAGGAGGAAAGGATAAATCGAAGTCAGGGAGGGGGTGTTGGGTTCTCACGTTTGGACTACTCGGTGACCTTGAAGGAAGGGAGGTTCTGGTTAAGTCGGACGATCCGTGGTCTGGTTCTCCTTCCTCTCTTATGGACTCCAGACGTCCTCTACGACCGTGAGGGTCCCACTCGAGACCTCAGTCTCCTAGGGCCCTCTGGACGATCTCACTGAGAGGCCTACCGGGTTCGTAGTCGACGAGGTCTTTCAGAGAGGAGTTAGACGTCGTGGTGGAAACCTCCTCTTCGATGTAAACCTCGCTCACAACCCACTCTGGAACCAACCCTTAACCAAAGCGATCGAAAGACCCACCCACCCCTGAAGATGTACCGTAGGGAGGATACACGAAGACCGACCCTCGTCTTGGTGGATAATAAAGATTTGAGAGTAATAAAAATTTTCGAGGACAGGAGTACTAGTTCGAACAGATTTAAACTCTTAGCTAGGATCCGATAGAGAACTTGACTTACCTTACTATAAGAAGAGGTTCTCGAAATCAGTCTTTTCGTTGGACCCGTCTTCTTTTTGATACAGTTTAAGAATTCACTCTTTTATTCTTGACTTTACGTCCTTATCTCTACGTCTGTATCTCTTGTCTGCACACCCGTACACCACCCCCCTTCCCCTCCCACTCTACTTAACCTTCTCATCTCACTGTACACATTTTCTCTACCGGTCACCCTTCGACGAGATATCGTGTTCCTCGAGTCGAACCACGAGACACTACTGGATCTCCCCACCCTAACCCCTCCATCCTATCCTCCCTCCAAGTTCTCTGTCTCCTGTATACATATGTGTTTCGACTAAGTACAACAACATGTTGTCCTTGATTGTGTTGTAACATCTCGTTAATAGAAGGTTAAATTTTTTTTTTTTTCCTTGTCTTATTATATAATTAAATTTTACCGTATGGTCTTGAATTACAAGATGAGTGACATGTCTCGGTTGACCCTGTCCTTTGACAAAACATCTGGTATTGTTACCAGTCGAGTGGTGACGTTTTGTCCGGTTAGTCGCAGGGGACGTCTCTGGTGTACGGGTCTACCAAGTTCCTTTGTGGTTTCTTCTGAACGAAAGTCGTCATACCAGACCAAACCGTCGAAGTGACCTACGGAGACTCGATTTTCAATGAACAAGAATAAGAAAATGGAACATCGGTGAGAAAAAGAACAAGAGTCACAATCTGTTAGAGACGGGGTGGGGATAGGGGTGGGTCTCGATAGGAGACGGAAAGACGGGACGAGACCCGGGAGCCTCCGACCCGGGATTACTGTCGTAAATGTGACCCACACACCGACCCAAATCGGTGTGACTCCTGTGACCATCCTCTAGTTTTCTAGCCCTTATAAGAACAGGATGGTGGAGGGACGAAGTCGGACGAAAACCCCTGGACTGACGGTGGTATAGGAGGGTGCCGAGAACGGTTCTTCGGAATAAAGGGGTGGGTGAAGGATGTTCCGAGGTTCCTGGGGTACGGGGTATGGAACAGGAGTCGAGACCCCCACCTTCGTCGACGGGGCGTCTACAAGGATACAACACACGAGTTGTAAGGAACAGGAAGGGAAATTCCTTCCCTTAGGACAGGAGTGGAAGACTTCGTCGTGGAAGATATCGTAGAGACGTGACTCGGTAGATTCTGTTCAAGACCAAGGACGAACCTGGGACGGACGAGGTCCGTGTGAGCCGAGGACCGACACTGAGTCTATGAGATTCGTCCTGGGACAGAGTCCCAGGAAGGTAGAGGAAAAGGTAAAGGGACCTTACGAGTAGAGGGTCTAACGAGTCGAGTGGAGGAACAGAGGAAGTCCAGAGAAAAGTTTACAATGGGTTAGTCTCTACGTGAAGGACTAATGGGGGTATTTTACCGTGAACAGTGAGAAGTAAAGAGAAAGGGACAAGACTAACAGAAGTATTAGAGAAAATAGTAAACTGTATGGTATACCAATAACTACCCCGAAGGGTTCACCACGATCACCATTTCTTAGGTGGACGATTACGTCCTATGCATTCTCTACGGTGTCCAAGCTAGGGACCCAACCCTTCTACGGGACCTCCTCCCGTGTCGTTGGGTGAGTTCCTAAGAGAGAACCTCTTAGGGTACCTGTCTCCTCAGATCACCCGATATCAGGTATCCCAGCGTTTGACAGTCTGTACTGACTTTACTGAATCGTCCGTACGTGTGTATCAATAACTAAACCCAAAAAAACAGAGAGAAGGGTTCGGTCTTACCTTGGAGGAAGTGACGATTTGAATTTGTCATGGTCTTTCCACTATCCATAAGGCATTTGTAAAAAACTTACTTATTTACGTAACACATCCATGACGACTTGAGAAAGGAAGTATTGAAGTCCGAAATTTGAGACACACGTCTAAAAAAGGTCTTGAGGGAGATGTGGTTGAATCTCTTATTAATGACTCATAAAGTGTACACGAACGTAGACATGAGTCTCTGAGACCTACGTCGTACTTCTCTTTAGTTTCGTATCTCTTTTTATTAAGGGTTTAAGGTTGTCGATGGTCCTAAATCTTAGATCTCTATTCGGAGGTTTTGACCCTCCTTCCATGTCCTCATCAGATATGTCGGTTTCTTTCTTATATACGGAAATTCTCTGTCTAGTCCCTACCCATCCTGACCCGGTCTTTCTTCCTCCTTTCCCATTCACGAATTCCCTTATTCGGTACTCCGTACCGGTTTCTAAAAACAGGGACGTCTTCTTTCCTGTAAAGAAGAGTATAACTCGTAGGAAAAAATTCTCTTTAAGGTTGGAGGGAGTGCAACGAATCCATTGTCGAATGGTGTTCGGAAAGTAGAAGACTTATTCCTCGGAACCCTTGAACATGGAGGAGGAAGTGTTCTCAGATCCCTTGAAGATTCTCCTCTTTCACTAGTAGAGTTTTACTTCGGGACAAACAGGACTCCCTTTACATTCTAAAGTAAAAGGAAGTAAGTAAGACTGGGAAGAGATCGTTTGTGACTCTTCATTGAATCTCCAACATTCTGGACCTTAGAACCCGAGTGGTACTGGACGGGTGTGTGTGTGTGTGGTATTTTGAGATGTCTGAGGGACGGGGAAGGGTGGATCTCGGTACGACCTGGGGACTGGTAGGAACCAGAAATGATTAAAATCGGTAAGATATCCTCACGTCCCTATAGAGTAATACTAAAACGTAAAGAGATTGTTGATTACCATCACCAACCATCAAATCAGCGATTCAGCACAGGTTGAGAACGCTGGGGTACCTGATATCAGGTGGTCCAAGGAGACAGGTACCCTAAGAGGTCCGTTCTAGTGACCTCACCCAAGGGTAAAGTCGTATAAAAGTGTGTGAATAAAAAGTAGATATATAGAAACAACCACTTAACAGTTTCAATTAACGGGTAAAAATTAAAGTAATAATAATTCAAAACTCTAGAAATATAAGACATAAGTTCAGGAAATAGTCTCTTCACTAAACGTTTATAAAAGAGGGTCAGACATCGAATTTAAAAATAAAAGACTTATCACAGAAAGTTTCTCGGTTCCAAAATGTAAAACTACTTCATATTAAATAGTCAAACAAGAAAATACCTGGTATGAAACGATAGTATAGATTCTTTGGTAGTGACTTGGGTTTCAGTGTTTTCAAAAGGAAAAGGAGGACACAAAACCTTTAAAAAGACAATAGATCAATTAAGGTAACACTAGTCTCCTGTATGAGACATACTAAAGTCAAGAAAATTTAGGCAATTCTAAACAAAATAGTAGGTCCTACACCAGACAGAACTACTTACAAGGTACACAAGAACTTTTCTTACACATAAGACAACAATGATCCACCTCACACACATTTACCGTTAATACAGGTCAACCAACTACTACAACAAGTCAAGAAGATATATGGACGACTAAAAGACAGATGATCGAGGTAGATAGTACCTCTTTCCTGAACACTTCAGAGGTCGATATATACATCTCGACAGATAAAGAGAAGAGTCAAGACAGTCAAACAAGGAGGAATATAAAAACTCGAGACAACAATCTCCGTTTTGTGAACCCTAACCATACGGAAGAAATACTTGACTAGGAGAAAAAAAGTAATACACTATTACTTACACTACACGGAGAAATAGGGGTCGTTAATTAAAAAGATACTCTGGATGAAACAGAGTTTATCGACGGGGTACGTCCCCCAAAAAATCTTAAAGAATTAAAATAAATAAAAAATTTAATTTTACATAAATAAAAATCAACCTCCTATTAACGAAATGTTATAACACAACCAAAGACGGTATATAGTCGTACTTAGTCGGTATCCATATATATAACAGGTCCGAAACGAAAGTTACCTTCTGTGTCTGATCTCACACGAATGAGGTAGAATGGGTTTTGTTCTTGTAAGAATACATTACAAAAGTTTTCCCCTTTTTTATATAAAATTAAAAAGGGTATAAAAAGATTGATTTTTATTATTCTGTTTCGTCGGTTTTGTAAATGGATTGGATCTAAACAGGAAGTCTTCTTACTCTAGTAAAAAGACATATAGAGGTACGCCGTACTGAGTTCTAATAAACTATTCCTGAGATTTATTTAAGATTCCTTATGAAGTACCTTGATTGTTTCTTAAGTCAGTGAAGACCCGTCAGACTCAATAAATAACCAACTAATTTCGTACCGTCAATAAGTAGACCCAAAGATAAAAGTTCTCAGTTCATGTGGGACGGGAACCTTGTCGTTTTGGTTGGAATTGACCTATACTTACCACGGTGACGTGGACTCACCAATCCATCCTGACTGTAAGGGAGAAGGTCGTTTCTCAACATTGTTACCAACTCATGAAGACACATGTTCGTGAAATGGTCTATGAGAAGTGTGTAATAAATTAGATCCCAGGAGTGGTGTTGGTCTTCCAACCATAATGAACGTGGTAAATGTCAACTCTTTAGACTCATTCACATTCCGTGAAGGGTTCAAGGGTCTCGATGATTCATCACTCTGGGTCAAACTCAGACCGAGGTCGCAGAAATGAGGAGAGTGTGTAATACGACGGGGAACTCCCTTCATAAATGTAGACTAATGAGAAACATGTCGATTCTAAAATGTGGGTCATCTACGGTATTTACCTAGGTAATGAAATTAATACTTGTGATCGGATATAGAACAACCCCAAAAAAAGAGGAAAAGAAGGACAGTAAAAGGAAAGAGGGGTTACACAGGAGGTTTCCCTGGGACTTAAAGAGTCTTTCGACTGTAGGTTGTACACCAGTCAATCTTTGTAACCTTACTGACCGATCTAAAAAGTCAAAGGCAGGTCTACGACTCGTACCACCTCTGTGATGTTTGGGACAGATTAGGAAGGGGACACGGAAGGGTGGTGTCGGTCACGACCCTGGACGTATGTTGGTCGTAGAGTATTTATGACGGCCGACCATGTCCTGAACCGGGTAGGTACGATGGACAAAGATCCGAGGGCCCGTGGACAAGAAAATAGAGTGAAAGGGGTGTGGAGATTTCTGGGATGTCATTGAGAGACTCAAAGATATTTCCCCTAAGAACATAGACTACTCTATGACCTACAACACTGGAAACTCCGACAAAGTTTACGAAGACACGGGACACTAAGATCCTTTCATCGTAGTCGACTATCGGTGGACAACCCTTCTCGTTTCTCTGTACACTGGTTCGAAGACGAAACACTTACTCCTTTGTAGTTCGTTACACGAAAGAAACTGGATACTCGGTGACCGGTATGATTCTTCATTGAGAGTTTGAAATTCCACTATTCTTAATACACACACGAACTGTTTTACGACTAAGGGATCGAATCGATTGTCCACGACTTAGTTATCCACACGATCCCGTGTTCTAAGACGTCCCAAACAAAAAGGGACCCCGATAAACAAATAAATAAAAATTAACCTCCCGTTAACAAAATGTTATGACACAACCAAAGACGGTATGTAGTTGTACTGAGTCGGTATCCATATGTATACAGTGGAGGGAGAACTTGGGCGAAGGGTGAAGAGCGGCGTAGGGTAAAGACTTCCATTAGTGTCTCGTGGTCCAAACTCGAGGGACACAGTATGTCGTTTAGGGGTGACGGATAGATAAAATATATATCATTACATATACAGAGTCAGGATGAGAGAGATAAGTAGGGTAGTCCTAAGACGTCAAAATTGTTCACGGGTGTCCATTAAGACTATGTCTACCTAGTATCGTGTGGAATTCTT
This sequence comes from Capra ibex, assembly GCA_006410555.1. Lineage (NCBI taxonomy): Eukaryota > Metazoa > Chordata > Mammalia > Artiodactyla > Bovidae > Capra > Capra ibex. The sequence continues at coordinate 27,397,640 of SJYO01016970.1, read as the reverse complement.
TAGAACTGGATTTCCTTTTCACAATCATCCAAACGGAACAAAATGTGTTGTGAATCTAGTCGTCTATGTCAAAGCTAGGGACCACACCCTTCTAGGGGACCTCCTCCTTTGCCGTTGGTCGAGGTTAAGAACGGCCCTTTTAGGGTACCTGTCTCCTCGGACCGTCTGATAACAGGTACCTCAGCGTTTCTCAGTTTGTGTTGACTCGTGTCTTAGTGACAATCGAGTTGTTCGAAAGTCGTATTCACCCGACTCCCACCAAGTAAGATCTGTATTCACAAAAACGGATTTAATTCTTTGTCTTATAGTCATTATCATTATCATTGTTATCGAGAACGAACGGACTCCTAATTGTTACGATCGTGTGTAATAGACAAATTAAGAGTTTGGAACAGACCTGTCTATGATGACAGGTGTAAAATTTCTTCTGTTTTACCTTTGAATACCCGTTTAAATGTAGTGTCCACCATGAACCGATGCGGATCTATACTCGTGTCCGAATACACTTAGGTTTCTGCCATGAATGAGGTACGAAGGAGAGGAGGGTCATTACTGAAACCCCTTTTTCTTCTGAGTAATAATGTATATTCAAGACGAACCATAATTGGATGGAGGGAATTTTAATCTTTCTTTATACAAAAGAGTATTTCTTTTTGGGGACTGTTACTCGAGTCCCCTTCTGCACCTCAGAAGGTAATTTACAAAAATTTCGTATTTCTTGAGTTAATTCGAAGTAGGAAGGACTTCCGTCTCTTTGTCTTTTCTACTGGGGAGGTTCAGAAAAGTCCCCGGTTCTTAAGGTAATTTACAACGGGAGATGATTTATAGACAGAGGCTCGAGTCCCTGAACGACGTCCGTCGAAACGTCGGACATCCACGTTTGTAGACCTTCCGTCGACAAACTAAAACATCCACGGTCTCCTGTGTGTCGACTCGACGTGTCGACTCCCCTGTCCCCTCCTTTACAGAATGTAACTACATCGTGGAAGACTACGAGGGGTTCGGGGGAAGTTGCCCCTTCACTACCCCCCCGTCCTCCACTGACCTCCCGGTGGTCGACACCTTGTCGACGTGTCCCCTCGTAAATTCTGACCCTGTCCTTCACTTTACGTCTTCCCGTCAGTCAGAGTCCCTCTCCAACCTCCCTTCACCTCCCCTTGCCCCGATTTAGAAGGACGGACTCCGACGAGACGCTTCCCGGACCAATTTGAGTCTGTGGTTCCTGAGAGTGAAGGTCGAGAGGATCCCCTCCATATTCCTCCTTCCCCTTTCCTGTAAAAAGAAAGTAATTTTTGGTTCCCAGTATGTCTGGTATAGTCGTACGCGGTGGTAAAGCATAAGACTGGACTTTGACCGATACCCAAGTTTCTCGGGTGGTTAAGAGTGTACCCGTTCTTCATCGGAGTCAAAAGAAAAAAATTTAGATAAACATAGTATAAGGTTCAGAGATTGGATGGTCCACCCCCTTTTTTTAGTCGAAGGTAAGAGTATTCCCAAAAGAGGGGTCTTAACGTGGTTGAAACTTCTCCGGGTATACTAACATCTATTACCTAAGTCGACTATGGACGACCCTATAGGGAACAAGGTCGGACCTATCAGGGATATCTAGGTTTTACGTGACGCGGGGTTGAGGTCGGAGGGATCCAGGGGCGTAGTGGTAAGGGAGGTTCTGTCGGAGAAGAGTCTTGTGGTGGTCGTAGGTCCTCCCTAGGGTCGAATGGACACCTACAGATGTGAGACGGACGGTGACAGATTCTGTAAACGGAGGGAGGAAAAGGGGAGAGTGAAGGTGACTCTTTTAGAGGACCACCGAAATAGGTAAATGTTTTCTATCTCTGAAACTAAAGTTACACTGATGATACTAGGTAAGACGTTCCTTTCCTTAATTATTTTGTATTTTGAATTGTATCTGAAAAATACACGATTCGTGACAAAATTCGTGTAGTATATACAAGTGAGTAAATTAAGAGTGTTTTATTGTACTTCACTCAGGATCCCAGTAGGGTAAAATGTCTGTTCCTTTCACTCCGTGTTTCTCCGATTGGAAAAATTTTAATTAAAAATAACAACGAAATATTACAATACGAACATAGATGACATGTCTTTTGATTTAGTATAAATAAAATATGTATATTTTACGTATGTATATTGAGAAATAAGTTTCCGTGTGTCCACCCGTCACCGTCTTGACCCCAAACTTTGGGTCAGACAGAGATATCAGACACTAGGTACAACATTTGAAATGAAGTGTTTTAAATGGAGAAACTTTGATCTTTTCCATCTTTATGTCTAATTTTGTGTATGTTTAATTGTAAAGTTTTAATAAAAGGGAATGATCCTCCATTCACTTATTCAAAGGATCTGTACCGAATATATGAGTGGGTTATGGAGACTCTATGATTTATTCGAACGCACGTAAGTACAATTCAGGTTGAAACATTGAGATACCTAACATCGGGTAGTCCGAGAACAGGTACCCTAAGAGACCCGTTCTTGTGACCTCACCTAACAGTACGGGAGGAGGTCCCCTAGACGGACTGGGTCCCTAGCTTGGACGTAGAGGACGTAACGTCCGTCTAAGAAATGTCGACTCGATGACCCCTACGGGTGATATATGCGAACTTTTTACTTTCACTTTCACTTTCAGCGATTCAACACAGACTGGGAAACGTTGGGGTACCTGATATGTCAGGTACCTTAAGAGGTCCGGTCTTATGACTTCACTCATCGGAAAGGGAAGAGGTTCCCTAGAAGGGTTGGGTCCCTAGTTTGGGTCCCTAGTTTGGGTCCAGAGGGCGTAACGTCCACCTAAGAAATGGTCGACTCGGTGGTCCCTTCGGGAATATTCGTATGGATACGAGTTTACGGTGGTCGTTTCTTTACCCTTTCCCTTCTAAATTTATTACCTTTTTGTTTAAGACGGAGTTTTTCTAATTGGACATTATCTGGTTTATAATTTGGTCTTCATTGATAAAACGTAACTCCTCTTACCATTTTTCAAAGTTGTTGTCGTTTTACCACTGACTCAAGTTGAAGTTTTCTTATTTATTTATTTCAATGTAAAGATTTTTAGACTCCACTCACTACAAAAATGGACCACGTATACAAGGGATAGTCGATCATCTCGTCTTCACCAAAAACAAAAATCCTTGAAGATGTCAACCCCTATTCCTCTCTCCTGGGTTTTAAAGCTTGTCTTGATAGTCTACCGTTGTATAAAAAGGTAGTATTTTTCATTTAATACAAAGATGTAGTGGTGGGAACTAGAGAGAAGACAAGAGACGAGTTTCAAGAATCAGTAAACTTCCGTTGTACCGTGTTGGGGTCAGAAATAAGAAGAGGGTTTTGATGGAGATGAGGGTATAGGAACTGGACTCACATAATAACAGAAAAGTCAGAGGGTTCGGACTTTGGGTTCTCAGTCTGACATAAAAAGAAAGAAAGAGGTAGTAACGAGTCACCACGGGTTGAGAAACACTGGGGTACCTGAGATCGGGTGGTTCGAGGAGACTGGTACCCCTAAGAGATCCTTTCTTATGACCCTACCCAACTGTACGGGAGGAGGTCCCCTAGAAGAGTTGGGTCCCTAGTTTGGGTCCAGAAGGCGTAATGTCCACCTAAAAAAAAAATTAAAATAAAACGAAATAAAATGAAATGTTATGAGATAACCAAAACGGTATGTAGTTGTACTTAGGTGGTGCCCACATGTACTCAAGGGTTAGGACTTGGGAGGAGGGTGGAGGGAGGGGTATGGTAGAGAGACCCAGTAGGGTCACGTGGTCGGGGTTCGTAGGACATAGGACGTGACTTGGATCTAACCACTGAGCAAAGAATGTACTATGATATGTACAAAGTTACGGTAAGAGGGTTTAGTAGGGTGGGAGAGGGAGAGAGTGTCTCCGGTTTTAAGAAATGGTAGACTCGGTGATCTTTTCGGGGAGTCGGAGATCATGATCAGCAAAAAACTTTTGATGACTGGGAAGAGGGTCTATAGAAAGTTAAAGTAAAGAAAAGGTAGGGAAGATGACATCACTCAAGTCCAGGGGTAATGAGAATGGATCCACAAAGAGATGGTTGAGTCCGATCAGAGGACCTGAGGAAAGAGAAGAAGGAGATTAGGGTTGAGAAAAAGTGACGATGGTAGTAGAATACTGATACGAGAAAGAGGGTACCAAAGGTTTTTGGATATCATCTTCGAGTCCACAGGAGTAACCAAAAGTTACAACCGTGTCAAACCGGGGTTCGGGTAGAATGATTGAAGTGAAGGAAGAGGATTTGTGGTGTCTGGGAGATAACGTTGGGTGGTTTATCGGTGTCAAGTACGTTTTATAGGAAGAAAAAAAAAAAGGACAAGACAACACCCAAAAACGGTACACGGTAAAGGAGGGGACCCAAGTAAGGAGGGAAAGGAGACGGGTTTCGTGAAGATGTACCGAAAGTTCTTAGTACCTTTGTACATATGATTGTGTACATTTTATCTATCGGTAACCCTTAAACGACATATTGAGTCTTTTGAGTTCGGTCCTTTGATCTCCCCCACCCTACTCCACCCTCCACCTTCCCTCCGAATTCTCCCTCCCCATATACATATGGATACCGACTAGGTACAAGTATATACCGTTTTTGGTTGTGTTATAACGTTAATAGGAAGTTGATTTTTATTTATTTAAAAAATTTTTCTTAGTGAACGGTACAGTGGAGACACTACTGTGGAGGGGTTGAACGAATTTGTTGAAATAGTGGACCATATATTAGAGTTTTAAACACAAATTTGTGTTTCTTTATTTATGTTAGTTCAACCTACATAAGACTGCGGTCTCATACTCAAAGATATGTAGGGATCATTATATTTAAACAGATCGTGTGTCTCCTTTAAGGTTGAAAGAAGTCACTTATCACCTACATTATCATGTTTCATAAAAATAATTTGTGTCAGAGTAAAATAGCGTAATCTTCAGTCGTATCTGATACGAGTCCTCCCGTCTTGTAGATCGTAACTTAAAGTCGAGATGAACGGACGAAAGAATGGAACTCGTTAAATGAATTTGAGAGATACGGAGTCGAAGGAATAGACGTTTTACCCTATGATGAGCGAGTCTGTAGATCCCCAACATGTCTCGTAATTTACTCAAGATACACACCTTCCGTGAATTTTATTACAGGTCGTTTATCCTGAGTTTTGATACTAAGGATAAGAGTTTTATACTAAAGAACTAATGAAATAATGAAATATTTCTAATTTTAAATTGAGTCTACTGGTAATATAGATGATGACACCCGTTCTTAGGGAATCTTCTTTAACGCATCGGTAGTACCAGTTGTTTTCTCAGACTTTACGTCATGAACCTACGTTAGAGTTTTTGCTGTCTTACTAGAGAGAAGTAAAGGATCCGTTTGGTAAGTTATAGTGCCATTAGGTTCGGATGTGGAGTTGGTCATTGCGACTTCTTTGACTTCAACTTGCCAAGATACTTCTGGATGTTCTAGAAAATCTTGATTGTGGGTTTTTTCTACAGGAAAAGTAATATCCCCTGACCTTACGTTTTCATCCTTCAGTTCTTTGTGGACCTCATTGTCCGTTTAAACCGGAACCTCATGTCTTACTTCGTCCCGTTTCTGATTATCTGAAAACGGTTCTCTTACGTGACCAGTATCGTTTGTAGGAGAAGGTTGTTGTGTTCTCTTCTGAGATGTGTACCTGTAGTGGCCTACAGGTTGTGGCTTTAGTCTAACTAATATAAGAAACGTCGGTTTCTTCCTCTTCGAGAGAGATATGTCAGTCGTTTTTGTTCTGGCCATCGACTGACACCGAGTCTAGTACTTGAGGAATAACGGTTTAAATCTGAATTTAAACTTCTTTCATCCCTTTTGGTGATTTAGTAAATCCATACCGGATTTAGTTTAGGGAATAGTAATATGTCACCTTCACTCTTTATCTAAATTTCCTGATCTAGACTATCTGTCACGGACTACTTGATACCTGACTCCAAGTACCGTAACATGTCCTCTGTCCCTAGTTCCGGTAGGGATACCTTTTCTTTACGTTTTTTTCGTTTTGCCGACAGACCCTTCCGGAATGTTTTTCGACACTTTTCTTCCCTTCACTTTTCGTTTCCTCTTTTCCTTTCTATATTCGTAGACTTACGTCTCAAGGTTTCTTATCGTTCCTTTCTATTCTTTCGGAAGGAGTTACTAGTCAATTTTCTTTATCTCCTTTTGTTGTCTTACCTTTCTGATCTCTAGAGAAGTTCTTTTAATCTCTGTGGTTCCCTTGTAAAGTACGTTTCTACCCGAACTATTTCCTGTCTTTACCATACCTGGATTGTCTTCGTCTTCTATAATTCTTCTCCACCGTTCTTATGTATCCTCTTGATATGTTTTTTTCTCGAAGTACTGGGTCTATTAGTGCTACCACACTAGTGAGGAGATATCGGTCTGTAGGACCTTGCACTTCAGTTCACCGGAATCCTTCGTAGTGATACTTGTTTCGATCACCTTTCACTACCTTAAGGTCAACTCGATAAAGTTTAGGACTTTATACTACGACACTTTCACGATGTGAGTTATACGGTCGTGTAAACCTTTTGAGTCGTCACCGGTGTCCTGACCTTTTCCAGGCAAAAGTAAGGTTAGGATTTATTTCCGTTACGGTTTCTTACGAGTTTGATGGCGTGTTAACGTGAGTAGAGTGTGCGATCATTTCATTACGAGTTTTAAGAGGTTCGGTCCGAAGTCGTTATGTACTTGAAGGTCTACAAGTTCGACCCAAATCTTTTCCGTCTCCTTGGTCTCTAGTTTAATGGTTGTAGGTGACCTAGTACCTTTTTCGTTCTCTCAAGGTCTTTTTGTAGATAAAGACGAAATAACTGATACGGTTTCGGAAACTGACACACCTAGTGTCATTTGACACCTTTTAAGACTTTCTCTACCCTTATGGTCTAGTGGACTGGACTGATAACTCTTTGTATATACGTCCAGTCCTTCGTCGTCAATCTTGACCTGTACCTTGTTGTCTGACCAAGGTTTATTCTTTTTCTCATATAGTTCCGACATATAACAATGGGACGAATAAATTGAAGATACGTCTGATGTAGTACTCTTTGTGACCCGAACTTCTTTGTGTTCGACCCTAGTTCTAACGACCCTCTTTATAGTTATTGCAGTCTATACGTCTACTGTGGTGGGAGTACCATCTTTCACTTCTCCTTTATTTTTCGGAGAACCACTTTCACTTTCTCCTCTCACTTTTTCAACCGAATTTCGACTTGTAAGTATTTTGCTTCTAGTACCGTAGACCAGGGTAGTGAAGTACCCTTTATCTACCTCTTTGTCACCTTTCTCATAGTCTGAATTAAACCCCCCCGAGGTTTAGTGACGTCTACCACTAACGTCGGTACTTTAATTCTCTGCGAATGAGGAACCTTCTTTTCAATACTGGTTGGATCTACCGTATAATTTTTCGTCTCTATAATGAAACGGCTGATTCCAGGCAGATCAGTTCCGATACCAAAAAGGACACCAGTACATACCCACACTCTCAACCTGACACCTCTTCCGACTCGTGGTTTCTTAACTACGAAAACTTCACACCACAACCTCTTCTGAGAACTCTCAGGGAACCTGACGTCCCTCTAGGTTGGTCAGGTAAGACTTCCTCTAGTTGGGACCCTAAAGAAACCTTCCTTATTACGATTTCGACTTTGAGGTTATGAAACCGGTGGAGTACGCTTCACAACTGAGTAACCTTTTCTGGGACTACTACCCTCCCTAACCCCCGTCCTCCTCTTCCCCTGCTGTCTCCTACTCTACCGACCTACCGTAGTGGTTGAGCTACGTATACTCAAACCCACTTGAGGCCCTCAACCACTACCTGTCCCTCCGGACTGCACGACGTTAAGTACCCCAGCGTTTCTCAGCCTGTGCTGACTCGTTGACTTGAATTTGCTTGACTTGACTTGTTCTATAGTAATGACTCTGGAGAGAGTGTACATCAGGAAACGAAATTTACCAAACCTTAGATTTTGACCCCCTTAGTTCGTGTGTCGAAAGAGTAAATATTATATAAGGTGAACAGTAACAAAATTTTGTTTCCATTTTTCCTCAAGAAGTATTCTGGAAATGACGATCAAAAAGGCACACTGAACGGACAGTCAAGGCCCTCTGTCTGTGATACAAATATGGGACGGACAAATGAGTCACAGGAAAGGTGAGATATCCAAAGAGTATCGTTCTGAAGAGGCACCTGGATTCTTGGAGGACCCCTTGTACAATTTGTTGTCTTGGGGTTCCATGTGAGTCTAAGACTGAGTCATCTACACCTTATCTCGGGGTCGTAGATAAAAATGTCGAGGTTTTGACTAACACAATATTTACCGTGTACGAGAAGGAGGACCCTTTATGACGGGACGATTGTTGGGGATAGGTTTTGGTTCGTCCCCTTACTCGTCAGAAAGTCTTAGAAGGTCTTGTTTTCGTCCTCCACCCTCGTCGGGGTTGTCGACCTTCTGTGCATAACGTCGTAGAGAAATAGTCGTCACAACGATTCGGAAGACAGTCGTGAGGTATTTATTAGTGGTTCTATTATTATCGACCTTATTCACCTGACTTTAATTTGTGTCCTCTTCGTCTCGGTGTCGACCTTACACTCCCCCATATTACTGGACCCCCTCCCTTCAGGACTGAGAGGAAATCCTCTCCGAGGAAATCTTCTCTGGAGATGTCTCCGGAGTTGGGGGGTGGTTGGTGTCCTGACTGTCGTTCGTCAGGAGAACTACCACTACCCCTACGTCGTCCTCGGTGTATCGTGGTGGGGGTACACTGTGAGCACTGAGGAACCCACTGGAGTGACCTGAACCTGTCCTGACTAAGAGGGTCCTGATGAAGTGTGGGTGAGGGAATAAGTCCGTAACTTCTGGCGACTGTTGGGTCTTCAGCGAGTGAAGAGAGGTTGTCGAGGGGAATGAGGGTAAGTCAGTCGATAATAAATTCAAAGACTATACACGTTCCATGATCCGATCTTTCTCTTTCTAGTATCTTACTCTGTTTCGACATAGAAGACATCTGAATTTTAGAGAAGCACCTTACATTTCTGTACTAAGGACTTTAGTTCGTTTCCTTTTCTTCTTTACCACAGATAGGACCGAAGAAGAGAAGATCAAGGGGTCTAGGTCAGAGGTGGACATGGGACGAGACATGAGATCTCCTACTACAGAGTTCTAACGTTCTTGGGGTCAGGGAGACCGAAGGAACTCAAGTTGATGACCTTCAACTGTCATCCTCTAACCTCCCGTCCGTCACGTTCGGATCTATAAACAGGGGGTCCAGAGGGAAGGACAGGTCCCCCAACCGTCACCGACGTAAAAGGATGGATCTCTGTCTCGACGGGAAACCTCCGGAAGAGAGTGTCGGTGGTAGAGTGGTCCAGGGTCGTTAATGGGAGAAGGTCATGTCCGTCTGGAGTAACGAAATACGAAGTGAAGGAACGAGAAACTTCTATTAGTGTCAAAAATGTTTAACTTCCAAACATCGTTGGGACGTAGTTCGTTCAGATCATCCCGGTAAAAACGTTGTCGTAAAAGAATTAAATGTATAGTTTAAAACTATTAAAATAGTTATAAAGTTTGATAGAAACAGTAATAATATAAACAATACCACCAGTAGTTAGAGACTACATTGACATTAATGACTGACGGGGGTAGATTTTGTCTTTTGAAGTGACTATTTACGAGACACAGGGCTAACGAGGTGGTTGATTGTAAGAGGGTAGAAGGAGGGAGAGATAGGAGACTCTGACTTGTGATAACTTTAATCCGGTTAATTATTGGGATAGTACCGGACATTCACAAATTCACTTTCCTTTCTCAGTATATAAACCGTCGTCATCCTCGTACGCACGAGTCAATACAGATGGCTGAGAAAAGTCGGCGTACCTGACAACGGGAGGTCCGAAGAGACAGGTATCTTAATAGGACCGTTTTTATGACTTCGCCCAACGGTAAGGGATGAGATTCTCTAGAAGGGTTTGGTCCCTAGTTTGGGTACAGAGAACACAGAGAATGTAACCGTCCACATATTAAATGGTGGCGTGGTAGACCCTTCAGTAATCTCAGTATGCAGAGAGTGAAATTTAGTTTTCGATCTTTAATAATTCGAATCACTCCTTTCATACAGTTTTCGGTTCTATCTGGTTTTCACTCCGGGTAACGTGGTTTGTTAATCGGTTCAACACTTCTGTTTTTTTTTTTAAGGACTTCCTTTAATTTTGACGAGGAGGTCACTTGTGTACTTATTGTTCTTTCACTTTATGGGAATAACTACTATACCTCTTTTAAAATCACACATATATGTTCTTGTTTGGTCAGTGTTGTTAGAGAATTCGGTTTCGGATTAGACCTCGTTCAAAGATTGAGAGAAGTTAAGATGTTTTCCACTCTCCACTCCTTCGACATTTTCTTATCGAACTTCTATCGTCTCAAACCGAGTACTCCAAATTCCTTTCTTTGATAGAGATATTGCATTTTCGTGTTCCACTTCGTCGTCCTTCCCTATGTCTTCGACGTCGTTCAATAGGTCTTCTATTAATTACTTTCACCGGTGTGATTTGGTGTCTAAAGTCACATCTACTTTGTCGGAATATAATGACCTTCTACGGTGGATCCTGAAAGTGTCGATCTCTCCTCTTCAGTCGCGGACCAAAGTTTCGAAGTTTCCTGTCTGACTGAGAGAACAATTTCCGATTACACGACCGTTAAAATTAAACTTAGGTCACGTTTAAATGGTAAGCGTTTTAGAATCCTGGGAATTCTTAATACAATTTAGATGAGATAGACATTAGATAGTTACCCTGTTGTTTCGGTCCTATTGTCGTGTAGACAAATGTTGTACCAAATGCTTTATAAAATTCGGGTGACAACTTTCGATGACGAACCTTTTTTTTAAGGAAAGTTTTATGATGTCAAGTAACTGTTACGTGAACCAGTGGGTTCTCGAAACCACCTCTACACGGTGAGAAGTACGGACAATTGTGTTATAGGGAATACATCGGGTACCTAGTTCCTCATTAGAACTGAAAGTTCAGAATCGGAAATCCTTTATATAAAGTTCCTTAAGGGACCGACAGGTCACCAATTCTGAACCACCAAAGTGATAGTCCCGGAGTCAAACTGGGAACCAGTCCCTTGATTCTCGGACACTCGGTATACCCTGTCAAATTTTTTACTTTATAATTATGTGTTTCGATATCGACGGCATCTATCACTAAGGAGACCACCTCGACTCGTTTCATTTAACTTTCCTTTCCTAAGTGGTGATTTCGGGTAATTCTTGAGAGTACTAAGTACTTCACTTCATGACCTCACCCCACGGTAGTGGAAGAGACCTTCACTTTATTTCACTTACAGTTGAGAAACGTTGGGTTACTTGATATGTCAGGTACCTTAAGAGGTCCGGTCTTATAACCTCACCCGTCGGAAAGGGAAGAGGTCCCCTAGAAGGGTTGGGTCCCTAGTTTGGGTCCAGAGGGTGTAACATCCACCCAAGAAATGGTTGACTCGGTGTTCCCTTCGGGAGTACCAAGTACCCTTCCCCAGTTTTATAGTTATAATTATCCTTAAACCTTATTCAACTAAAGTTGGGAGTGACTACTGGAACTCCCTAAGTTCTGACGTCACCTCCTTCATTGAACCAATTATTTCGTCACCATCCCAAACACTCCCGAAGGAACCAACGGGTCTATCATTTCTTAGACGGACGTCACACCCTCTGGACCCAAATTAGGGACCCAACCCTTCTAAGGGACCTCTCCCCGTACCTTTGGGTGAACATAAGAACGGACCTCTTAGGGTACCTGTCTCCTAGGACCTCCCGATATCAGGTACCTCGGTGTTTTTCAGTCTGTACTGACTCGTTGATTCGAATCGTATCGTATCGTATCTCAAACACTCCCAATTGAGGTTAATACTTTTTCAAAGATGACACGTATTTTACGATAGTTTGTCGTGACGTACGATGTTTCTTTAGTAAGTATTTTCCTTCTCAGTTACCTACACCGTTTGAAGTGACAACAGAATAAAATTCTTTAACGGTGTCGGTGAGGTTGAAGGTCGTCGGTGGTAGGACTAGTTACTCGTCGGTAGTTATAGTTCCGTTCTTGAGGGTGTCGTCGTTCTTAGAATGTTGAGTGACTTCCGAGTTTACTATCGTAAAAAATGGTTGTCTCATTAAAAATTAATTTGGACTTGTAACCAAAAGAATGATGTGTGAATTATCTGATGTTGTATCACATTAGTATTGAAAATGTACGTGACCCTTGAGTTTTTAAGTACACTGAGACATCACTATAAACGGAATTGAAAGTCAGACCTTGGTTTGGGTGTTATAGAGGTTCCATCCGGAATGGAACACCTGGTCGGTGAAGAATGTGACATCACGGTCACGAAGTCGTAGGGAATGACCAAAGTGAAGTGAATAGACGTCGTTACACTCATCTGAACAGTAATTTGAGTGAACCCGAGGAGAAAAACTTATATAGTAGACATCGTCTATGACGACCAAAAGACGAGTGTATATGAGTCAAGTCAAGTCAGCGAGTCTGCACAGGCTGAGAAACCCTAGGGTACTTAACGTCGTACGGTCCGGAGGGACAGGTAGTGGTTGAGGGCCTCAAGTGAGTCTGAGTACAGGTAACTCAGTCATTACGGTAGGTTGGTAGAGTGGGAGACAGCAGGGGAAGAGGAGGGTGGAAGTTAGAAAGGGTCGTAATCCCAGAAAAGGTTACTCAGTTGAGAAGCGCACTCCACCGGTTTCATAACCTCAAAGTCGAAATCGTAGTCAGGAAGGTTACTTGTGGGTCCTGACTAGAGGAAATCCTACCTGACCAACCTAGAGGAACGTCAGGTTCCCTGAGAGTTCTCAGAAGAGGTTGTGGTGTCAAGTTTTCGTAGTTAAGAAACCGTGAGTCGAAAGAAGTGTCAGGTTGAGAGTGTAGGTATGGACTGGTGACCTTTTTGGTATCGGAACTGATCTACCTGGAAACAACCGTTTCATTACAGAGACGAAAAGTTATACGGTAGATCCAACCAGTATTGAAAGGAAGGTTCCTCATTCGCAGAAAATTAAAGTACCGGCGTTAGTGGTAGACGTCACTAAACCTCGGGGAGGTTTAATTCAGACTGTGACAAAGGTGACAAAGGGGTAGATAAAGGGTATTTCGCTACCCTGGTCTACGGTACTAGAAGCAAAAGACTTACAACTCGAAATTCAGTTGAAAAAGTGAGAGGAGAAAGTGAAAGTAGTTCTCCGAAAAATCAAGGAGAAGTGAAAGACGGTACTCCCACCGCAGTAGACACATAGGCTACAATAACTATAAAGAGGGTCGTTAGAACTAAGGTCGAACACGCAGAAGGTCGGGTCGTAAAGAGTACTACATGAGACGTATATTCAATTTATTCGTCCCACTGTTATATATCGGAACTGCATGAGGAAAACGATAAACCTTGGTCAGACAAGAAGGCACAGGTCAAGACAACGAAGGACTGGACGTATATCCAAAGAGTTATCAGTCCAGTCCACCAGACCATAAGCGTAGAGAAAGTCTCTACCCTAGGTGTGTCAGTTTCCGAAACCGTATCAGTTATTTTGTCTTTATCTATAAAAAGACCTTGAGAGAACGAAAAAGGTACTAGGTCTCCTACAACCGTTAAACTATAGGCCAAGGAGGAAAAGATTTGGGTCGAACTTGTAGACCTTCAAACGCCAAGTACATAACGACTTCGGACCGAACCTCTTAAAACTCGTAATGAAATGATCGCACACTCTACTGTATATGATCCGTGTGTGATAAGGGTGATCACAGAAGAACGTCGTTTCAGATATACGAGAGAGACGGTGTTCTGATACGAACCGGACGTGTTACCAAGTATGGGGGGTTCTCGTCAGAAGTTATTTACTATTTACTGACAACCAATTATTCGTTTACCGGATTGAAGGATCTGGAAGTTCTGTTAAGACTTTACACAAGATGTGGTACGGGGTCTGTAAGGGTCATCCCAACTCGAGGTGAAGGGTATTACTATTAGACGAGTAGTTGTGTGAGTTATAACCGAAGGAGGGGAAGGGATAGAGTGAAAGGGGTCTACTAGAGTGGACCCTAGTGGAAGGGGGAGTGTTTTTTTATTTATTTTGATGAAAGTGAGTTTTGGACCGAAGACCTAGTCAAAGATCTTCCCGGATTAGATTGTATGGTGTAAAAAGAAAGACCTTCATACTGACTATGTTCTAGTTTAAAATAATTCATTTGATGATGTCCTATCCTAACACAACTGGTGAGATGTACAAAAGAATTGGTTAGAAGTACCTTTATTTTAAACTTTCTATGAAAACCATTGATATAGAACATTCATTATTTTGACTTGAGGTTCTCCAATTCAACGGGTTTCAGTGAGTTGATCGTTAATCCACCGTCTCCACCCTATCCTCCGGTCGTAATCGTTAATTCACGTCCTTCTCTGTGGACTATAGGAAGAAAGTAGTCTCAGATTAAGTTGTCTTCCCAACTTACGCTTTACTTTACTCCAGATCCTTTGTACCACCAGTATCTTCGAATATCCTTCCCTACATGTTAGGGTTGTCAGGAATCATTTTGAAAATCTAGGACTGAATGACGGTAGTACGATGGAACGAGTATAATGCTACCAGAAAGGGTATTTTAGGAAGTGTGTTGAGTAAACCGGTGATACATGTATTGGAAGAAAGAGGTGTTCATCCACGATTTGAACGTTCAAAGACTTTTATAGGGACATTCTCTGTCTTGTTTACCCTGCTCTCTTCCCGTCCGTCTTCTGGGTGAAGTGAGTCCAGGAGAATTGAGGGAGACGAAGAGAGAAGAAAACGATGGTAACGACGAAACAGTCTGAAGACTCTGGTGTCTAACCTGAGGGTACACCTTCGACGACCTTTTTAACGACCCCTGTCCCTAAAACCGTCTCAAACGGGAGGTCATTCATGTCTACACAGAGGTACCTCATGTCGACACACTCTTGTCCTTTCCTTGCGGAGGAGGAAGAGAGGAGGTAAGCCGGTGGTATATTTAATTGTTTTCTTCGTCGTCAGACCTTTGACTGTTCGGTCTAATCTTTCCCTTACCACTTGTGTACGAGAGTTTCCTGGTTTCCAAGACTTCCGACTCTCTGAGACCTCCAGTAGAACACGTTTGGGACGGAGGTGCGACGTAGATTTCAGTGACGACCATTTGTCGAAGGGGAAAAGTAATTCCTCTGTGATGTCGTGTTCGTTTACGGAAAGACTCAGAGACTACCACTCCGTGAGGTACGTACATAGATTGGATCGAAAGGGGGTGCCGTGAGTCTGTCTAATTCCGTAGACACTTTAAAACACCCACTCCCTCCGGAGAGATTCAGGTGATGTTTCTCCGTTCCTTTGTTGACATCTAGGTATGTCACGGAAGTCCTTCTATTGATGAGAAAACGGTTCCTTCTTAACTCTAAAAGGAATCTACAAGAGACTACCGGTAGGTCACTTGGAAGGTAAAAAGTTGAACATGGGTAGTCCCTCAGAGGGTACGATGGACCGTGGATTACTTATAAGTTGTTTATTACTAAAATTGTTTTAACTTAAATTTAGGAGATTAGTATACTCAGCAGGTAGAGACATTCCTCATCTTTACTTGAAAGTTGTGTTTCTGTAAGGGATTCCTGTTCGGAGTCCCTTTGACCAATGATTACGTGGAGGAACACTTACCCGTCTACACTTACCGACTTTCACTTCTTGACTTCTCGAGAACTATTTTCACTTTCTTCTCTCACTTTTTCAACCGAATTTCGAGTTGTAAGTCTTTTGATTCTAGTACCGTAGGCCAGGGTAGTGAAGTACCGTCTTTCTACCCTTTTGTCACCTTTGTCACAGTCTGAAATAAAAAGACCCGAGGTTTTAGTGACATCTACCACTAACGTCGGTACTTTAATTTTCTGCGAATGAGGAACCTTCCTTTCAATACTAGTTGATCTATCGTATAACTTTTCGTCTCTGTAATGAAACGGTTGTTTCCAGGTAGATCAGTTCCGATACCAAAAAGGTCACCAGTACATACCTACACTCTCAACCTGATATTTCTTTCGACTCACGGCTTCTTAACTACGAAAACTTGACACCACAGCCTCTTCTGAGAACTCTCTGGGAACTTGACGTTCCTCCAGGTTCTTCAGGTAGGATTTCCTCTAGTCAGGACCCACAAGTAACCTTCCTGACTACAACTCCGACTTTGAGGTTATGAAACCGGTGGAGTGCGCTTCTCAACTGAGTAACCTTTTCTGGGATTACGACCCTTTCTAACTTCCACCCTCCTCTTCCCCTGCTATCTCCTACTGTACCAACCTACCGTAGTAGCTGAGTTACCTGCACCCAAACCCACCTGAGACCCTCAACCACTACCTGTCCCTCCGGACCGTACGACGTTAAGTACCCCAGTGTTTCTCAGTCTGTGCTGACTCACTGACTTAACTTGACTTGACTTGACTTGACTTCCAGAGGAACCAGTAACCTTACTTTTGACCACGTCAAAATAAGGGGATAACAGAAGAAACGTGATACAGTTTATCGTCGTGTTTTAAATATCCGAAGGGTCCACTTCATTTAAGGGGTTCCAGTGGGTAAAAACTGACCTCTAGAGATGAAGGGGGTACTTCTTTGTACCCAAGTTAGTCCGGTCTTCTAACCGGACACTTCTGTCCCACACCCTTTGGAACCATTGAGAACATCGTCTCTAATGAAAATAAGATGTTCCCCTCACGTTGTACAACGGTGTAAAGTGTAAAATAAGGTAGGGGCAGTGCAAACTTCCTCGAGGGGTCTACCACGACTCCTTTGTCCGATTCCTACGTTGGAGTCGATTCTAAGTAAGTTTCCGTCCTGGGACGTAAGTATTGTCCCTGTGTTCCCAGAAAAGGGCTCCGAGGGTTTTGAGTCGAAACCACAAGTCTGGAACCACGGGGTACGACGAGTCATCTCCTTGAGTTGAGAGTCAGGGACGGAACTTTAACCTGTGTGTGTCAAGAGGTCAGGACGACCGTCTCTGGGGTGTGTACTGGGGACCCGGTGAGAACCGGGGTAACCGCGAGTCTAGGTAAGGGGTGGTAAGGGATAGACTGACCCAGTGTGTCCAACTAAAACGTCCGACAAAGGTCTCAGGAGCCAAGTGATCGAAGGTCACTTGAATAGAGTTATACTTCGTCAAACTCTAATCTGTCTTCCATCTTCACTCTGAGGTCCAGAACGAGGAAGAAAGAGGGAGACGAAGGATCCCTTCGTAGAGACCGTCAACGTCGTAGGGGAGATACCGGTTAGACGGAGTACACTTGTATGGGAGTATCAGAGACGGAGTGTCTCATCCACATTTCTGGTACATTCAATTACGTGTATTTCGTGAAACTTGTCATGGACGGTGTATCATTCACGAGTCATTTATAGTTAGTTCAGTGGTGATCTTACTTATGAGATCCTCCTGTCTTTAGAGATTAAACAAAAGGTAGTTTGAAGGTCGTTCATCTTGTCAGGGACCTTGTGTGACCCGTGGACAATCATAAACAACTTAATTATTTACCTTACAAGTGACGCACCCTCAGTGTCATATAGTCAGGTCAAGGGTTACCCTTTGTTTTCCGTGTTAGTTTGACCCTAGTAAACTCTACCCAAATCATTTTTGTAATAACTACTTCTACACCCGACTTACATTCGTGGTAATAATGGGGATTTAAACTTCCCAGTACCTTTCAATCGTCAATAGTCTGGGGTGTCTCTTACACACCTTTCCTGGTAGACTGTCCTCGACACTGGAAGTCAGTCTTAACCGGGGAGTACTTGGGAGTCTCTCTTTTAGCCCCGTTATTTATGGGTCAAGTAAGAGGAAAGTGAGGCTAGAAGACCACCCTCAGGGGGAATCGGTCCAGTTACCCTTTGGTCTCCTTTGCTCTTGGGTAACATACCAAGGAATCGGAGGTCTCGTCTCTTCCTCTCGAGTACTTAGACCTCCACGTTTGTCTACAATAAGTCGGGTTGAAATATACTTGATACAGTGAATTAGAAGTGTTATTTATATATTTGATCTTTGAAAGTAATAAGGGTAAAATCTACTTCTTTGTCACCGAGTCTCTTTAATCCATTAAACGAATCCTTACGTATCGATGACGTACTCACCCCGTCCCAAGTTCCGGTTCTTCAGAATGAAGTTTCAGATATAGAAATTGATGATGGGGTAGAGATAAAACGAACTACTCGAGGGTCTTTCGCCGTCAATTGTGGAACTCGGGGGTTGTCACTTGGTGGTGGGAGTAATAGGACATACGTGTACACAAATCAGTAAGTCAATGCAGACTGAGAAACGCTGGGAAATCTGATATCGGACAGTCGAAGGAGACAGGTACTCTAAAAAGTCCGTTTTTATTATCTCACCCAACGGTAAAAGGAGGGGGTCCCCTAGAAAGGTTGGGTTTCTAACTTGGGTGTAAAGGACACAGAGGACGTCACGTCCACTTCAGAAATAGGTGACTCGGTAGTCCCTTCGAGTAATAATAGAACTTTCACTTTCACTTCAGTGAGTCAGTACAGGCTGAGAAACGTTAGGGTACCTGACGTCAGATGGTCCGAAGAGACAGGTACCCCAAAAGGTCCGTTCTCATGACCTCACCCAACGGTAACGGATGGGAGACATGGGTTTATCGGTGAAAATATTCAGTGTACTCAAGTAAAGAATGGATGGTTTTTGGTCATAAGTTACTGGAGAACGGTTATACAAAAGAGAGAATTAGTACGATTTAAAGAAGTATAAAGGAGTTGGTAAGATCTCCATTGAAAATACTTCCTCCTTTTATTCAAGTTAAGGGTATTAGTCTCAAGTCATCCCTTTAAATCTTCGCTCCAGTGGACTGGATAAGACGGTAGATTACGAATGTGTGGACCTCTACCAGAGAACTAGAGACATCGATACAGACACTACTCCCTGAGGGGTGAGTTAGGTCCGTTGAGACTGTTACTTTTGTAAGAGAGAGTCCTGGAATTACCGTATGTAAAAATAAAAGTGGATGACTAAGAGACGGACGGGAGTCCTTGATATATTTCGTTTAGGGTAGAAGAGAAATCTACCCAGAAGTATCTCGTAAGTGTAGAGACTAGGGGAGAGATCAACTGAGATGATAAACTAATAATTATACATAGAGAGTCTTGACTTTGTGACGAAGACTTAAATAAGAAGAATATGTGTCGGAAGAATTTCTAGACCTTCCAATCCAGGTTTCTTCACTTCGTTCTGAAAGACTTTCAGGGTACCTGTCTGTGTGTTGGGTACAGTAGACGACTCCGGGTGTCGAACCTGACTCTCGTCGGTACCTTAGGAGGTCCCAGGGTGAAAGAGGAGACGGGTGGACGTCGAAGATGTAAAGTAGACGGAGGACACGCGTATGTGGTGACCCCCCTACCTCACCCGTCTTCTCTCTAAGACACCCGGAGGTCTTCCCCTCCGGTAAGACCCTCGGTCCTCTTAAGATAAAGGTCGGTGAAGTAAACGTGTTCGCCCCCTAGACCTGTCGGTCGACCTGCACAGGTCCTACACTTCGAGACCTTCTACGGTCTAACAATAGTAACAGTCTATGTTAAAGGAGGGTGACGGAGACGGGGAGGCGGTCCGGGCCCCACAGGTAGACAAATACCTTTGTCGTTCCAGGGCCGACCCATAAAAATCTGTCTCGGAAACAACCCGAGACGAACAGTCGTGGTAGGTCGAAGAGAAGAAGTAAACAGACAACATTTTAGAGATTATTATATATTTCGGTGTTTCAGTCCCGACTTCTGAGGAGCCTTACACCACCCACGACTGGAAAAAGGGAGTGGAGGAGGTCGTTCCCACCTAAAAGGACAAAACTAAACGAAGACAAAAACAAACAAAAACAACCTCCCAAAGAAAAAAAAAAGGATGAAGACAGTAATAAAACTTTTCTCTTATTACATGTCGAGGAGGGTGGGAGAGACTTTTTATTCAAAATAAACTCCTGAAGGACCCCTTACTCTTTAACGTACCGTACGAACACTGTCGGTTCAGTCCCCTCCTCTCTTTTGGTTTACTCGCCGTTTCCCTTTACTAAAATCTCACAACTGTGATAGCCCAGTTATTATCCGATAGACCAGTTAAACCGGTAGTTTATGTTAATAGTAAAATGTCTACTTCTTTAACTTCGTGTTACTTTCCTTTCCTCTAGTACCGTTAAGGTCTCGTATTTCTTGGGGGGTTTTCAATGATTCCATAATAACTAGGATCGAGACGGTAAATCCCACCTCCTACTCCTTCACTCTAATAACCTCCAAGACTATTCTTAAACTCTACCCGCCAGAATTCCTCATCCCCTACTGAAGTCTTATGTTCCTAGATATTCACCGTCGGACCGTCTCACACGAAGTCTCACACTCACAGGAACCTGACCCCTCCCTCCTCTCCTGTTTCCGTTTACCCTCGTCGGAGAAACCTCTTTTCTCGGAATCTTTCCTCTCTACTACCCGTCCTCTTATTTTCCGACCATTGTGAATTGTTGTGGTACGAATTCTTTAGTCGACACTACCCCGACTTTGTAAAAGTACTACCAAATTCGTCTCAGGGTAGTCTACAATTTGACACAATAATCGGTTTGTCGAAACCTTTAAAGAGTATTTTTGTTCGGTACCACACGTGGACCGAGGTGTGAATTTGATAACCATATTTCAAATTTTTGGAATTTAAAATTTTCTGAACTGAAGGTAGTTTAGATGTATTTATTCATAAGTCCCCTTTACCTTAACTGTACCTTGACCGTAACCCTCCTACCTAGGGTCGAGGTCCAGTCGGTGATTGAGTGGTGTTGTCGTATACCCCGACACTAAAACCGAGAACGTCGGAGTCAAAGGAGTAGACCTCTCATGTTCTGGTCGAGAAACTTCAAAAAAGTTCAAGAAGAAGAAAATTTTGTATAGGAACAGAGTAGACTTAAGGTTGTCATTCAACCCCGACATCAAGTCCAGAGGGTTGATCGTTAGTTTAACATAAATAATAAAAGATTCTGTATTACTTTATTTGTATCTTGACCTCGTCACTTGTCGTCTATTCATACGTCCGGGACCTGAGTCTCTCGGACCTGACCTTTGGACGGAGGTAGTGTGTGGACGAGGTATCGGAACCCTTTCAAAGTTGGAGAGACCCGTAACCAAAAGAGTAGTATTTATGTCTGTGACCCTCATGAATGGAGTCCTACATCGACACTTTTAAATTTTTCAATTACGTAGGTCTCGGGGATCTCGGACAGTATATGACTCGTTATAGACAATTGATAATTTTATTTACGACGGTAGGTTTTAGTGGAGTATATGGTGTTTTGAAGACTTTTGTTATTTGAATCCTACTCAAAATTAGGTAATTGTCTTCGTTTGTACCTCTCACTCCCCCTCATGTCCCTGTAATGAGACCGACGTGTGAATCCTAAACCCTTAACCCCCACAGTCGAGTGTGTCAAGAAGTCATAAGTTCGGGTGGTAGAAGGCCCGTGTAGAAGTCTCTCTGGACCCGACGACCTGTGACCTGTCCGTCCGTTGTGAGTAGTCACCCGAAGTTCTCTTCACCCCTCACTCCTAACTGGACCCTTAGTCCTATGACCGAGGTCTTTATGATCAGTACACTGGTGTTCGGTAGTCAAGGTGAGAGATCGTGGTCGACAGGTAAACGGTCAGTCCTCTTACCCTACTTTTTAGAGAGACCAAAGATGACCGATTGTGTCATGTACAGACCCTGTCCCGGTTAAAGAGTGGTTCAAACGAATGGAAACAGACTCCCTAATGTCCCCGTAAAGACTCGTCCGACTTCTTTGAACTGGTTTCTTTCCTTGACGTACTCGGGGGGTGTCTAGCGGTCTAAAGGAAGACTAAACTAGGTCCAGGAACGGGATACTAACCTCGATCCCTCTCCAGTGACCCGTAAAAGATCCCCAGTCGTCTCAGTGGACCAACAACTGGAAAAAGGTCTCTTGTTCTCCTGTTTATCGTACGTAAGGGGACCCTTACGGTGGTTTACCTTGAAATGGGTTGGATTACCACTGGATGTTAGCGACGTACAAGAACGTGTCATCATCACGAATAATTTTACGTATAAGAACCCGAGGGAGTCACCAGATCATCAACTCTTAGGTGGACGGTTCAGTCCCCGTACCCAAGTTAGAGACCAGATCTTTCTTGGGTGGACGACGCCTCGTCGACTCGGGTGCACGACGTTGACAACTTCGGACGTGTGGATCTCGGACACGAAGTGTTGTTCTCTCCGGTGGAGTTGCCCCTCGGGCGTGTGGTGCTACTTCTCGTCGGGGTCGAACAGTGTTGATCTCTTTAGGGTGTGTATCGTGACCTCTGGGTCATTGTCGGTTTTTATTTATTTATTTATTTAGAAAAAAATTTACATCTAAGAAGCCGGATGAAACTTGAATGGTTTAGTCTTAAAAGTTACCTTTCTGGACCCTTAGACATAAAAATTGTTGAAGAGAATCTATTAAGACTATTTCTGAGGATAAATTCTTTGAGGGAGGTTTCTTATGACTTCATATACCAGTAGGGAGAGAGCTACCTCTCTGTCTCTGTCAACCAACTCACCTTGAACCGGTAGTTACCTACCGGGTAATATGTACGTACCCGGCTCGTCTTTGGTTATACCGGGTGAGAAAAGAGTCCCCGTACGTCACACACCTATTCTTTACTCTCTCCTCCCTTCTGTCCGGGAGTCTGTTCATTTATTTTATGTTAAATTATCATCGAAGGGTCCACCGTGTCATCATTTCTTGGACGGACGGTTAAGACCTCAGTGATCTCTACGTCCAAGTTAGGAACCCAGTCCTTCTAGGGGACATCATCTTTTGCCGTTGTGTGAGGTCATAAGAACGGACTTCTTAGGGGTACCTGTCTCCTCGGACCCCAGTGTTTCTCGGTCTGTGCTAACTCTGGATTGATCGTGTGTGTTCCTCTTTACCAATTTATCCTACCTGGTAATCCCTTTCGTCATATCGTCCCCCCCTTTTCGTGCCGGAAACCCTTATGTATCCGAATCCAAAATTAGGGGTCAGGTGATGAATGGCTGACACCTAAGGACGCCCGGAGTCAAAGGACCAAAACATTACACTTGACTTATGAACTTCTGAGTACTTTTCGTTTATTTACTGAAAGGTCGTGTCTCGGACCGTGTCTCGTCTAGAAGTCACTGGAGTCGAGAAAGGAAGAACGGGACTTTAACGATTACTATGAGACAGACGGTCCTACGGTGTCTCTGTTTTTACATTAGAATAGTCCTCAATAGGAATTGACGTCAACAGTCCCTATTATTGTATAAGTAGCTCTACAGACTCTTTTCTCCTAAAACAAAATAAAGGGTAACAATCCGACTTTTATTCTGAGGTAAGAGACCCCTAGAAACCCGATAAACAAAACACAGAAGTCTCTCAAGACCTGGGGCCCTCACCGTACAGGACGTTTGACTTATGGGACGAATGGGACGAAAGGGTCACCCTCGTCCCAGGAGGTTGGACGAGGAAGGGTTATCTCCTCAGATCGTGCCAGACCCTGTCTCCGGTCGTAGAGGAGAGATCCCCTGTGCAGTCAGACTGTACACTTCTGTTTACCAGTCCAACCAACAAACGAACGACAACCGGTTCAGATGTGACAAATACTTCACGAAAGGGTGCGTACTGGTCACCGACCTACTATAGTTGTACTCCAACCGTTACCGTAGACTTACTGAGGGGGTGTATGGGGGGATCACAAACGAGTTTGTAGTTGGAAGAGTCACTTCGGACAGGACTGGTGGGACACTTATGATACTAGACAGGTGCAGGAATCGTGAGGAGAAGAAGGAATTCGACGGGGTGACAAAGTGTAAAAGAAAAGAGGACACGTCGTCGATACTCTTGTGGGGGACTTCTATAGGTTAAGATCCCTTCGTCGACCGGTTCCCGGAGTCCACAGACTGAGTTTCAGGTAGCAACGTAATCACGACTCTGGTGTGGAAGATGTCCACCAGGGGTCGGTTACTGGTTCACACAGTCCCTCCGTCGTCCTGAGGACTACAGGCCGAAACCGAACTCAGTTTGGACCAGTTTGGACCAGTTTGGTCCTCCGAAGTGGAGACCGGGGATGTGACCGTGTCACCAGGACACCAAGACGGTTCGAAAGAGACCGTCGGAGGGATGAAGGGGAATGGGTCCGTAACGGAGATTTTGTGAGGAGCGTCCAAGTCAAGACTGAAACCACAAACGAAGATCTTCTGTGTCTGATTGTGGGATATTTGTGACTAGATGATAAATAAAATAAATAAAATAAAAGGTAGAGGTGAGTGTTCGTCCGTCCGAAAAAATTTAATAAGACAAGAAACTACATAGACTCCGTGGATCTTCCACTGTACATCAATTATACTTAATTCATTTGTTACTGGTAAAATATCATTCTTTTACTCCGAGGTTCTTCAATTCACTGAAAGGGTTCACCGAGTCGGTCCTTCACTACTTCGACCTTAAGACCCGAAGATTGAGGTTTCGACATTAGAAAGAAACAAGAAGGAAGTAATAGGGGACAGAAGAAAAGGAGAGGAGAGTGGACGGAGAGAAAATAGGAGATAAAGAGAAACAAAGAGACGAATACTCAGAAAGAGAAACAGGTAGAGAAGAACACAACTAATCGAGAGGTTACTCTCATAACCGCACCCACCCACACCCACACCCCCTCTCCCGGCATAACACACACACACTGCCATACACCACACGCACACTCTCACGCACAGATGTGATACCGACTCTACCTGACTACGCAGTCATAATGAGTCGCTGTACTTTAAGTCCCTCCCCTCCCTCAACCTTGTACCGCCTTATGACTTTTTGTGGCGCTTCCGTGTCCGGACTCCTTTTCAACTTTCCGACGTGTCCTTTCACTCTTTTCTTTCTGAGTCGTCGTTCACAGTAGTTTCCCCTCAATTCTCAGGTCCTGGGCTGGGACGATGAGTGACCGAAACACTGAACCGAGAGAGTAAAACCAGGGAATTGGAGATCCTTGTAGTCAAGAAAGTGTCTTAACAGTAGAGTTGGAATCCTTAAGGACGAGTCGCAAGTAGTGTCGTCATTTCTGGTTTACCTTGTCACCCACCTCTTCGAGAACTTCATCTTTGTTTACACTCGTAGGACGTCCCTCCGGTTTATCTGGGCCCACTGTCCTCCGTGTGACGGTCCGGACCCTAGAGAGGGTGAGAGGAAAGGGAGAGTCGCGACGACGGGTTGACTCCCCAATCTCTCTCCTTTAGAGAAGTCGGACACCCTACACTCGTCGTCGTTTCTTAAAGGCCTGTCACTCCACCCTCTCCTCTCCCTTGTCCACGGGTCCCTCCTGGTCCCTCAGCGGAAGGACCTCCCATCCTAGTCAAAGGTATACAGCCCCACTAAATGCTCTCCAGAACTCACGTGTGGACCCGTCTCCCACGTAACCCGAGTACTCCTTCCGTCTGTTACCTACCACGGGTCCTCTCTCCCTGTCACCCGGGGTCAGTGGACGTTCTCCACCAATCCGTAGTTGTGTCCCGTGACACTCTCGGGTCGACACGGTCTGTGGTACGGTCCCGGTACCCGTTCTCTCCTTAACTGTTGTGAGGACGGGTCTCGGGACTTGTGAAGGGTCGGGACTCGGGAGTCCTCCCTGTAGAGGACACCTCTGACCACAGGGCTAACAGGAAGATATTAGGGTAAGACCGAAGGGTCCACTGAGTCACCATTTCTTGGGTGGACGGTTACGTCCTCTGAGTTCTCTGTGTCTAAGCTAGGAACTCAGTCCTTTTAGGGGACCTCACCTTTTACCGTTGCGTGAGGACATAAGAAGGAACCTTTTGAGGTACCTGTTTCCTCCGACCGCCCGACGTCACGTGTCCCAGAGTGTCTGACTCGTTGACTCGTACGTCAGTGTCACTGCTTATGTTTCATACTGTCGTCGCAGTGGGACACGTGAAGTGGACTGCGGACAGTTTCGAGTGTCGTGTGTAGGATTCCCCGGATGTCGGTGGACCGTCGTCTTTGGAGGACTGAGTCGTCTTTTACTAGAAAGACCCGAAGTAGTCTTCGGGGTCCTTAAACGGTAACCAGAGTAGACCTGTTATCCCCCTCCTTGTCTGGTCACTATTTAACCAGACACAGGGAGTCTCAGAGGACAGATGAGGTACCGACCCTTCGACTCTCAGTCCCTCTACCCATCTTTTGAGACGGTCATTGAACGGTTCACTGTGTCTTCTACTTTTTTACTGGTGTAAGAGAGGTTTTCCTCCGTTTTTACTAAGTGGTCATGTAGGCCGTGCAACTGTGGGTCCGATACTCCTCCGCGATCGGGACAAGTGGTCCACTTGGTTGTGTGGGTCACGGACATGAGGCCCACGTCCCCAGGAAATTCTTGTCTTCGGGAATGAGGGACGACAACCTTCAGAAGTAAGTGACCCTCTCGACTCCCCTCTTACCTTACTCTAGTTCCAACACTTTTTGTGAATTTACTTTTCCTTGACCCGTTCCAATCGACAACATCGTAAGAAACTTAACCGAGAAGATTCGAACATATTCCCTCTGTTGGGTCCCCATCCGGTCCACTGGGGTCGGACGGAAACTGTGACATCACATAATGACTCAGTGAAGGACTCGTAGAATATTCGTAAACTAAAGAGGTACAGACAAAGGAGTAGACCTGTTATCCCCCTCCTTGTCTACTAAACCCCATAGAGAACGCCGAGTCTGTACAACCTAGGTCAAGTGGGGGAGGTCCACTCTCGGTCCCACAGAACGGTCGAACAGTACCGTCTTCGTCGTGTTCTACCGTCTTTGAGTCTCCGGACGGACCCGTAGCGGTCGTCGGTCTGCCCAGAGAGGTCTGGAGTCACGAGTAGACATTGGTTAGTCTAGTACTCCCAGTACCGAGAGGTTCATGTGACGACCGGGGTTGTCAGCTCGTAGGTTACCGTGGTCGAGGAGGACCTCACACCCCAGTCGTGTCGGGTCCATGTCGGGGTTCCTCAAGTCAACGTACGTCAGAGAGAACAGATCGCCGGAACAGAGGCACAGGAAAGATCCGAGATGAGAGCTGACCCCCACTCTATCCGTCCGTGTTCTGTTCGGCTCTTGGACGGACGGGGAGCGGTGAGTGACAGTACAAGAGGGACGGGTCACAAGTGAGGTTACCCCGTCTCCTGTCTTTTATCTACCTTTTACGAGAAGAGGCGAAATGGTGAACTTTCGTACGGGAGAAGTCCTGGGAGTAGTCTGACAGTTTCGGAGGAGAAGTGGTAACAGAAGAAACTCGCGTTTTTATTTTATTTATCGAGACACCTAGACCCATCCACTCGTCACCCCCGTCACCGTGTTTACCCAGACCTCCTCCTCCCGCGACCACACGAGGGGTAGGACCTCTGATTAGGTCCGTCAACAACGACTCCTCGGCCCTCCTTCAGGGGTGTCCAAGTGCGTGAGGTGTTCCGTGGCGGACCGGACAGGACCACGAACGTGAAGGACCTGTGGTCGGGTCCGTAAACTCGGGCTCGTCTGGGTCTCTTTCCTATCGTTCCCTCGACGGTATTCGGACTCCCTTAGAGTGAGACGACTCAGTGTCTGAGTACCTTAAGGTACTCGGAAATTTAGAGCGAAGGTGAGCCCTCGGTGGAGGAGGTACTACAGGGCAGACGAGCTGGTGGAGGTAACCGTCCCACAAGTGTTGTGTCGAACGAAGTAGACCTATGATTTGTAGGGAGGTACCTGACTTGGTTTTGACGGAGGTTCCTCGGACTCTTCACGGGAGACCTCAAAATATCTTACTTTACACACGTACTCGTGCTGGAGGTAGGGGGAAGTCGAGGTACCACCCCGGTACTGAACACTGCCCTGTGGGGAAGAGACACTGAGGTGAGTCGTCGAGACGACCTCTTTTACGTTGTTCGATACTTCCGTTCTCCTTGGGATTCCACGGGGCCCGTAGACCGTAAGATTGTGATACTGTCATTTCTTCGTGTTTCTCTACTTGTGTCAATCGGATTTTGTACCCGTGTCGGAGTACGGGTACAAGAAGTTCTCGGGGTACGAGAAGAAGGGAGGACGGGAACAGACCAAAAACAGGACAGTGAAGTAAGTCCCTTTTAGTAGTTCCTCTACCTCAGTGTCTCCCTTTATTGGTGGTTCTGTCTTGCTTCAAGACTCAAGAACAGTGGAGGTAGTCGGTCTTTATTGTTTACTTGAGTCATTGGTACACTGGAAGTATTTCACTTGCGGGGAGAACCGTGACACTGAGTGCGGGTCACTGGTGGGTACCCACAACTGAGTCCTAGGGTCACAAGCTATCTAGAAGAATGGAAGAGTGACCCTCCTCCATTCTCAGTGTCTCAAAGAGGGGCCTTTAATTCCTGACAGATTAAAAGTGGTAGGGTAGATCTTCTCCGGACTCCCGGTCCCACCAGAACCTGGTGAGATTCTTCCACACAGGAGTCTCTTTTCGACCTAGAATCCACTATAGGGTCCCAGGGACGTGACCCTTTTCTCCCGTCCTTGTCCGTCGGTCGATGGTCCTCACGAGTCTTCTTCCTGTCGGAGATATCCTAAGAACCTCTGGGCGACCCCACGTAATAGTCGGACGTACCCAGTTGTATACGATACCATTTCGCCTGTCGTCCCTAACCGTTTAGGCCTCGTGGCACCACTGGTCCTCCGGTCGTACGGGTACCGTGGTACGAGAGTGTAGTTTTACGGCGCTCCCGCTCAAAGTGGCCTACCGCCGAAATAAATGTCTAGGGCCGAGGACGACCCGGGAGGAGGTGGAAGGACTCTACCTTCACGTTTTTACTGAGTCTGGCTCGGTCTCAAAAGTAGATTCGTCCGATTTGAGTTGAGTTGTGTCTATAGTGGTAGGATCGTCTTGGAGGGGGGGGTCGGAAGGTCGGTGAGGCTTGGATGGAACGGTACATGTGAGTCCCTGGAAGTGGAAAAGACCCCGGGGAGGAATCTTTCCCCTGGTCGTTCGACCAGAGTGTACTCTGGATCCTAATACGGTGTCCAAGACTTTCCGGAAGGACCATCCTTAACAGGAGGAGGGACCGACAGTGTCACCCTGTTTCTTAGGAGAGAGTTAAACATTCCCGAATGGAACACCGAGTCTACTATTTCTTAGACGGACGTCATGTCCTTTGTACCCAAGCTAGGAACCCAGTCCTTATAGGGGACCTCCTCCCTTACCGTTGGGTGAGGTCATAAGAACGGACCCTTTAGGGTACCTGTCTCCTCGGACCCCCCCGCCGATGTCAGGTACCCCAGCGTTTCTCTGTGCTGGCTCGTTTATTGAGAAAGTGAAAAAGTTAGACATTTCCGGTGAACTACTTGGTAGGGAGGGATGTGCGAATCAGGACACAAACCCTGGAAACGGGTTGAGACGACAGGAGGAATGGAGGTACTGAGACTGGATCGGTTAGTTTCGGAACCACTATCGTGTACTGGGTTTTGTCCGGTTTCCCTGAGTCCTGTTCTCGAAGACCCACTTTGACAACGTTTTTCTGACCCCACGAGTCGACGGTAATGGGTTCGATTCTTGAAGTAGGTGAGACAGTGGTATCTCTTCTTTGAGGGTCTCCTACTTCGGTCACGTTTTATCTCGTTTTACTGTCTCTCTCCGTCTAAGAGTCACAGTAGTAAACTCACAGACCTAGGTCGGTCCCGAATTCACCAAAAAGGAGACTCGAAAGGTAGAGACCCGACCTTCGTTTCTCCCGACTATGACAAGGGTTCTAGGAAAGGTCGAAGGGACACGCTTTTTTCACTCGGGAAGGGAGAAGGAAGGGTTTCCGTTAGTGATTTAATAGACTCAGTGGTTGTGATCGGGGGTCTTTCGATCTCTTTTTAGGAGGATTTTGTGTCTTTGACACCCTCCTGTATCACTTACCTGAATTTCCTACTTTGTCGTACTTAAAACCTCAAACCGCTAAAAGAGAACGGCACTTTGGTTCAATATACGTACCCCTCCTCTCGAAATCAAATTATAATTATTATGTCCATTAAGTATTTATGTAGTAATATGTTTAAAATTGAATTATGTTTTTTTTCTTATGTAGAGATTTTGGGAAATCAGTATACAGTAGAATAATAGAGTTGGGGTAAAGGAAGAGACTTCCATTGACAGGAAGGTCTGAAAAAAGAAACATAAATATATTTACGTACGTGTATGTGTATGTATCAAAATAATTATGAAAGAAAGAATATATTTATCATATCGTCTTTAACATAGTAATATACATAAATGGTGTAGAAATGAATTAGGACTCGGTATGTCACTATTTTGTCAAGGGTCAAAGGGAACGTTTAACCAATCCTTATACTAACTTAATGTTGGTCACCCTTACACTCGTCTTCAGTGCACAGTGAAGACCAGGCTCCGTCAATACTAACCCTAACCAAAGAAGAACAACGGACAAAAAGTAGAGGTACCGATTTTCACAAGACTCTAATACCCTAATATCTTACCTCGGTCGTACCCACAGTCCAGGGACGAATCTTCTCTCGGTATGGCCTCTCAGTTGACTGGGTGTGATCTGACACTGTACTCGTTCTTTATTTTGAACCATTACGATTTAGAGTCTAAACTACAAATGTACAATGACTTCTTACCGGGACCTGATAGGACTATGTTTATTTTAGTATGAGATCGATAACAAAACGAAAAAAAAAGAAAACAACAACAAGTCAACGATTTGGAACAGACTGATAAACGTTGGGGTACCTGACGTCCGAGGGGCCAGGAAGTGATAGAGGGTCTCAAAGGAGTTCAAGTACAGGTAACTCAGTCACTACGATAAATTGGTAGAGGGAGAGACGACGGGGGAAGAGGAAAACGGAAGTTAGAAAGGGTCGTAGTCAGAAAGGGTTACTCAACCGAGAAGTGTAGTCCACCGGTTTCATGATCTCGAAGTCGAAGTCGTAGGCAGGAAGGTTACTTATAAGCCCCAACTAAAGGAAATCCTAACTGACCAAACTAGAGGAACGACAGGTTCCCTGAGGGTTCTCAGAAAAGGTCTTGGTGTTAACCTTTCGTAGTCAAGAAGTAACGAGTCAGAAGAAATACCATGTTGAGACTGTAGGAATGTACTGATGACCTCTTTGATATGGAAACTATACGTTCAGTAAAGAGAAGAGAAGTAGTCCTATAGTATCTCAATAACACTTCCCTTAATTGTCTCTCGTGACTTACATTTAAGAGACCTTAAGTTCATTACAAAGGAGAAGGAGAGGACGTGTGGAAGGAATATCGTGGTTGATTATAAGACTTCCTTCGGACTTTGAAACTCTAAGACATTAGGGACAACCCTATGTTTTATCCTAGATACGAAATTCTAAGAGATTCTTCTGAAAGAACAGGAACATTATAGAGAATAAGACCTGATAGTATCCTGGTGTTTAAGAGGGTAATCGATATATAAGGAAATCCAGACCTCCGAAATTCTAAAGGATGTTTATAAGGTCCTTTGTATTGTGAGATTTGGAGTAGATCAATTCACCCCTAATCGACAGGTACGGCTCTCCAACTACTATTGTCTCACATTCCATCATTCGTACTTGTGGTTCTATTCTTCCTTTAACTTTCTTGTGTTTCGAGAAATTAAAAAGTGGCAAGATAAAGTTGTTGTTTTTTTTTGTCGTGTAAAAAGGTCCTCTTGAGATCATAAACAATGTCAGACAACGAAGGATTACGAACCTTTTTAACAGTGGGTGTATCCCTTAGGGACTGTTGTGAGGTAATCGGTCTTACAGGTTCATTGATCCTCTGGGGTCCCTACAAGTCAACCCTTCACATTACTACTACTTAGGACAGGTATAACAAATACTAAATTGTTGACCGAATAATACATCCTACAAGACCCAGAGATGCCCTTTTGCTAAATTTGTTTATTAGATGTCAATTTACTAGATTATCTTGTTCACAACAGTCCAAAAACCTTCTCTTGGTACTGGATTTCGATAAGTCTAAGAATCTTAACTTTCCATGAAAGTTAAAGTAGATTATTCCAGGGAAATAATATATCACTTTTTCGACTCCGGATCTCTTCAATTCCTTGAACGACTTCCAGTTTTAAACGTAAGAAGTGTATGGGAACGATGGTTTTCCAATTACAGTGAAGGCAGTGTTACTGTAGAGGGGTCATAAGACATTTCTCGTGACCTCATAATCGGTGCTCTAGACAACGATTACGTCCGAGACTGTGAGTCGTCACATACTGGAACCAGTTCCCTGAATTGGAAAAGTTAGGTCCAGGTAACTTTTCGAAAAATCCTCGGTTGGTTAGTATACTGAGGGAAACCTCCTTTTACCAAAGTACGTGAGTAAAGGACGTTTTTAACGATATCGAATACGAAGTTCACATCTAGTTTTAGTTGAGATGGTGTAGAAGACCGGTCTTTCTCCCCTCGTCAATTTCCGTTGGTGTATATTCGAGTCACATCCTTACTAGAGTCTCCACCTTGTCACACTTAGATGGGTCATTCGTGGGTCCATAACCTTCGAGAGAATCCGTATCACTTGAGAAGATCTGTGGGCAGGTCGTAGAGAGTGAGGAAAGGGGAAGGATCCTCTGAGGTCAAAACGACTTCGTAGGTAGGAGGGAGTGAACAGGATGGACGAAAGTCTACACCCAAGACTCATGTGGTTGGGTTAGTACCGTTAGTGTCACAAACTAAGTTCTTGAGTTCAGTTAAATTCGGTCAGTCGTGTATCGTAGTGGGATTGTTAATACTAAACAAGTCTTTACCCGTGTACTGAATTCAACTGGTTAGTTTATCTTCCCTTTTCGAAAATAACGTAAGACTTCTTCCTAAAACAAGGTACGAAAGGGACAGACTAACGTACACGTTATTCTTTTGTACAGTGGGACCGTCGGTAGAACTTTGGCACTTCCTTCTACCGGACGTGGTTCCGGTTGTGAATCTTCCCTTTCCTCGACTCGTTTAGTGTATCTTTACCTAGTTTTACTCATATAAAATAGATATCAGGGAAGATGGAGATCTGAAAGAAAGACACTTTAAAATTTACAGAAATGGAGAATTTGTTCATACTCTGAAAGACAATGTAAGATTGGTTATCTACGTCCGTTAATTTTGTGTACACTTTCAACGGATCAGTACAGACTGAGAAACACTGGGGAACCTGATAAGTCAGGTACCTTAAGAGGTCCGGTCTTATGATCTCACACATCGGAAAGGAAAGAGGTCCCCTAGAAGGGTTGGGTACCTAACTTTGGTCTAGAGGGTGTAACGTCCACCTAAGAAATGGTCGACTCGGTGGTCCCTTCGGGTTCTTATGACCTCACCCATCGGATAAGGAAGAGGTCGTTTAGAAGGACTGGGTCCTTAACTTGGCTCCAGAGGACTTAACGTCCGTCTAAGAAATGGTTGACTCGATAGTCCCTTCTCTTTTACGTATATCTTCCGTTAGGAACCTTTAGTACCATACAGGATTTACTCCAATTTTCCACGAGGTCATGGTAAGAAGTACCAGTACCCTCGTGTCCCGGGGTACGTGGTACGACGACGTCTGGTCTCTGGTACGAGGTACATTGGGGTGTAAGGAAACATAGAGACTTTGTTTGGGGTCCTCGACTTTAAACTGGACCACGTAGTGAAAAATGTCAGACATCGGGAGTCAAAGGTGGACATTGTGTCCCAGTTTCTATGAGTAGTTTAACTGGAAATCTCAAGTGGACTATGCAGTACCCGGTAAAGGTTTTGAAGTTGGTAAAGAGAAGATGAGTGGGAGAGAAACAAGGGGACTAGTAGAGTTGGTTCTCATTCTAGTATACACCTCCCTTAGTATACAAAACCTACCTTTCAACATCACGGTCTTGGTAGTGGATAGTGGGAAGACGGAGTCGGGGGAGGGACCCCTGTGGAACGTCTTACCGGAACCCGAGGTTAGGAATCGCGTACGGGAGACAGTCAGAAAAACCGGAAACCTTGAGGTATGTAAGGTAGGGTTGTACCACGACCTTGAGTCGCTCAGTGAAGATTATACAGGGACTCTTGAAGACGGTCCATGTCTGGTCCGGTCTAAGACTCTTATCCTAGGGCGATTCACCCTCCTCGTGTAGTCTAACGTGACTACGTTGAGGACGAAGGGGGAGGGGGTAGAGATTCGTAGAGTCGGCCCGGAAACCCGATTCACTTGTGTTTTCTGTTGGAACATTCCTCTATTGGTTGTTTACCGTACTACCTCTGACTTGCCGAATATGTTTGGAGGAGGAAGTGGTTCCTACTCACTTCGTTAGAGAAAAGAAACTTGTTGGAGTGGGAGGTCCGTTCCTAAGGTAGGGGTTTATAAAAAGGTAAGGGAACCCTGTTCTATACTGTAGTAACTCTCCGGAATAGACTTTTTGTTCCTCCAACTTTTTCTTTTAGTAGCTTCAGTGAAGTCTGATGTATAAGAACCAATATTGTAGAGTATCTTTCCTTAAGTACTCTTCCTTAAGTACTCTGAGGACCTTAAATTCTATACTCGGTTCCTTGAAGGAAGACCGAAGTCACAGGAGACGAGATGGACACCTCGAGGTGGACAACGGGTCCCGGATGGGTCTTAGTCTTCTCTATTCGTTTACCCTTTTTACTTCATATTAGTAAAGACTGAGCAAAAGTATAAACTTATGATACCTTTACAAAGGACTACAAAGACATTCCCACACACAGAGACAGAGACAAAGAGAGAGAGAACGACGGGGAGAGATGGAGGTCCCTCGTATGTTTCACCGATTGAAGGGTGGGACCAGTAGGGAGGTACAAAACAGAGGTCAGAGTCGTAAGAGTCCCTGAAGTCTTTGAGAAAGGTGTTCAGAGGGGGTGACCCTTTGTTTTGGGTCAGGAGGTCTTCTTAAGGAGGACGTTTCTCGTCGAAGACGGTCGTGAGACCCAGACCGGAAAGTGTGTCCGTGAGGAGGGGGTCCGGAGGGTGGGGACCTCGTAGACACGTCCATAATTCTTTCCTGGAACCGTCAAGTCGACCTCAAGTGCCGTCCGGGGTGTGTGTGCGACACCCGACACATCTGAGAGGTCGTCCGGAAAGACGAGGGACAGTCCCTAATCCCACTTGTGGTCGGTCGAAGGTGGACCGAGGACTAGCCGGAACCTTACGTACCCGGTCTTTCCCTGCTACCAGGTACTCCGATTTTTTCAGACGTGGAGAAGGGAACGATGTGAAAAGGAAGACAAGTCGAGTCGTCTGATTTCAAGTTCAGTCCCAGTCCCTTTCCCCCAAGTGTAAACTCTGTATCTCTTCAACCCTCTGATAGAGACTCGGAGACAAATTTTCGTAGGAAGAGTGAAGGGGTCAATGGTGTGCGACTCATGGACGATGTACGGTGCGAGACCCAGTTCCCAGTCCCCTATGGTCCTACCCAAGGTGTTTCGGGTCTCGCTGTCTGAATAGGTTCCACTGTTTTGACGATTGTCACCATGTACCCTCCACGTTTCCCGACTCTCGAGACTCTCGACTGTCGTCGATGCTGTATAGAGTCTCCGTTGTCTTTGGACGTCGGTACAAAGATTTTAACGATCATATTTTTCATCCGTCAACAGAGACTAAAAGAAGATTGGTATGTTAAACAAAAAGTCAGCGAGGTAGTACAGGGTAAGAAACAATGGGGTACCTGACGTCGTGCGGTCAGAAGGGACAGGAAGTGATAGAGACTCGGACGAGTTTGAGTACAGGTAAATGAGTTACTATGGTAGGTTGGTAGAGTAGGAGACAGTGGAGGAAGAGAAGGACGTGAGTTAGAAAAGGTCGTCGTTCCAGAAAAGGTTACTCAACTGAGAAGAGTAGTCGGTTTCATAACCTCGAAGTTCGAGTCGTAAAGTCAGGAAGGTTACTTATATGTCCCAACTAAAGGAGATCCTAACTGTCCAAATTAGAGGAAACGTCACGTTCCCTAAGACTTCTCAGAAGAGATCGTAGTGTCAAGTTTAGTAGTTAAGAAACCGTAAGTCGGAAGAAATACCAGGTTGAGAGTGTAGGTAGATACTGATAACCTATTTGGTTTCTTCGTTTTTAGGTCTGTGTACCACCTGTATCTATCCCTCTTATTCTTTCTGGTAAAGAGTAACCTTACAAGGACTCCTTGTTTTTATGATTCTATATGTTAGTATCATGTGTGGATTAAGAAAAGAAAGAAGGACCTAAGAGGGGGATGAGGATGTGGACCGGATCGGTTTCCGGGTAAAAGTCGTCGTGAACGGTTTTTTATTTTTCAAACCACTAAGTATATGTCCATTCCGGAATTCCCTACTAGAGTGACCTCCCACAAACATAGACTCATCACCTGAGACTTTAATTTGTTAAGTCGGTTGGAGATTCCCTCTAGGGCCGTTACTTCCATGGGATGGTCTATAGTCCTTTAGTTTCCATTCATTCTGTAGAAAGGTTCCAATTTAATGTGTTTTTTTGTTTCGATTGACAATATTCAGATTCTTTAGATGTCCTCTTTTGGACCCTTAAATCTCTTCCCTTTGGACGCTCTTCGGTCTTTCAAGAGTACCGCGTTCATCGTGACTCTATATAGAATGACAACAAACACGTCTACATCGACCCACACCTGTTCCGTAAGATTCACCTCCTTTTCTGTACTTGTATCTGTCTCTTTGTGTACGACTGTAAAAGGAAAAATAGACCTCGAGTCACATTCGTGTCTCTAGATCTGTCTTACAGTCATTATTATGGTTATCTCGTACGTACGTATGATTCAGTGAAGTCATCACAGACTGAAGCACTGGGATACTTGACGTCGGACGGTCTGAGGAGATAGGTACCCTAAGAGGTCCGTTCTCATGACTTCCCCCGACGGTACGGAAGGTCCCCTAGAAGCACTAGGTCCCTAGTTTGGGCGTAGAAAATACAGAGGACGCAACCGTCCGTCCAAGAAATGGTGATCTCGGTGAACCCTTCGAGTTATGGTTGTCATCGATTGTAAGTAACTCGAGAATAATATGTCGTCTATAAATTAAATTAAGAGTACCGTCTGATTTGTCCATTACAATGAGGAGGGTAAAATGTCTACCTTCTTTGACTCCCATCCCTTCAATTCATTGAACGGGTTCTAACGTAGAGAAAGTTCTCCACTTTGATCCTAAATGTAAGTCTAGTAGACTTGACGGTCTAGTATAACACATAACTGATAACAAAATTCGACACAAAGAGTTTGACACAAGGTGCCTTACGACCAGAATAATTTACAATGGGGGAAGTGGTGGTCGTAGGGGTTTTTTATACATAACCAATTTACTCAAATTCTTTGGGAGATACAACATGTCATGTTCTTTGTACAATTGAAACAGATTGGACCACAAAAAGGTTTACGTAAATTAGTCTTTTGAGACGTAAGTACATCGTGATTTCACTGCTGTATTCCACATCAGTAGACGACTTTTCAGAACCCTTTATGACGGAACCCTATAATAAGGAGAGCGAGGAAACACCATACGTTAAAGATCCTCCTTATTATTATCGAAGATAAGTAAATTGAGATCCCAAAAAGGTTCACGAAATTGTTTACGTAAGAGTGAAATATTATAAACTTCGAAAGTTTGATAGAAAGAGCAAGGAAGAAAAAGGAAGAAACTTGTCTGAGGGTTCTCTAAAGTCAAGACATCCACATAGAGTCTTTCGATTGTGGGTACAGATAGAAAAAAAGTCTAGTTTTACCACTTTATAAGATGATGAATTTTTTTCTCTCTCTTTAGGAAAAGAAGTTTGTCTAAAATAGTCAAAGATCCTTAATGAATTTTACACGAATATTATCATTTACAGTTTCTAATTGCGAAAAGTTAAGGGAATTCTCCACAGGAGGGTCTGTAAATAAGACTATCTTTGATGAAAGACGATTCCTAATGAAATGTTCCCTTGTGTTAGTTAAATTTCATTTTGTAAAGTTTTCTTTTACTCTCAGAACCAAAAAAAAAAAGAAATTATCTCGTAAAATTACCGATTTACTGAAGAGGAGGGTCTTTATAAAGGTAAGTTTTTGTCAAAACGAACCGAGTTTCCTTACCGAAATATTACGTCAAAGTCCGACATTCCCCTTATAAATCCCTCCATTCCCCACAATTAAAATAAGGAGTTTAGTGAAGTGTACCCGTTAACGGTAGAGTTGATTACTGGTCTAACCAAGACCAATAAGGATGGGGAAGATAGAGGAAGACTTAAGGACCTTACGTACCTGTAACTTTAAACTTCCTACACTTGGGACGGAGGTAGTGATAGTAACCTATGACGATGAAATTAATGAAAATAGAGTCAAAGAAATAACGATTAATATTCTATTGTGACAAATTATTGTAACACCAAAACGTTCCTATTTTGACCTTGTCTACGTTTCTTAGATCGTGGGGTGGACTGTGTATCGCCCCTGGGTCCTTTGCATTCCCACACCTAGTTGTAAACGGAACCGTTCAACGTCCGTTGTCTCCGCGGCTTCCAACGGCGTCATAGAGGTTCTCACGCCAGAGACTCTAAAGATGAATTGTGACCTTTCATCCATTTCCGAACAGAAGGGAGGGGTACCTTTGGGTTCTTTCCTGAGTTGATTCTGGTGACCGACTCGGTGAGTGGTGACCGACTAGTGAGAGATCGTGACTTAGGGTAATAAGGTGTTACTGTAGACAAGACCTAGCACAAGATCCCCTCGATCGGGAACCTGTCCCTCAGAGTCCCTCGTGAGGTATGAAGAGGAGGACGGAACCGTCAACACTGGTGTTTTGGTGTGTCCTCTTCCCCCTCGTACAAGAGTTAGTTCTACGGTTCAAGTCATCGGTTTTCTTTTCGGGGATTCCGGGTCTCCAGTGGTAGACCTTTACCTTTTAGTGGTGGTCACCCGACGACGTGGTGACCTAAAGTTGTCTTCGATCTGATGTTCTTAAGTCCGAAGTAAAGAGGGAAATCGCCGAGGGAGGAGATGAGGGATTGTCCTATTTTCCGAAAGTCAGGGTTTGACCCTGACACTTACGTGACCTTTCCCCTGCACAACGACAGTCCTCGTACCTCGATGGGGAGGAGTTATCAAACCGGCACTTCGGACCCCATTTTCAGGTAGCAGTGATAAAAAACAAGAGTCAAGGGGTCTCCGACCGTCAACGCACCCGTTTCGTGTGTCTAGGTACTGTCGGATGTAGATGTGTCTGAGGAAGGAGGGGCGGTCGGAGGTGGGACGTGGGGGGTCGGATTCTTCCGGTGGGGGGAGGAGAGAGACACGGGAAAGTCTTAGAAGGCGTCCAGTAGAGTCCACAGTGGACGGTGACCTCGAGGACAGACCGGACGTCCCGATCCGTACTAACCAGGGACTCGGGTCCGTGGGGTCCGGGGTCGGTCTTTCGGCTTTCGGGACCATAACGTCTGTACTCCTGTTACCCCGACGACCCGACTTTCGTAAGGTCAGAGGGTGCAAGTCATCCTTCCCCACACACCACCCCTCCTTTCCAGCAATTATGGCTACGAAATACAAAAGGGTTCGGTCGTAAGGAGCGTTTGTCGACACAAATATGTTTTGAGAGCTCCTCTCCCTCGCTCCCCTTCCTGTCACAGGATCCCTACTGTAGTAAGACAGAACAGACGAAGTCTGAGGGTGGTGACGGCCGTCTTCCTCCCACGCGCCCCTTTCAACGTCCCCGACCACCTGACCTGCATATACCACAGTTCTGTACGTCTCACAAATACGCACACACGTAAATAATCTCTATATTAAAGGGACAAGAGACGAGACGAGGGAGGGGTGAGTAAGGGTCTCGTAGGATTGTGTAAAAGGTCTTATAACAAAAGGGGTCTAGTCGTGTGAGGCTCCTTCCGACCTAACCCTCCGAGTACAAGTGAGGATTAGTGAAATTGTTTGATGGTGGGGGAGGGGGGTGACTTCTTTTCGGACTGTCCTCCGTCTCAGTAATTTCACTTAATTTTACGTAGGTTCCTCTCTAATCGGGGGTGTCGGTAGGGGTATAGTCTGTTTCCGGGGAAAGTACGTCTGAGGTCGGCGAACCTCAGGACATTCGTCTCTAATCCCTTGTTTAAGAGTCTTGGATCTTCGTGACCGAGGAACCCTCTGTCCGGTTGTGTTCGTCGCTCTGGAATTCTTGAGTCGAAGATGAATTCGATGTAAGCCGAAGAAGTCTAAGTCCGAGATTCCCTTCCCCCGAGGGGTCCGTGTTTATATAGGGGGTTGAAGTGACTCGATCCAGATGGGGATTGTATTAAGTCACTTGTTCCGGGAGTGGACAAGAATGTGAAAACGGTCTCTTACATTATACTATTAAGGGGTCGGAGGACGGAGGTTCAGAGCCTATCCTACGGGAAGGTTGTAGTCAGATGTGTATTAGGGATGACTTGAGGTAATCGAGTGGACGTCGGTAGAGTGACTCATAGACAAAACACGGTCCGACTCGTAATGTACCACGCCTACGTTTCTCTACCGGTCTTATCCTAGGAACGAACGTTCCGTGAATGTGAAGCAAACTCTTTCTGTCTGTACAATTATCGTTCACGTTAAGTCGTAGCACACCTGGATCACCTTCTGTAGACATTTCTACGTCCTTCCTATACTTTCTACCAGTTGAGATGAAGATCTTCCACGTCCCTTTAAAATAGCATTTCCACTACGTACTCGGTTCAGAATTTTCTCCTCTTGTACAGGTGATCCATTTGACTCCGACCCCGACCTCTCGATCCCTCCTTCCTCTTGTAAGGTCCGTCTCCCACGGTGTATTGATTTCGGTAGTCTCGTACTGTCTTGTACAGTGGGACTCCCTGGAGGTTCCCAAGAAGGGATCTCCTCGTCTCGGAGATTCGTTGTTACAACGTTCTCTACTTTACTTTCCAACTACCTCCAGTCCAATATTTCCCGATACGGTTAGACTCCTCAACCTTCTTTACGTCAGAAGTTTGAAGTCTCGACAACTCCTTAAAATTCGCTCCCTGTAAGGTGTCATTCCGTACGTAACATCTCTCTAGGGAGACCCTCTACAGGTTCCGACCTCCGTCCCTCTGGTCGACCTTTTAATAAAGTTCTTAGGACTCTTCTCAACCACTACTAAATTACCCGTCGTCACTGTTGTGTCTCCAGATTTTTCTCCTTATACATATACTCTGTATATTTTCTCTCCCCCTTTTCACTTTCTTGACCGAAATTCGCCTACTCACCACTCGTTTTACCTCCTGAGATCTTAATGAGGTTCCGAACCGTCGACCTATTACATTACAATCAAGAGTTTTGTCCCCACAGTCCCCCTTCTTTCGACAAACCCTCTTTCGTTGGCAGTGGAGAACTCGTCCTAGAGTCGGAGTGGAGACTACGTTCGGATTAGAAGTCGACGGTCAAGACTCGTCTACATTGGACTTCTGTGGGGTGGAGGTCGGGCACGGAGAAGTCACCCCGAGGAACGGAACCCGAAGAGATCGGACGTTACCGAAGGTACGGATTCCGTTGGAGACCCCCGAGAGTACTGAAGTACTCTCTTACTTGTGGGTCACCCGTGGGTCAATCTCCTTCCCTCTGTTACTTTTTACGGAAGAGAAAAGTTTTCCAGGGTCTCCGACCTAGAGCCATCGGTCGACCCACTTAAGGAGAGACATGGTCTAGAGGGAGGGACAAAGTAAGAGGAAAGGGAGTAAGTAGAAACCCAGGTAAAAGAGTGTATTCGATAGGTGTGAACACTGTCAATTAAAATGTATAGTTTTAAACCGACCCGATGTTACGGGTCTATATGTCAGTTTATAAAAAGTCCTACATAGATATCCCTACAAAACCCTACGTTAATCGTAGTTTAGTCACCTGAAACATATTTCTATAGTGGGAGGTAGCACATCCACCCGGAGTATGTTAGTTAACTTCCTGGTATACCTTATTTTGTTTTCTAAGGGGAGAGGGTTCGTTCTCCCTTAATACGGTCGTCTACCGGGAGTCTAAACTTGTCGTTGTAATCGGTAAGGGCCCAAACCGTCGGGTGAGACGGTTAAAACCTGAAAAGTTAGACGTATTACCGTAGTTGATTAAGGAATTTTATTTAGAAAAAGATAGAGTTACTTCTTGGGATTGTGTTGTGTATTCACAGACAAAGTCCGAGATGAAAGACGTCTTGGGTCGGATTCTACCCCCTTGCTGCAACTGGAAACTCTAATGATACCCTGTTTCTCCACTTCTACCTATGGGTTGACTCCCATGGTTGTTTTCCCAAATCCTTAGTGGGTGTACTTTTACCATGAACTCCGGTCCTCCTACCCATCTCCTTTCTCTACTGTATCTAAGAAGTTTCTGAGATCTATAAGACAATTTAAAGATCAGAAGTGGGTCTTATTTACTTGAGTCTAAGAAACATGTTTAAATTTATAAAACTCTCTTTTGAAAAAATTTTTGTCTCTTTTAGAGTAATTTTATTTATTTTTATAGTAACATGGGTATTATGTACCTATGTATATACCAAGAGTGGTCCCAGTGTTAAAGTTGAGCTTTACACATTTTGATTAACGTGAAAAAGTGGGTCAGAAATGGATGATCGTGCACTGGACGTCGGTGTTCCGAGGTCACCAGTTGACTCGATGTAGAATCAGAGATGAGGAAAAGATATTAATCGGTACGTCTCTAGCTTGGGTACAGAGGATGTTGGGGGTGTGACCGTCCGTCTAAGAAATGGTGACTAGGTAGACACTTCAGGACGAGTTGGGTTATGTGTAGGGGATGTGTGTATGGAGTCCCTAAGGGACCACTGAGTCGTCATTTCTTAAACGGACGTTACGTCCTTTATGTCCTCTACACCCAAGCTAAGGGTCCAACCCTTCTAGGGGACCTTTTCCCGTACCGTTGGGTGAGGTCATACGAACGACCCTTTTAGGTTACCTGTCTCCTCGGACCGTCCGATGTCAGGTACCCCAACGTTTCTCAGTCTGTATTGCCTTCATTGATTCGTACGTGCGTGTGTATATGGTGTGTGTGT
Source organism: Capra ibex (assembly GCA_006410555.1). NCBI lineage: Eukaryota > Metazoa > Chordata > Mammalia > Artiodactyla > Bovidae > Capra > Capra ibex. Next base: position 27,354,588 of record SJYO01016970.1, on the reverse strand, counting down.
GTGTGTGTGTGTGTGGTATTTGGGGAGTGTTTGTGTGTGGGCGTATACGTGTGTGAAGTAGTCATGAATGGTGTGTGTGGATTGTGTATGTGGTATGTATGAAGACACAAGTGATAAGGTACTAGATATAGGTGAAGTCAGGGGTACGGATGTATCAGAGCGAAGGAGACAGAAGTAAAAATGGACGTATCCTTCCAAGACCTTGTCCAACGTTTACACTTTTGAGTCTTTCTTCCTTCTCCGGTGTTCGTACGGTTACTTATGAATTATTTTAAAAAAAGAGTTGGGTGGGGAAATTTTTTACCTTTTTGATAAACAGAAAATATAAAATGAATCGATGAAGTTGTCGGTAGTCCCTTTAGGGAAAAGAAGAAATCAAGAACCTCCTTAGAACTGAGTGAAAGTAGAAAATTAATAGGAATGAATAAAATTGTAGACACGTGTAAGACGTCCGAAACTGTCTCTTGGGTATAGGGGTGCGGTTCTTAGAGTGACATTACTCTTCCCTTCCTTCCCTTCCGTTCCTTCGACAAAGAAGGTCCTAGGACTAAGTACCTATACCGCTTGTAGCCTTACACAGGTCCGAGTCCGGTTACTCGGGTAGCCGGGGGGTAGTGGAGTAGACTTTTTCGAGTGAAAGGTAGAGTAAGACAACAAAGGGAGGGATTTCGTAGTTAAAATGTGAAAACAAGGTAATCCACAGTAGACCGGGGAGACGATCTGACGTTCGGAGAATACCTTTCCACAGACAACTTGGTGGTATAGGAACCGAGGGTCGTGTTACACACCCTATATTATCTACAAGTTATTTACAAAGGGCTTACAACTAAGTACTTTGTCGACCTGGTTTAAACGGTCTGTAATTTAGAATTACTGTCTTAATTGTCGGGAGTTCAAAGTCGATAAGAGAGTGACCGTCTGCTTCTTTTACTTTTACCCGACTTTTTGTAGGTTCAATACTCCCAGTACTCCGGGACCTCGTTCAACTTTATCTTCTTTTCCGTGACCAGACTCTCGGTCCTTCAGACTCAAGTTTATGGTCGACAAAGAACTAGTTACGTACTGGAACCCGTTCATAGGATAAGAGGGACCGAGAGATAAAGGATATTTTAGTCCTTTAACGTGGACTAACCATAAAAAAGTTCCAAAAAATCGTCATCTTGAAGTGTAACACATCTCGTCTGGTTTCATCGTAAAGTAATTGTATTTTATAAAGGATTAAGTTTACGTACAAATGAACTATAAATATGTTTGGTATCTGACTACTCCTATCAAACTACTCATGTTTTTGTAGTATAGGTCTCCATGCTGATTTTTGGATACAAATTAAAGTAATGTGTCAGAGTTTTAAGTCTACGTGTCTATCTGTCAAATTTTTACCAAGGAGAAGTATATTTGTCAACACTAAAGGTGCTACATGGATTTTCTCACTGGACTATTCCGTCTCTGACGATTCAACCATCTGACATAAAGGGTCTCAAGGAGTGTCTACACCGGTGTACTGTTTAAAGGTCGGTTATGGTGCACTCACCTCCTACGTGTGTCTGGGGTGGGGAGAGGTCTTAGAGACTGTCTGTGGGTCAGTAAGTACAAGAAACGGCAAGACGACCAAGTTATGTCTCCTTGTGTTTTTGCACCTACAGGACCCATTCTCTACCGTCTGGTGTTCCACCTTCCTTGGACCCAAGGTTGCACAGACGACCTTACTGTCGAGGGACGTAAGTTTTTATGGTTCAAATCCGAGACAAGAAGATTACATGAACTAGGTAGGACATTTGCAAATGTCGTCGATTGTAATGAGGTTGTGGACCGTTGTGTTTAACCGAAAAACCTCAAGAACTGACGTAATTTTACCCCATATATTATAGATAACGAAAATAGTCTCGAAAGTCTTTCAAAAAAAAACGTCTTACTTTACACTTAGGTCACTTGTGAATACCATAGGGACTTTGAGAAAGTACTCCTGGATGGATCCAGAAGTACTTTATATCGACTTTTAGTGACTTTTTCTAGTCCGATTGCTAACCACGAACCTCTCTCTCAGATTTTGCCGAGTACAGATGAGAGGTAACATGTTTACACCGGAGACGGTTCTACATCCTACCAACTGTCCAACCGAAAGACTGAAGAATCTGACAAAACAGGTAGGATATAGTAGTATGGACCTAGGGTTCAAGACTACGACCTTTTTCAGTTGTAAAATAACTTTTTTTAAAAAAAAAGTAAAAGGTTTCCCTTTTTAGTATAAACTGAAACATTTTCTTTTTTATTCCGCGGAGACGGAGACTTTATTTTGTTATGGAATTTTCTCGGTCCCCTGTGTGTACTGGAAAGATCGAACACAACGTATAAATCCTACCATTCCCGAAAGAACAGGAAAATCATGTTCCCGTCTTCCTTTTCTCCCACAGTCTCCTACTCTATAGACCTACCGTAGTGGCTACGTTACCTGTACTTGAACCCGTTTGAAACCCTCTACTACTCCCTGTCTCTCCGGACGGCACGACATCGGGTTCTTCAACGTTTCTCGACCTGTACTGACCCGTTGACTTGTTGTTGTTGTTCCCGGAACAAATCTCAGACCTTCCAGGAAGTTTCTCTTCATTTTTACTTTCGGTAAAAGAAGTGTACAAGATGAACATGGGTTTACGTAATTACCTGTCGTGAAACTACTTAGTGTGTTAATGATTGGTCTTGTTCTCGTTCGTTCTTGTAAAAAAAGAGGACGGTACCAGAAGGAAGTCAGTCCTTGGTAGTACGAGTCTTCGACCCCGTACCGGAGTCACTGGAGACGTCACGTGTCAGTGTCATTTACCTACAGTACGGGTACGCGTCTAGTCATCGACGGGATTAGTCTCCGTTGTGATGGGATTCCTAACAGAGATACAACGATCCTTCCAGTCAGAGACACCATCTGTTCCTCTTCTATCGGTACCCCTTTTGGAACTGTAAAGGGTATAAAATTCGTATGGAATTGAATCATTACAAGTACGGATCTTTGTCATAATCAATAGCTAGACGTTCTTTAAAGTCTGGAGTTTCTCGGAGGAGAGACTCAAATTCTTAGAACTTCTCTCCTTTAATCGGATGTCCTATTTGTTTTTTTTCTAAGTTTCTCTGACCTAAATCCGTTCGACTTCTCAGCCTGTGTTGACTCGCTGACTTGACCTTAAACTTAGGTTACGAAACGTACAACGACACACTGAAATCCGACCAAGGTATTGGTGGGACTCGACAGGTCGTCTAACTTTACACCTTTACCGTTACCGTTGACCTTTCCTCGAGTCCTAGGATGAACGACGTTTGGACTCGGAAGTACGGGTGCACGTCCGGAGACTAGGGGTGAGTCGGAACGAAACGGGGTACCAAGATTTCATAAGGTGATTCATAACTTAGAAGATCTTCCTCACAGGACAGGGACGTCCAGTCTCTGAGTCTCAGTGACTCAAGACCGGGTTCAATACACCATTTTCCCCTCCATAACAAAAGGAAAGAAAGAGAGAGGAAAACAAAAAGAAAACGTTTTGTGAACTCTTCGAACCCCTTTTGTTCAAAACACTCAGGGACACTTCTACATTGAGATCTACCGGAGAGTCAACCCCGTCCGGACGGTTCACAGTCTGACCCCTGGTGTTTCTCTTCCTCCCAAAGACGTGTTTCCTCCGTACCCGGAGACCCTTATCTACTAGGTTCCAACTTGGTTTTATTTGAACAGTATCAGACTTACGACCCTGACCTTTTGGTTGAGGAGAATGTGTTCTGACGGGTAGAGGACCCGGCCTGATCTCCCGTGACGACCACTCTCTCAGATTTTACTGAGTACAGATGGGAGGTAGTATGTCTACACCGGAGACGGTTTTACGGTCTACACCGACCAACTATTCGACTGCAAGACATGTCCAACTGTTCCGTCATGATGTGACAGAACAGGTAGAACGTAGTAGTACGGACCCAGGGTTCCAGACTGTGACCTTTTTCGTTAAATGACACAAGAGGGAGGTCTCCCTAATATAGGTAAAGATAAAGAGGTATACCCGAAGGCACCACTAAGTCTCCATTTCTTAGACGGACGGTTACGTTCTCTGTGCCCAAGCTAGGGACCCAGTCCATCTACGGGACCTCGTACCGTACCGTTGGGTGTGGTCATAAGAATGGACCTCTTAAGGTGCCTGACTCCTCAGACCACCCGATGTCAGGTAAACCACCGCTTTCTCAGTCTGTACTGAATCGTTGATTTTGTGTTGTTAGTCTAAGTCAAATGAAAGGGGGGTCTAAACAAACCGAGGTGGACGGGGGTCTGGAGATCTTACAGACAAGACCCCGCTGACACGACCACTACCACCTCTGAGTCGTGGAGGTCGTGGGTCCAGACTACGTCGACCTAAGTGTCTCCACGACGGAAAGGGTCGTCGATGGATTTCTTCATTTGAGACTTACTACTCTCCATTTACTGCCTTTCCTAGATCGGTTATTGCAGAAGGAAGGAGAGACGAGAGGTCTCAGAGGTTTTCGATAAGGAATGTAAGAGAGGTTTCTGAAGGGTACACGGGTCTGTTGGGGGACGAACAGTAGAATATTCCGACACCGGTCGAGGAATACGTGGGGAAACGTAAAAGCAAGGGAAGAAGGGACACCTCCTAGAAATAGGGAATGAGAGCGACGGAAGCCTAACGTGAGAGGTTTTTTTCCCAACGTACGAACGGAGCCCGAGATATAATATATCGGACCTTGTCGGGAATATCAAAGAGAGGGGGTGTCGACCTCCTTAATTAAATCCGTCATACGGAGGGTTTCGGATCGACAAGATAAAGGAGGAAGAAGTTTAACACTCCTTCCTTACCTTCACCACATCCTATGGAGAGGTCGACAATGTGGTTACTTAATATGGAAAAGGGGGTGAAGGAAATAAAAACCAAAATATGGAACTTGAACCTGAAAATCCTACGGGAACCACCTAAAGAGTTTTTATTCCATATTTAGGTACGTGAAAAGAAAGGGTCCTAGATCCTTCTTCATTTTAGGGTAAGGGTATCTGGGACTTGTTCCAGACGTAGACACGTCGTTTCTTCTGGGTTTGGTTATGAAACGTTACCGTCTCAAGTGGGATCCCATTGTAAAGGGTTTCAGACTAGGTAACTTGTGATCAACACACCCTATAATTTTTGATTTACTAAAACAAGAATCTACGTGAACCCACGAATTTCTAATTCGTTTTAATTCATCAAGGGGAATGGGACATCCTAAAGACTCTAAAATGTTATCATAACATATTATCATGAGAGGTTCTCTCCTCAAACTTTGAAAAAACCTCAAATGATCTTGTGTGAGAAAAAAGGAGTCCGTAGAGGGTCCTAACTACGATGTGTTTTAAGAGTCAAGGACACGAATGACTACACCACTTTCAGTTTCAGCGAGTCAGCACAGGCTGAGAAACGCTGGGACACCTGACATCGGGTGGTCCGAGGAGATAGGTACCCTAAGAGGTCCGTTCTTATGACCTCACCCGACGGTAAAGGAAGAGGTCCCCTAGGAGGGTTGGGTCCCTAGCTTGGGTCCAGAGGGTGTAACGTCAGTCAACGAAATTGGAGACTCGGTGGTCACGTTTAAGACTACACCATCTTTAAGATTCGTATAGTCGAAACCCTTTCTTTAAGAGGGATGAGAAGTCTGAAGAAATTTAATGTCTTAGAAACCCAGGGACAATTTTTATGGTAGTAACGTATATTAGTAAGAATAAGATGAAGGGAGCCCTTTTATAATTTTCGGATGATAGATCTGTGGATATCTTGATTCTTCCTGAAAGGACCACCGAGTCTCCATTTCTTAAACGGACGGTTACGTCCTCTGTGCCCAAACTAGGGCTCCACCCCCTTCTAGGGGACCTCTTCCTTTACCGTTGGGTGAGGTCATAAGAACGGACCTCTTAGGGTACCTGTCTCCACGGATTGCTCGATGTTTTCTCCCAGTGTTTTCTCAGTCTACCCTGAATCATTGATTTGTTGTTTATGTCTGTTTTTGTTTTATCTTGACTCTTTCCGACTCCAATTGGCGGTTCTTGATTAAGTTGAGGAAGGAAGAATGATAAGAGAGGGTAGGTGTCTTAAAAATAAGTACTAGGTAGTGAAGGACAGGTGTATTACAATATCTACGAAGGGGTGATTACGGGACGATTATTGGTGGACTGATACGTTTGGGGTCCACCTTCTTCTTTGACTCCGTGTTAAGTGGAAGGGTCGGACGTGTAAAGGGGTGTACGAGGGTGGGAATGAGTTGGGTCAACTCTAGTCGTCAATAATTTACAGGTTCCATAAGACAAGAGGAGGGGGTTGATCACGAGGGATTTCAGTGAAAAGTCAAGATCCTAATTATTTCACGTTGGTCTTTAAAACGACGACAATCAGGACCCCCAATTTCGACGGTAGTGATGTATTTTAGAGCTCTCACTTCCGAGTCATTCGTTTCGTTCCGTTTACTGCGAGCAGGGAGACCATTATTCGTCGCCTTTACTCGACGACCCCTTTCGGTCACGAGGTGTATTTAGGTGCACAATCGTTCGGACACACGACGCCCCGGTTCCGACTTTCCGTTCCGGTCCTCTCTCGTACCTCGACCTTAAGTGTTTCTCCTCCCAGATATCTCTGGTGGATTTGGTCGAGGAGGTAAATCGTGTCTCCTCTGTCTCCAGGTTTCTTCGGGGGAATAAGTGGGTTCTGGTGTCACACATGAACACTGACTCGCTCTCTTGTTGGGCCCCGATTAGTAGTGTATCGTTTTAGGTCCCGTCGAGTCCGTTCGACAAAACTTGTTTAAGGAGAACAACCCGAGAATCTGTAATTTCACACAGAGGGTTCAAACCCCTCTACCGTTATAGTCGTTATCTCACTTTTAATCTCTCATCCTCTCAAAAAAGTAGAGGGAAACCCAGGGTGAAGAGATCTCCGTCCCCCACACGTCATGGTTCTACCGTTTTGCTATGATTGTAGGAATCCTCCTTCAGACTTTCTGTTAGACGTAAGATCTAAGAGGATGTTACGTCGGTCTATTGATTTAGACTAAATTGTCTAATTAAAAGGACTCATTGATAACCTTGTGTCTTGGTTCTCCCCCCTCCTCTTTATTCTCCTTGAAACTCGATTTAGAGAGAGACCAGATTGATTCGTCTTATAGGGTGGAAAGTTGTGAGATCCCGGAGATCCAAGGTCATCTTTGGTCCGGTCTGGGGTGAGGACCCGTGGATTCTGAGTGTGGGTTTCTCTCCTTTCCGGGAGATAAAGCGCCGGGAACATAAAATTGTCCATCCGTGTACACGCGAGTGATCACAGGTCAAAAGGGTCAGGTAAACGTCGGGGTACCTGACATCGGACGGTCCGAAGAGATAGGCACTTCAAAAGGGTCGTTCTTATGACCTTACTCATCGGTAAAGGAGAAGGTCCCCTTAGAAGGGTTGGGTCCCTAGTTTGGACTCGGAGGACGTAACCGTCCGACTTGGAAATGGTGACTCAGGGGACTCCTCGGGGTATAAGATTATATTTAAGATCAGTGTAACCCGTACCTCTTCTGTCTGTCGTGGTGTTCCTACTGGGTTTAGGGTCTCGTTCATCAGGGAGTAAGGACGGTAGACCTTTGGGGAAGGACAGAAGACTGTCGAAGGGTTCGGACCCACGTATCTGAGCCGTGTCGTGTGCCACAAGACACTCGTTCGTCTCGCACCTCCCTCGAGGTCTCGGTCCATTCACTATCGCGAGTCGTTTTCCTCACAAGGGTCTGCCAGCCAGGGTTTCAATCAAGAATAAAGGACAGGAGACCGTCCTGATCGGAAGTTTACTAGGAGAGTAGAGGTCGAAAACCTTTTTATATCGGGTTTTTTTTTTTTTTTACGAAGGACGGTTACGTCGTACGACAGTCGTATCAAGGGTCGGAGTATACCTTCGACTCGGAGGGAGTTACTGTGGACCCTTTCGGGTTCCCGAGTCCGGAGTGTGAGAGGTGCACAGACTGGTTCCCTCCTGTTTTAGTAAAGATAGATTGGACGGAAGACCAAGATACTGAGCCTCTGGGGTGGCAGATTCCAAATTGTCGTTTGTTCTGTCCTGACTGGTTGTAGAACGTCTCATAAAGTAGTCGACTTTGGATCCATATGAGTTTGTATAGTTTGTCCTATATTAAAAAATTGTATACTAATGTATACAATTGTATTAGTGTATGTAATTGTATTAGTGTATACTAAGACGTTTCGATTACCTTTGTAAGAATACTACTTACCGGTGGTTAGTAACGTCTGTAAAACGGGTGGGGAAGGATAGGACCCAGGTCCTTTTCGGGTTTTCTTATTCAGAGTGGAATTGGTGAGGTCAAGTCAAGTCAAGTCAGCGAGTCAGCACAGGCTGAGAAACGTTGGGTTACCTGTCGTCGTACTAACAGGTAGTGGTAGAAGACCTCGAACAAGTTTGAGTACAGGTAACTTAGTCACTACGGTAGGTTGGTAGAGTAGGAGACAGTAGGGGAAGAGGAGGACGGAAGTTAGAAAGGGTCGTAGTTCCAAAAAAGGTTGCTTAGCCGAGAAGAGTAATCCACTGGTTTCATAATTTCGAAGTCGAAGTCGTAGTCAGGAAGGTTACTTATAAGTCCTGACTAAAGGAAATCCTAACTGACCAAACCAGAGAACGACAGGTCTCCTGAGAGTTCTCAGAAGAGGTTGTGGTGTCAAGTTTTCACAGTTAAAAAGTCACGAGTCGAAAGAAATACCAGGTCGAAAGTCTAGGTATGTACTGATGACCTTTTTGGTATCGAAACTGATATGTCTGGAAACAGCCGTTTCATTACAGAGACGAAAAATTATGTGACAGATCTAAACAGTATCTAAAAGAAGGTTCTTTGTTTGTAGAAAAAAAGGTACCGACGTCAGTGACAGGTTTCACTGAAACCTCAGGTTCTTTTATTTTAGACAGTGACAAAGGTAACAAAGGGTAGATAAACGGTACTTCACTACCCTGGTCTACGGTACTAGAATCAAAAGACTTACAACTCAAAATTCGGTCGAAAAAGTGAGAGGAGAAAGTGGAGACGAGATCGTTTACGAACAAACAGTTCTACCATGTTCTTTTTTTCCTAATCCGTCCACCCTGTTTAGTCCCCTACGATCTCCCAGTAGGTGTGTCTGTATCTGAGACTCGGAGTAGAAAAGGACCATTCATCCTTGTCCACTGGAGTCAGAAGTAGTGAAAAGAGATTACGGGGAGGTCAAGGGTAACCGGGTAGACTGGAGAGGGTCCGAGATGAGACGGGGGTTTCGTCGTCTAGTAGGAGAGGATTTGTCCGGGACACGTCATTTTTGTGGACACGGGACAAACAAGACACCCCTTCCCTTCGACATGTCTCGACCTTCTATTACACTTTAGGTCCAGGGTTCGGACGGGCGTCCGGTCCTGTGATTCACCTCTTGTTGAGTCTACACCCTGATACTGGGTCCTAGGGTCCCAGTTCTACTGAGAAGAAGTACCTCGTAGGACGAGGTGAACGTGGTCCGTGTGCCGCCACTACGTACCTCTCTTTTAAGTTTTGACGTGTTGTCAAAGAACCGTATGAAGGACCTTCAAAGGATCTTTTATGACACTTGAGGAGGACCCATTGCAGTGTTTTCGTGTCTCCAGTGTGTAGACTCGGTGCAACAGGACATGACGTGTGTGAAGTCCACGTTGAGTACCGAGGAAATGGGTTCTCTGATGTGTTCTGTCTAGTAATTATAGGAGTTTTCCGGACTTCTGAAGGTCGATTAAAGTCTTCTCTGTGGACCGGGGTCTCGGAGAGGGTCCTACCTTGTCCGACTGAGGATTCTCCTGTTCAGTGTCCAGTCTCAAAGAATCCCGACCTCTGTTGACTCTTTCAGGTATCTGAGAAAGCATCCCGGAGTTTGGTCGTGGTACGGATTTTCTAGGGACCCTTCTATTGAATACCAATAAAAATTTACGGATTTTCTAACCACTAACTCCGGGTGATCCCAAACCCCTTTTGAAACGTTTTACGGATACGATTTAGGGATTTTGAAGATGACGGTGGTTTTGGATGAAAGAGAATTGGAGACTTCGGAAGGAACTGAAGGGTAACGGGTTTCTTAAGTAAGATTTAGACCGTGAAGAAACTTTCGGTCGGTACTAGACATGGGTTAGATGTTTGGATTTGACTTAAGGGTAATTCGTAGAGGTACGTGAAACCCAGGGTTAGTGTGGTCAGACCAGGAATCAGGGTTTCGTGAACCCAGGTACGACTAGAAGAGGAACGGACGATATGTTGGTGGTGGTGGTGGTGCTGGTGGCGATCGGTAGAAGGGACGAGGAACGATTCCTTAGTTAAGTTGCCGATACACAAGGTATTTCCTCAGGTGAGAATTCACTCATAATTGTTGAGGATGGAAACATAGTGGTACTTTCCTTTGTGTTTGAATCTCTCGTTCTGTCTGTTTCCGAATAAGTAAGTAAATAAACATTTGTCCGGGGGTCGTGAAATGATTCTTGACAGTCAGGTGTTTTAATTTATTATGCGTGTCAATCTGGAAACCCAACGAGTGTCGGGTTGTCCTGTCAAACTATTTTGTTGTCTTTGGTGTCGTATTATACTGTCAACGAGACCCCCTGTACGTTTATACCCCGTCTCCTCCGTGACCCTGTCTACTACGTACCCGAGTTGTTTATTAAGTCTGGTGTTCACGGTGACTTCTTTATAGTCACTGGTACTCTTTCCCAGAACCCTTAACACACTGACTACACATGTCTTTCTTGGTCCGAACAGTCTCTATTTGGGTTGTTGTTACAACTGAGAGGAGGAGGTCTCTCCAGAACCCCATGAGTGTCGTAGAGGTACTTGTTTCAGAAGGGTCTACTTTAGTCTGACCCCCGAATGAGTCCCGTATCCCCTTCTAACATTACATTTAATTCTCGGATGAAGGGGTTCAAGTTGACCTGAGTCAAATTGTCTATAAAGGTCCCGGGATAACTCACCGGGAAACTTCAGTAAGAGGACGTACTTGGGTTCGAGTCTGGAACTTCCACCCCGAGGTTAAGGTCTTTAGGTAACAATAAGGGTCCACCGTGATCACCATTTCTTGGGTGCACGGTCACGTCCTCTACATTCTTTGTACCCAGGTTAGAGACCCAGTCCTTCTAGGGGACCTCCTCCCGTTCCGTAGGGTGAGTTCATAAGAACGGACCTCTTAGGGTACCTGTCTCCTCGGACCGTCCGAAGTCAGGTATCCCAGCGTCTCAACCTGTGTTGACTTCTCTGAATCGTGTGTGGGTGCGTATCAATAAGGGTCCGTCCACTTCTTGAGACGAGGATTTTTTGAAAGATACATCGGGTACCGTTTACGGAAAGACGTAAGAGTCAAAGAGGATATTCTGAGAGTCACAGTTCTTCCGTCCCTGACTTAACCGAGCCAAGTAACCTAAAGTCTAGAACTCGGGATCTTGAGGACTGAACCTCATGCTACATATGTTTACTCGTTTTATCTCGTTTTGTTATAAACAAAACACTTCGGTTTCAGACACGATCACACGATTTAACGACGATGTTGTTTAGGGGTGTGTGTATCATCGAATTTAGTTGTGTTTAAATAATAGAATATCGGGGTCACTAATCTTTAGGTTGTGTCCGAAGGGTCTGACTTTAGTTCCACAGTTACCCAGACACAACAAAAGACCTCCGAGATTCCCTCTTAGGAAAAGGAATGGAAAAGGTCGAAGATCTTTGCTAGGGTACACCGAGGGAGAGGGACAGAAGTTTCGGTTGTTGTAACGTAGAACAAGTAAAAAGAAGGTGTCCGAGTGGAAGGAGAGAGAGAGAAAGTGAAAAAAATTTTAATTAAACAAATAATAAATAAATACCGACACGACCCAGAAACAACGACGTACACCCGAAAGAGATCAACGTCTCCCACCCCACCCATCACCGATGAGAGATCGACACCATGTCCCTAGATCAACCGGGTACGGAGGTCATACACCCTAGAAAGGTCTGATTTCTAGTTTGAACGCAGGACCCGTGATCGTTCCTCTAAGAATTAGTGACCTGGTGGTCCCTTCAGGGTGGGAGAGAAGGTGAAAATTCCTGGGAACACTAATGTAACCTGGGTAACCTATTAGGTCTAATTAACGGGATAAAGCACCAGTAGACTAATTGTTGGAATTAAGGAAGTCGTCGGAATTAAGGGAAACAGTAGAAAGTGTTCTGACCCAGACCCCCATCCTCCGCCCGCCCCCCCACCTTAAAAAGAGGGGTGGTGTCTCGGGTTAGGTGGTCCTAGGGTCCCTCTTCCGTGTAAGGTCCTCCTACAGAAGGGAAGACTCTCTGGGAATGAGGTCCGACAAACTTCCGTCTTATACAGGACATAGGTAAAGACCCAAGGAAAGGAAAGGAAGTAGACCGGTATCCTCGTACGAATAGAGACCCGTCCGTCCGGTCTCTGGATCGTCTTAATTGTGGAATCCCTCGCCGGAAGTTGGTAGTCGCCTGTCCTCGGTTACCTATGTGTGAGGTCGAAGAAACGGGGAGTCACCCTGTAAAGATTCCGTTCCAGATGTGTCGGTAGGTCCACTAGGGGCACTTTACCTGCCTCGGTTCAACGGGAGTCGTCACTGGACTGTGATTTTGTTGATCCCGACGGTGAACAAGGCCAAAGGAACCCTAAAAGGGTCAAAATCGTGACCCTTAGCGTGTAGGGATCACTCTGAGTCAGAGGTCGTGTGACCTACCGACCAGTAGGATTTGGATGGATGAGTGATGGTGTCGAGAGAAGGGAGGGAAGGGGTAGAGTAAATGGGTGGGGGGTGTGACAATGAAGGACCATAGTGGAAGGTTTATTTGTCGAATAGAGACCCAGACGAAGATCCTGGTCGGTTCGATTCTGTTCGGGTCCCAGGGCAGGAAGACACAGATCGGATGTCCCGATCATGAAGTACCGGTGTGGACATCCCGTGGGACTTTGAGGTCCCCCGTGGTGAGGGTATCTGATGTGACACTTGGTAGAGGGATCACCTCACAAGATCTTCGGGAATATTGTCGACCAATAGAAATTGACCCGTCAGGGAATCCAACAAGACCCTACTTTAAGAGAAAAGGGGAGAGGGTGTTGTACCCTTTCTCCGACGGGTTCAATAATGGTCTCTTTTAGAAGGGTATTTCTCCCTCGTCCAAATTAGGAGAGGGTGGGACGAGGGGGAGTGGGGTCGGGACGGGAAAAGGTCTACAAGGGTAAATCAGGACGACCCTCGGGTCGTCTGCTTGTCGCACTGACACGGACCTGTGGGAAGTGCTAGGTAACTCGACACCGTCGACCTGAACGGGGGTCTACCCCTCTCGAAACACGTCTGCCGCTAATACGTTCCCTTTGGTCTCTCGGACCCTCTGGTCTAGTGGTGTCCGACGTGGAGACGTTAAGGGTGACCAGGTGAAGTTAATCGTCGGGACTTTTGCTCGATCCCAAGATACTCAGGACTGCCTACGGAGGGTGTTTGTGCTCAAACCGGAGTGGACCCCTCTGTCGGGTGGGGGTCCCCACCTTCCGTCGAGGTCGTTACCTGTAGACGTGTGGGGATTACTCCGGTCGGGTCCTACCCTCGCGTCGATTAACGAGTTTAGCCAGCACTACAGACCTAGGGTCGACGGTGCAGACCGTCGGAGCAAACCTACAGAATTCAAATGATACTCCAATCCTGACTCTCTGGGAATCCTTACCCCTTACAGTCGACCCCAAGTACGACTTCGTTAATTTCCCTGTAAACAACATCCACTTCTTACCACTCTATCATTTTATTTTTATAGTGTCGAACGACTGTAGAATGGTCCTTTAGGTGTCAGGGGTCGGTTCGACCCGGTAAGGTCCTTGTGTCTCGTACACCACACACTAACGTCTTCCAGTCCCTCTGATCTTTTACACGACTTGGGACTTTACCCTTGGACTCAAGAGTTCTGTGTTCAGCTGGTCTAGTAACGTGAAGGAATGGACGGAGTAGAGTGGGTGGAGTTTTTTCTCTTCCCGAAATAAATAGGTGGGATGAGGGTCCGGTCTAAATGGGACTTCGATTTCTTCAAATGTCAAGTCCCGGGGAGTGAAAGTGTCCGGTCAAAGTTCCGGTACCTTTCTCACAACCTCTACAAAATGTACCACCTGATAAAAAAAAGTACGTCGTAAACAGAACAAATTATTCTTGATATATGTTTTTAATCAAAGTTAATGACTATGAATCTTTATAATATCAATTTCTTCTTTAATCTTAATGGATTTATGATCTTTCCTACATGATCGAAGAAAAAAGAAAAAGAAAAAAAAGTTTTAAACGTTTTCTTCCTATAAAATCGGTATTAACCAATTCTGGTCAGAAAAAGGTAAGACTGAGAAGGGAGTCAGTGTGTAGGAAATTATTGTTCACCACAACCATAAACCCCCCTAAATCTATTTTATTTTAACTTAAATCCCACGTAAATCAAAACCAAGTCACCCTATTAAAATACACCAAGTATCAGGAAGATAAATATCAAGGTCGACGGGGTTCCGTCTTTACCGAAGACCTTTGTGAAGGAGGTGAGTGAGATGACTAAGTGGGTCATAGTACCGTATTTCCAGGATTCGGTGTCTACGATAGGACGTTCCCATAGGATACCGTGATCTTAACCTTCATAGACGTATTACCTCTTCCGTTACCGTTGGGTGAGGTGATGAGAACGGACCTTTTAGGGTACCTGCCTCCTCGGACCACCCGACGTCAGGTACCCCAGCGATTCTCAACCTGTGCTGTTTCGCTGAAGTGAAAGTGAAAAGTGAAAGTACGTAACCTCTTCCTTTACTGTTGGGTGAGGTCACAAGAACGGACCTCTTAGGGTTCCTGCCCCCTCGGACCACCCGACGGCAGATACCCCAGTCTGTCTCAACCTGTGCTGACTTCACTGAATCGTCGTCGTCGTCGTCGTATTATATCTTCTTAATTCCAAACTTTATTCCTCGGTCTTAGATACGACCTCTTTTAATGTGGTAGCATCCTTCGTAACTTAGCATGTACCTTCAAGTCAAGGGTGACCAGCGATCCGTATTACCTTTACAAGAAAATGGTCTTCACGTGAACTACTGAGACACATATATCAATGTTTGTATAATATACAGATTTAATCAAAAGTATCAAAAGATACACTTTGGTCTTCTCTTGAGACTGTAGTTGTGTGCTACTATTGTTTTTTTTAAAAAACTAGTAAGGTTTTCGTCATTAAGTAATTGTCTCTATATAAAATTTATCCTCACTACTTATCTGAAAACCTACCGACAACACCACCAACAAATCGGTGATTTAGCACAGGTAAAGAAAACGTTGAGGTACCTGATATCGGACGGTCCGAGGAGACAGGAACCCTAAGAGGTCCGTTCTTATGATCTGACCCAACAGTAAAGGAAGAGGTCCCCTAGAGGGACCGGGTCTTAACCTTGGGTGTAGGGGTCGTGACGTCCGTCTAAGAAATGTTGACTCCCGGTGTCCCTTCAGGGAACCTACCAATCCATCGAGTTAAAATTTTCTGTTCTTTTGATATATTTGTATTACCCCTTTTCAAATCGAAGAATGACTAATATCGCGGTGATTTTTTATTGTTTTTAGTGATATACGATGATATTGTTGTAGTACTTTCAGTTTAACCAATTACTCACGTTAATTAAGTCTCCGTAAATTTTACTCAGTGACGGGTTCTTTCGAACTATTCATTATTTGTTGTTTTTTAAGTTAACTTTTTACTCTTTTCCTGAACTGATCTGTAAACAAGTTTTTTCTATTCTTTATTATGTATACCGGTTATTCGTGTCCTTTTAGTAATTATTAGTAATCCCTTTATGTTTAGTTTTAGTGTTACTCCATGGTAGAGTGTGAGATATCCTACCAATAATGTTTTTTTTTTTTTTGTTCATAAAAACAGTTCCTACACCTTTTAAACCTTTGAAACATATGATAACTGTACGTTTTACTACTTTTTGTCCTACCGTAAAGGAGTTTTTTACGTTTTAATTAAATAATAATTATAGATCGTTAAGGTGAAGGTCCATGTATGAGTTTTCTTGAGTTTCGTACCAAAGTTTCTCTACTAATATGTGGACACAAGTATCGTCGTAATAAGTGTTATCGGTTTCCCACCTGTGTGTGTGACAGGGAGTCACGTCCTTACTCATTCGTTGTACACCAACTGTGTATGTCACCTTATATTAGGTCGGAATTTTTCCTTCTTCAAAGGCTGTGCACGATGTTGTTTTTACTTGGAACTCCTGTAATGCGATTCACTTTATTCGGTCAGTGATTTTCTGTTTATGATTTTACGTCATATCCCATCAGTTTAAGTATCTTTAACTTCCTTACTACCGATTCCCCTCGTCACTTCCCTTTAACATCAAAGTCCCTATATTTCAAATCATGATTTGGTGTTTGAATTTTTACCAATTCTGCCATTTAAAATATAATATACATAAAATGGTATTAATGTAAAAAAATTAGAATTTTTTCTTTTGAACTTTACGAAATTTAGAGGGACGAGTATCTACTATTTTTTTTTCACTAACTCTACAAGGGTTTAAATTATAAATTTTGGGGGTTTTAATGTACTGTAACGATTACTGTTAAACATTTTTGACTAATTTTTCTTTTACACAAGTTATTACAAATTTCACGTAATATTAGTACCAATTTTTTTTTTGATTTATAGAAAGATATTAATAAGAACGACATTTTTTATAATAGTTTAACAAATGTATACTTTTTTGTTATTTTCTTATGTGTCAGTGTTACATTTTACTTCGTAATGCCTCTACCAGATCATTAATTACTATAAAAACCTAAGACTTTGTAAGCACCATAAAACATACGTAAGAAATTCAACGTCGAACAACACTAAAGAAAAGAGTAAGATTGACTTACAAGTGAAAACATATCTTAAAACGTAAGAAAAAGAATTTCTCTCGGTGGTTTAATTTACTCGTATTCCGGGTATTCCCGAAGGGACCACGGAGTCTTCCATTTCTTAGACGGACGGTACGTCTTTTGGACCCAAGTTAGGGACCCAGTCCTTCTAGAGAACCTTTTCCCTTACCGTTGGGTGAGGTCATAAGAGTGGACCTTTTAGGGTACCTGTCTCCTCGGACCACCCGATGTCAGGTACCTCAGTGTTTCTCAGTATGTGCTGACTCCCTGTGTGTGTGTTCCGGGGTATCTTAGACATACACGTATATGTTATGTAGGGAGTTGTACCGTCACAAGACCCCCTTTGAACTTAAAACCAGATACAGAGATGGATGATCTTTATCCCAGTCCCCTTGGTGTACCGACAGTGAGACGGAACTCAAAGAGTCAGTGTTAGACTCGGAGTGAAGATATTGAATTTTACTCCCCTTTAAGGAACCTTAAAAGATGAAGGGTATCCACTCTACCCTAAGTGTCCTTTAGTCGGACTTTGGTTTTCGTGAGATCTTTGGTAGTGTTTTCTTTTTTTTTCTTCTTCTTCTTTGGTCATGAAGAACTTCGGACATGGAGTAAATAAACTTAAAAGGGTTTCACGAAGTCCGAAGGACCCATCGAGTCGACCATTTCTTAAGAGGAAGTTACATCCTCTGAGAACAAGTTAAGGACCCAGTCCTTCAAGGGGGCCTCTTCCCTATCCGTTTGGTGAAGTCATAAGAACCCGAAGGGACCACCGAGTCTTCCATTTCTTAGGCGGACGTTACACCCTCTGGACTCAAACTAGGGACCCAACCCTTCTAGGGGACCTCTTCCCGTACCGTTGGGTGAACTCATAAGAACGGACCTCTTGGGGGGACCTGTCTCTTCGGACCACCCGATATTAGGTACCCCAGAGTTTCTCAGTCTGTTCGTGTGGTGTCGTGTTCCACGAAATAGGGTAACCTGGAGGGCAGATACAAACCCTCACCCCTAACCGTACTATACCGTTTCCGGTGACCCTGTCACTGACTGATATCCCCTTTACCCCTCTCTAGGGTCCGACTGAACCTGGACAACTTGTTTCTCTTCGGGTAAACCCCTAGACAATCCGTCCCTTTTGTGAAGCCTCTTGAACCACCAGATGTCCAGACCTTTTCTCAGTTTTCTTTTAGTTTCTCATTACTTCGACTTAATTCATTAAGGCAGAAGATCTAAAAGGAGGATTCATTCAGTTTCGTCTTCTTATACCTGGGTCATCTAACAAAGTCTCGAACTGGGAGTTCTATTTTCCCCCTTTATCTCATTTTAAGTAAATAAGTTCTGAATGTCTAACTTATACCTTCTATTCCCCCTTTTTCAACTGAGTTCTTACCTGAGACATTGTTGGATCTCCCCACCCTACCCCTCCCTTCACCCTCCCCCAAGTTCTCCCTCCCCTGTATACATGTGGATACCGACTAAGTACAACTACAAACCGTCTTTGGTTGTGTTAAGACATTTCGTTAATAGAAAGTTAATTTTTTATTTAGTCGAAAATTTAAAAAAATTTTTCTTACTAAGGATCTAAACTCTGAGTCCGTTGGTCTAGTTTCCTTTAAGATACTCTATTCCCTCCGACACCCTCTTTGTCCCGTCTTCCATGTAATTCAAGGAAAGACGTGTTAAATTTCAGTCCTTTGAACAATCTGTAGGTTTGTCTCTATGGTTCAGACGACAGCCAATGTAGTTGTCTTGACACCCCGAGTCTCTTCTCCAGGCTAAGGCTTAGTACAAAAACCCTCAGTAGTCTTACTACTACCATAAATTTAGATACTCTTACCCAGGTTAGTAGATCCTTCTTCTCTTTCCTCCGTTCCCCACCTCTTTGACCCTGAGTTCCTGGTTTCCTAAATCTAAACGTTCATTTCTTCGGTTGTGGGGTAAGTACTGAAGTACGACTGTTGAACTTTAGTCAGTACTACCCTTATAAATGTGGTACCTTTGGTCGTTTGTGATGATTACCCCCGAAAGTGGAGAAGGACCTCTCGGTCAACAATTTATAAAGGTCGTGTGGTGGCTTATCACAGGATATTCTACACTGTGCGATATATATACATACGGTTCCCCCCTTTACAATTCCAGTTTATTTGAAACCCTTTTGTGTTGAATGGTGAGAACCTTTAAGGATGACGTGTAATCGTACAATTTCTAAGTCTCTTGATAAAGATATTTCTTTATGTAAATTGAATAAAAAATATTTGTTTCTCAAAAGGTCAATAAATCGTTATCTGAGGAAAAGACAACTTAGAGACAGAGACGGTGTACTTCAAGTACGACGAGATTTGAAAAGAAAAGTTTGTTTTGATTCGACAATCGTGACTGTATCTCTATCTTTCACCGGTATTACCAAGACGACAAGTAAGGGTACCGATAAACTTCTCCACACATCTACTACTTACAAACGTCGGTAAGAACACTGACGACTTTCTGTGAATAATAAATACTGGACTCAAGACCCACCACTAACGACAGTAATTATTACTATCAAATCGGGACTCCGTCTCTTCTGTCGTCTAGACCTCAGAGAGACGAATCGGACTGTAAGGACACTATGTCCTCATCCCCGACATTTCGAGTTTCGTGAATCATGGTCGTGCCCTTCTTCATCGAAAGTTTAAGAAAGGAGTCAGTTCTCGTCCGCGAACCCCCGGGTCCCGTCCCCAGAGTAAGATTTACACCTTTGGTGGCGACCGATTGTCTAACTTTGTCCCTCGAGGACCCCTGGACCACCCTGACTTGCTGACATAAGTAATTCCCTCGGTCCTTCGCCGGTACCCCCAGAACAGGTAGCTGTTGAACCGTCCTGTGTTTCATAAAATGGTTTTCCTTAGAGTGTCGACCTTCCTCGTCCACGCCCGTCGCGTCTCGGTCACGTTTGCGACCTCTCTCTAATTCCGTCCTTCCTTTAACCTAAAAGGGTTCAAGGTTTCCCCTCCCCACGTGATCCTCCTCTTTTCACCACTCTCTTTTCCGTCCCCCGTCCCCCCCATGACTTTAACTAAATCCTGAACTTTATTTATAGGAATTGGTCGTTTCCCCAACAGTAAAACGTAAAAGTGTTAAATTGTCCGGATTTTGGGGTCGTAATTGCCTTAGGTACGGAAGTTGTCTTCTCTAATAGTCAACGACTTGTCCTTGTTGATTTTGATTTGTCTTTTAAAAGTGTCGGAGTAAGGGGGTCCTCGTCCTGGGCCGCGGTCCTTTCGACGAAGAGAGACGACTGGGAGGAGGGTCGGTCGCAAGGGGCAGAGACCTGTTTCTCTGTGTGAGGGTCGGGAGCGATATCGAGATCTACCTACAGTCGTTCACCCTCCGAGAGGGGTTCCGTCTCTTCTTCTTCCGGTCATGGACTTTGGTTGTTGCACACTCCGAAAGAAAGGTCTGTTCCTATTCCACCTTCCACCGGTGTAAAGGTCTTTCGTGACCTCAAGACGGAGACTAGAGCAATCCAAGTTGGACCCCGGAACAAAGGAGGGGATGAAGGAGACTGAGGTCAGTAAACCTTCATTACAAAATAAAAGAACTAAACTAAGTGTTTTACTTTGTTTCGTTTTGTATTTGTGCGTGTCTGTCTGTGTGTGTGTGTATACTCTTCCAGTTGATCTATATTATTGTGTTATTTAGTATAAAACTTTTGGTTATTTCCCAGTACTTTACGCCTCCTTTTTTTTTTTTGGACATGCGTAAGGGTTTTACCGTTTCACGGAGTAGGTATGTAAGTGACCAATGAAACACCGACTCCTGTGTCGGAAGTAGATATATATCACTCCCCGTCTCCACCAGAAAAGGGACGACCTACAAACGGGGAGGTCTTTCCCCCAATTACACGAACGTAAATTTCTGTTGTCGTTAATGTGACCTTTGGAAGAGTAATAATAAGTGTAAATTAGGAGTATTATAATCAGTATAAATTAGAAGTTTATCACTAGCTGCAAGACGTCAGTCAGAGTGTATGTAATAACATAAATCAGGAGTTTTCTTGGGTACTCAGTCCACTATAACACTGGGAGTAAAAGGTCAACTTCTTTGACTCCGAGTCTCTCGAACTCTGTCCGTCCCGGGCCCAGTGTGTCGACCATTCGTCTAGACACACTGAGATTTAGAGAACGAGGAGGAAGCTGGGGAACGGTATTAGGAAACCCTCCGTTCGTACGATCGTTACATGAGACGTCCCGGTGTCTATAACGTGTCCGTCGATAAATCGATTGCTACCTCCTCTCAGAGAAAAAGGTGGGTGGTGGGTGGTTACAATGGGAACTAAGAACAAGGGGTTAGACGAGGGATAGAGAAGTATATGTTGTATGAGAGAAGTTGAGGGTTTCAGTAAGGTACACGGTCTAACGATTGAAACGACCTTACCGACCTTTACATGTTTTTGATATCGGGGTTCTGGGTCTGGATGGGGGAAAGGAAGGATTATCAGGACGGTCTTTCGTACCCCGGGGAACCCGATGTCCCACCTTCTTTCGTTGTCCCTTGTAACTCTCACATGGGTCGTTTATAAACGACTTGACTAATAAAAGGTCTGCTCAGGTGACTTGTGTAGTGTAGTCTATGGAACAAGAGTCCGAAGATCCGTTAAAAATGTAGGAAGGGTAAAAACAGGCTGGGGAAAGGTCAGTCCTGGTCTTGGATCGAGTCCTGGGGTTGGTCTTTTCTTCTTAAGTTTCAGTGGACACTCTGGACGAAAAAAGGGAATCTAAAGAGAAAGACAACGGTAAGAAGAGGGATTTAGGGAAGAGTGTAGATCGGTGAGGGAGTAGGTCGTAGAAGTTACCGAGAAGGGACTAAGATCCTAATTGGGGTTTAAAGAGTTGTTCCGTAAAATGTGGTGGTAGGGTAAGTTTGTGATAAGGGCGTCACGTACGTATTCATATAACCTACCCACCTATCTACGTACCTATCTACCTATCCACCTGTTTACTCACTTACCTACCTACCTGTTTACCTAGTTATGAGTCAAAGGACAATCTTGTAAAGGAGACACGGGTACTCTCTCGTCGTCAGAAGACGGAGACCCTTTTGACTTCTTGGAATAGGGGGAAAGGAGGTTTCAGGGGAAGGACGAACGTGTGTGGAAATGGTGATAACTGTAGAACCAGAAATATCAAAAAAACCGAGTATTAGATAGCATAGTGATCCCCTTTTCGGTGAGGGATTTACCACTTGACAGGACGATTCGACGATTCAGTGAAGTCAACACAGGTTGAGACACGCTGGGGTACCTGACGTCGGTGGGTCCAAGGAGGCAGGTACCCTAAAAGGTCCGTTCTCATGACCTCAACCGACGGTAACGGAAGAGGACTTGACAGGACTCGGGATCCGTTATTCTGAAGATTCACATTAATTGTTGTAACTAAGTTCAGTGAAGGAGGAGTTCGGAGGTGAAAGATCAAACATTGTAATTCTGGAAGTATACCTTGTCTCATCCCTAGAGTCTTCGGGGATAAACAAACTCTTATTCGATATAAGAAATTAAGAATCTATAATCGTTAGATCTTTTACGTCGACGACTTTCTGTAGATCTGTTAGGGGGTTTCATAAACGTTTGTGTCATAGGAGTTCACATTGGTTACCCAGTACTGGAGACGGATTCGGACCCCCTCAGGTTTGACCCGTCGAGGACTTTACCCGGGGTCCCGTAGACCCAGTTGTCGGTTGTAGTTCGAGTGGGAACGACGGACGACGACGAGGACGTCGACCACGGCACACCCCTCCACTCAAGTCGTTGGACTCTTTATGTCAGAAAGTAGTGAGGGGAGATGTAAGGGACTGGGAACCATAGAGACCGGGTATCGCGTGTAAGAGAAGGTACCAGTTTAATTGGATTGCAGAGAGAAAATGGTAAGAATTAGTAAAATCAGTAGGATTACTTCTCGAAACCCCGAATAAATGACGAGGGATAACTTGTGCTCAACCCAAAATAAAGAACACTTAACACTTGTTCTTGAGATAAACAATGACGAAAAATACTCATGCGTGAGGAAGGGACCACTGTCAACGAATTATCCGGTCCCACTTTTTATTCACTAAGATGTCTACGAGGGAACGAAGTAAGAGTTTGAGGAGTGGGTGGGTGATGAAATACTACAAAGGCAGATACTTTATCTTCTCTGAGAGTATACTGGGGAGTTGATAGGACTCGGACTTCCTTTGGACAAGGGTCGGTAACAGGTCTTGACAAGATCACCGACGTACTTGTGACCGGATTTCGTCTCGTGTACATTTTTCTCATTCGTAGTTGTAAGATCCTTAGTCACTTGATTTTACCTGGTCTTACCCACTTAAATTAAGTCTACTGGTAATATATATGATGACACTCGTTCTTAGGGACTCTTCTTTACCTTGTCGGGAGTATCAGTTGTTTTCCCAGGTTTTACGTCATGAACCCACGTTATAGTTTTTGATCTCTTATTAAAGACCAACAAAGGTTCCGTTTGGTAAGTTATAGTGTCATTAGGTTCAGAACGGGGTTGTGTAATTACAGTTTCTTCGACTTCAACTTGTCAAGATACTTCTGGATGTTCTGGAAGATCTTGATTGTGGTTTTTTTTTTTTTTCTTCTTCTTCTACAGGAAAAGTGGTATCCCCTGATCTTACGTTTTCATCCTTCAGTTCTCTATGGACCTCATTGTCCGTTCATTGTCCGGAACCTTATGTTTTAATTCGTCCCGTTTCCGATTGTCCCAAAACAGTTCTCTTGTGTGACCAGTATCGTTTGTGGAAGAAGGTTGTTGTATTCTCTTCTGAGATGTGTACCTGTAGTGCTCTACCAGTTATGGTTTTAGTCGACGACGACGATTCAACGAAGTCAACACAGATTGAGACGTACTGGGGTATCTACCGTCGGGTAGTCCGAGGGGACAGGGACCCTAAGAGGTCCGTTCTTGTGACCTCCCCCAACGGTAAAGGAAGAGGTTATGTACTCTCACTTTTCACTTTCACTCCAGCGAGTCAGCACAGGCTGAGAATTGTTGAGTACCTGATGTCTGGTGGTCCGAGGAGGTAGGTACCCTAAAAGGTCTGTTCTCATGACCTCACCCCACGGTAACGGAAGAGACTATGGTTTTAGTCTAACTGATATAAGAAACGTCGACTTCTACCTCTTCGAGATATGTCAGTCGTTTTTGTTCTGGTCTCCAACTGACTCCGGGTCTAATTCTTGAGGAATAACGTTTAAAGTGTGAATTTCTTCCATGCCTTTTGGTGATCTGGTAAGTCCATACTGGACTTAGTTTAGGGAATACTAATATGTCACCTTCACTGTTATCTGAGTTCTCTAATCTAGACTATCTCACGGAGTTTTTGACATCTGTCTCCAACCATTGTGACATGACCTCCACCACTAGTTTTGATGGGGGTTCTTTTTCTTTACGTTTTTCCGTTCGTTTTACCAACAGACTCCTCAGGAATGTTTATCGACTTCCGTTTTCTCTTTTCCTTTCTATATAGGTAGACTTACGTCTCAAGGTTTCTTATCGTTCCTCTCTAATTTTTTTTTCGGAAGGATTCACTAGTTACGTTTCTTTATCTCCTTTTGTTATCTTATCCTTTCTAAGAAGTTCTTTTAATCTCTATGGTTCTTATACGTTTCTACCCGTGTTATTTCCTGTCTTTACAACACCTGGATTGTCTTCGTCTCTATAATTCTTCTCCACCGTTCTTATGTGTCTTCTTGATATGTTTTTTCTAGGATTACTGGGTCTATTGGTGTTACCACACTAGTGAGTGGGTCTCGGTCTGTAGGACGTCAGACTTCAGTTACCAGGAATTCTTCGTGGTGATACTTGTTTCGATCACCTCCACTACCTTAAGGTCAACTCGATAAAGTTTACGATTTTCTACTACGACACTTTCACGACGTGAGTCATACGGTCGTTTAAACCTTTTGAGTCGTCACCGGCGTCCTGACCTTCCAGTCAAAAGTAAGATTAGGGTTTCTTTCCGTTACGGTTTCTTACAAGTTTGATGGTATGTTGACGTGAGTAGAGTGTGCGATCGTTTCATTATGAGTTTTAGGAGTTTCGATTCGAAGTTATCATGCACTCGACTCTTGAAGGTCTTCAAGTTCGACCTAAATCTTTTCCGTCTCCTCGGTCTCTAGTTTAACGGTCATAGGTGACCTAGTGTATCTTTTTCGTTCTCTTAAGGTCTTTTTGTAGATGAAGACGAAGTAACTAATGCGACTTCGGATGGCACAACACATCTAGTGTTGTTTGATACCTTTTGAGAAATTCTCTACCCTTATCGTCTGTTGGAGTGGACGGAGGACTCTTTAGACATATGTCCAGTTCTTCGTTGTCAATCTTGACTTGTTCCTTGTTGCCTGACCAAGGTTTAACTCTTTCCTCATACAGTTCTGATATAACAGGTGGAACGACTAAATTGAATACACGTCTAATGTAGTACACTTTACGACCCGACCTACTTCGTGTTCGACCTTAGTTCTAACGGTATAGTTATTGGAGTCTATACGTTTACTGTGGTGGGAATACCGTCTTTCGTTTTTTCTTGATTTCTCGGAGAACTACTTTCACTTTCTTTTCTCACTTTTTCGACTGAAATTTTGAGTTATAAGTTTTTTGTTTCTAGTACCGTAGACCAGGGTAGTGAAGTACCGTTTATCTACCCCTTTGTTACCTTTGTCACTCTCTGAAATAAAAGAACCCGAGGTTTTAGGGACATCTACCACTGACGTCGGTACTTTAATTTTCTACGAAAGAGGAACCTTCTTTTCGACACTAGTTGGATCTGTCTTATAATTTTTCGTCTCTGTAATGAACTGACTGTTTCCCAGGCAGATCAGCTTCGAAACTAAAAAGGTTATCAGTACACATCTACACTCTCAACCTGGTATTACTTCAGACTCGTGGTTTCTTAACTATGAAAACTTGACACCACAACCTCTTCTGAGAACTTTCAGGGAACCTGACGTTCCTCTAGTTTGATCGGTTAGGATTTCCTTTAGTCAGGACTTATAAGAAATCTTCCTGACTACGACTTCGACTTCGAGGTTATGAAACCGGTGGACTACGTTTCTTGACTGAGTAACCTTTTCTGGGACTACGACCCTTTCTAACTTCCGTCCTCCTCTTCCCCTACTGTACCAACTCTGTCAACCTACTCTACTCCTACTCTACCAACTTACCGTAGTGGATGAGTTGCCTGAACTCAAACTCGTTCAAGACCCTCAACTACTACCTGTCCCTTCGGACCGCACGACGTCAGACACCACAACGTTTTTCGCACTGTGCTGACTCGCCGACTTGACTTTCGTCTAGTGACGTGGGACCTAGATTATCTTCGACCGGATGTCCGAAGTACACCGGTTCCTCCTTGTCCTCACAAACTCCTGACACAAGGTGGTCTCGGACCCGGATCTATTCAGGGTAGGAAGGGACCCAGACATAAGGAAGATATTTCCTCCTTCTGAGTTGAGTGAAGATCATAGTTACTGTTAATATCTCGTGGAGGCTTTTTGGATGATGGTCCTCTACATTTTTGTGTAATACTTCTTTTCGTATCTCTTACATACTAATTTATGTTTTTACGACAAATAAACAAAAATTGTGTCTAATTTCAGGGTCTAATTAGACATTTAAATTATGTTTGTTAGAAGTCCTTTAAGCTGTTCTACTAAGATTTTACTCCCACCACTGAATCAGTGTCTCAGTACAGGTTGAGAAAGCTGGGGTACCAGACTTCGGGTTATCCGAGGAGACGGGAAACCTAAGAGGTCTGTTTTTATGATCTCACCCAACGGTACGGGAAGAGGTCCCCTAGAAGGGTTGGGTCCCTATTTTGGGTTTAGAGCACATTACGTCCGTCTAAGAAATGACTGACTCGGTGGTCAAGTCAAGTCAAGTCAAGTCAGCGAGTCAACTCAGGTCGAGAAACACTGGGGTACTTGGTGTCGTGCGGTCCGGAGGGACAGGTAGTGGTTGAGGGTCTCAAGTGAGTTTGGATAAAGGTAACTCAGTGACTACGGTAGGTTGGTAGAGTAGGAGACGGTAAGGGAGAGGAGGACGGGAGTTAGGGAGGGTCGTAGTCTCAGAAAAGGTTGCTCAGTTGAGAAGCGTACTCCACCGGTTTCATAACCGCAAAGTCGAAGTTGTAGTCAGGAAGGTTACTTGTGGGTCCTAACTAGAGGAAATCCTACCTGACAAACCAAGAGGAACGTCAGGTTCCCTGAGAGTTCTCAGAAGAGGTTGTGGTGTCAAGTTTTCGTAGTTAAAAAGACGTGAGTCGAAAGAAATATCGGTGGTCCCTTTGGGGTTTTTAGCTATACTTTTGTTGACGTATTTTCATTAGTTCTGTAACGGATATACTTCTGTTTCTTCTTGTGTTTTCCTTTAAGTACGGTAGTTCATTTTATTAATATTATGGGATCTTTACAAACTTACACCGTAATTGAGTCCTTATCTACTTATCTGGTTACGTTGTCCTATCTTATTGATGTTTAGTTGATTACGTACCATCCGTCTTATTACCAGAAGGTTTCTTCGGGGGTGGGTATAAAATTAGGGACCTACCTCAGACGCTTACGCAGTGTAATCTACCATATAATCAAATGTCCCCGACGGTATTGTTTCGTGAGGTCTGACGCACCGAATCTGTTGTCTTTGAATGGAAGAATATCAAGATCTCCGATTTTCCAGTTCTAGTTCCACGGTCGTCTCAACCAAAAGTCCGGAGAGAGGAGACACACGTCTACCGCTTTGATAATTACGGAGAAGTGAAACAAGGAGACATGAGTACGTAGGGACCACAGAGGAACATACAGGTTTAAAGGAAAAGAATATTTCTGTGACTAGTCTAACGTAATCCCAGGTAAGTATACTGAAGCAAATTGGAATTAAAGGAGACGTTTCCGTGAAAAGGTCTGTGTCAGTGGAAAGTTCCATTATTCCCAATCTCGAGGTTATGTATTTAATACCCCTCTGTCCTTAGTCGGATATTATGTAGGTCCTTAATTTCAACGTCCACTTTAATTAGTCGACTGGAACTTGCTCAACTCCTCTAATGGACCTAATAAATCCATCCGGGTCACATTAGTGTTCACAGTAAGATTCACTTTCTCCCCCAGTACTCTCAGTTGAAGTCTCACTATATTACACTCTTTCTGGAATAACCGGTAATGACTGAGATTTTATCTTTCCCCGGTACTTGGTTCCATACACCCGTCGACCCTTCTCGTTCCTTTGTCTAAGCGGGGATCTCGGAGGAAGTTTTTACGTCGGGACAGTAAGGGTATTTTGGTAACGACTGAGACTAGAGATCTTGATATTCTATTATTTAAACACAACGAAATTCGGTGATTTAGACGTACTAAACAATATTCTCGTTATACTTTGATTATATAGTACATGTACTTCCTTAATTCTATACAATTTTTCGTAGTAGAGTTTATTGATCTTTTCCTATCTGTTAATCGGTCAGTAGACCAATTTTTATTTATTTACTTTAGTCTAAAGTTACGGTACAGTAAGTGTTTGTACTTTAGGTCTACCTATATTTGGGAATTGTTAGACGTGTACTTTCATTACCTTCTTTTATACCGTCTTACACAAATACTGAAACCTTATTCCTTCCCCTTTATGTATTGTTTTTTAATTATTTGAAATGTTATAATTTTATATTTTGTAAACAACGTTTTCTGTGGTAGTTGTCTCAGTTTCCTGTTCGTTTTTACCCTCAAGAGAAACTCAAGACAACAACAAAAAGGAAGAACTTTTTTTTTCATGGGGACCCTTGTGTTCCGAAACAAACTGACTTCACTTTTTGTTTAATACTAAGGAATCCTGTAAAGAAGGGAAAAAGAGTGGAAGAAACCGAGCTAAAGGAACGTGTGTGGACACCTTACTTGATTCGAGTCGGTCATAAGTGTCCTTTCTTGACGACTTTCCGATTGGATAAATCCTGGACGACTTGTACACCGACTTCAACCGAGAAATAAAGGAGAAAAAGAGAAGAAGGACCAGTGTGTCGACCCGATGTCAGGAGTCCGGACGTCACTCTACACAGATGGACTCAAGATCGATTACCTTACACCTGTGTACTAGAAAGAAGAAAACGACTAAACTGTGTCTATTCCTACGGTTGAACCTTCCTTCACTGTCTCAGTATCTACCTTCCTTGAACCAGGGTTGATAACGGATCTTCTTTCAATGGGTCACTGTCTTTACGGGTATAACCCGAACACTCTCGATCTTTCTTAATATAAATTCTCTGTTATGTAAAAAATCGACCATAAACAAAGTTGGCGACCATAATGTAATTAAGTCTTTAGTTGAACTGAAGAAAACCGTTGAAAGAACCAGACTGTAGAGGAACTGTCAGGTTGTCTCGGTTTATTAAGAAACCCAATTTACTGAAGACAATCTTTGGTGTGGTCACAAAACAGAGTACTGACCTGGGACCTCGACGGATATCACGAAACCAGTACAATCACCATGGTTATTGTGTCTTGTTTGTTTTCTCTACTGGAGACAGAGGGAGGGTGGTCGTCGGAACGGGAGGGACAAAAGGGTGTGGGTTTGTTCTTTGTTTGGTATTTTGTGTAGGACAGAGGACGACCATAAGTTATTTGGAGTGGGTGCCAACGTTTGTCCTTTTTACTTCTGGGTTGGTTCACACAAAACAGGGGACACAGGTCCTACGGTAACGAAACCTGTTGATGTATAGTCTATAGTGAAGATGGAGTTCTTTTCTGTTCAGTCGGTAACTTTACTTAAGAGATGGAAGTGGGAGACTGTGAAGAAGGTTCACCGGTGGGATAAGTTGGTGTGAGAGGTTAGGTCGAAGATGTGATGTTGGTCCCTGTGTGTAGGACCTTTTCCCTACGACGACCTTCTGACCTTTGAGGAATTTCTACACCAAAACAAGTAGGCACATAGGAGGTAGGGTTCCGTGTGTTGAGGTTCTCGTGTTTCTACTTGAACGTAGACATTTCGAGAAAGTTCTTACGGACGACATAGGTTAGGGAAATGGGATGTGTTTCGTCTGTGAGTCATTCAGATGGACTTGGCCTGACCTTACCTTAACCTAACCCTCGATCGACGGTCGACTTTACAACGGAGAAGGGGTGAAAGGGGCCCCTCTCGTCGAAAAATATGGGAGGAAGCGCACAGGTGTCGAGAAAGAACCATGAAGACAAATCGGGAGTGGTATGTTTGAACGTTAGTTAGACGCAGGTACAGACGGAGGGATTCTATGTTGTTTGAGGGGTTTATGTCTCAGTGACACAGAAAAAGTAAAAATATAGAGGTCCGGACCACGTATCTAGAAGACTCCTGTACAATGATTTAATTACTTGTTTGAGACCGGACTACCTCGGTAGAAAGATGGTTTTCCTTAACGTCGAGATTTAGACAATTGAAAATCTCTTTTTGTCTTCCTATTCTTGGTCATAGACTCGTGACTTCCCTCGGACTTTCTCGCAGTTAACGTGTTACGTCGTTTAGGGAGGTTTCCTAAGGTCTAAACTTGGAAACTAAATGTATGAGGGATTTTCAAAAAAAAAAATTAATTCAAATGACGGAATTATTTTGTCAAAGGAGGTGACAATCTGTCCGAAACTACCACTTTTACAAGGAGGAGGATCAGCCACTTTCGGAAGGAGGACGATTGGAGATACCCTAGTCCAACACGGGAGACCTCTTTTGTAGAGACTTTATGACGATCGAGTAGTGTCTCTAGGATCTTCGACGGTGCTAGGACGAACGACCCGGTAGAGTCTAGACAGTGAAGACCATTCATAGCACGTGTCGGTCCCTCAAGGAAAGGGACGGAGGTCGAATCTCAGAGTTTATATATAGGAGAAGGAAAGTCTTTTTATGGGTGTCCTTTCTTTTGGTCGGGTAAGGAGAAACAAAGACCACGACTTTGTAGGATCGTGAGTGAAGATTGAATTTAAGAAAAATAACGTCAGAGACGAAGGAAGTCATTTCTTTCTCTTGAAAACCGGGGACAGGCGATGTATTTCGGATCGGTTACGGAGAGAAAAGGAGAAGGGGGTCATGCACGGGAACCGTTAGGTTGGAAGAGAAAATACTCGACTAAGTATCCAAGACTCACTTGTTTCGGGAGGGAGTTCACGGGAGGTACCGGTGCACACCGACTCGGAAGTCGAGGGGGTCACTGGTCCCGTGTCACGGTCGTCTCAGGCCTGTGTAGGACTCCGGGGACACGGGTGTCGTGTAAGTGAACCTGGTAGTGTACACCCTCGCGATGGAGGTGCTCCCCTACCTTCCTGCACTCTTGGTCGTCCAGGGAGCCCCGTCTGGGTACCACCTGAGTTTGGGAGGGGGCTCTCGTGACCGGGGGTACGGCACTCGAATTAATGAGACGTTCTCCTGTAAACAGTGACCTGAAGGAGAAACAAGAGTCTCTTTCGACCCTCACCCGTGGCCTTGTTTCCGCCCAGAGACGTCTTGTGCCCACTCGTTCCGGGGGACGACACTTAGACCCAGACCCGGGTGCACACGTCTCCAGGTCCCTGTGCCCCCGCCCGCCTTCCTACGAGGGGTGGACTCACCAGATCGGCGGGAGAGTAACCCGAGGGTAACGTGAGCGGGACAGAATTCACTCCGTACCTCGGGACTTCCTTTTTTACGTATGTATTTATTGATTTTAAAATTTTATTTCCTTTTACGGGACTCCCGAAGAGAGGGTGGGGTGAGGGCGTAGGACTATCCGATAGACGAATATTTCGTCAGAGAAAAAACCAATAGTCTTATCGGAACTATAGACCGGAAGTCTGGAGGTCGTGAAGTACTATACTCAGGTATCTCTAAGTATTTTCCAATAACTCGTAGAAAGTTATATATCTGATAGTAGGCACCCGGGGAGTGGGGGAGTCGACAGGGAGGACTGGACAGACCCTTCTCTAAGGAAACCATATTATTAAGAGACTCCATTAAAAGACGTCGTCATAATCGTTTCTTTTCCAGACCTACACTAGTCTCGACACGAGACTCTTTGGACTTCCTCGTCTCGGGCGAAGATGTCTCCTGGTCTCCCGAGGAGACCAACCCTCTTCAGGTTTCCCCTCGGCTCTCTCCACCTCTCTTCTGGTCGTGTGCGTCTTCTCGTCGTCCTTCTCGTTCACTTCTTCCTTGCGGACCTACGGGTTGGTCGTGACTGTTTGACAGGCGACTTTCTGGTGAGGAATCCTTTCTAGTAGGAACGGTGTCGGAGGGTAAGGGACTCGAGACACACGAACTCCAATGGGTTTTAATAAAAGAGAGACGCCACCAGTGTGGACGAGAGAAAAGGTTTCCTGTTTCATGTATGGATACTCAGTGGAAGGCCACATACAGTGTCAGTAAAGGTTTCGTGCGGAACGGAACGAAGAGAGGTTTTACTACGATAGAGAGGAAAGTAAAATAAAGGTCTCTAAATTTTCCGTTAAATGTTTCTTTTCTTTAAGTACTTGACTTATAGATTGAACTCGACCCTGCCCTCTCTTTACGAAATGTATTTACAAAAGTTACGAAGGACGATCGATGGGGGTTTCCGATTCACCCCCATGTGTAAAGAGTCTACTACGTTGTCAAACCCCTTTACTTCACTCATCGGGATCCAGTGTTTGCAACCCGGGACCTATACGTTTGAAAGTTCCCGTCCTGAAGTCCCGGGATGATAGAAGACTCAGAGACGATGGTTGGAACTCGGTTGGGTACGGACGGAATAAGGAGATGGTAACGAGACTAGACTCGTAGACTGTACCTAGACTTGTCTTCCTTATTTGTCGTAGCTGAGTCACCTGTACTCAAACTCATTTGAGGTCCTCAACGACTACCTGTCCCTTCGGACCGTACGATGTCTGGTACCCCAGCGTTTCTCAGTCTGTACTGACTCGCTGACTTGACTTGACTTGACTTGACATCGGTAGAACCTTCTGATCTCTATTGGGGATCGAGACACAGTCTGGGTACGGACTCTGATACCTGTACTTTCGACGGTCCTTTTCTACACCACAGACCTATCTTTAAAATCGGTGTCATGGGGTCCGAGTTCCCGGTCCTTTCTCGGGGTTGAGTGATTGTCAACTCGAAGAGATTTTTAGTACCACACGACACCGGACGTGGGTCGGAGACATTAATGGTTTCACTACAGTCCTTCGACATAAAGGGTTTCCACCTAAGAGTTAAGAGATAAAAGGAGAAATTTTGTATTGACACTGAGGTTCTTTCTAGAGACTTATGTTCTTGGTAAGTCTCCGATAACGTAGTGTCTGATGGTTCCGGCCTTGTAATCCTAGAGGTTCAAGTGGATCGGTCTGGGGAAGAACCTTAAGTCGTCGAGGGGGTTCAACCTATCACCATCTTCCACCCGACTTGGGGTCCAACGTACTTGACGATAGGTCGTCGGGGGTCCACAGGGTCCAGTCTACTAGTCTACTGTGTAAATCCAAGGAAGGTGGAGACCCTACGGTACCCCATCTTCCCGACAATGTCCCTTTACATTGTGAGTGACCCCACTCCGGGTCGTGAGTGAGAATAACCCCTTTCTTCAGACAGGGAGGGAGGGGTAGTCCGACGGGTCGAAGGAGGGTGGTGTCGTAGAGGAGAAGTTGTCCCAGGTCGGTTTCTTCGGAAGACAGGAGAAGGTTCATGTGGTTGTAGAATTTACGTACCGTCTTCGAACAGACGTAGGGTTAGCGAAGACACAGTAGATTCAGTTTCCTCTGTCTTGTTTCTGAGACAAACAAGCCCCCTACCCCAAGTTTTACCTGTTCCCCACTTAAGTTCCTATCTCGAACACAAGTACCTCATTCTACCCCCTCCTGCTCCACAGGTGGGTCTCGTGATTCTCTTACTTCTGGGTGCCTCCCTTCAGACAGGTAGACGTCCCTTGGGTAAAGAGGTGGAGGTCGGTCTCGAAAGACAAGGATTAAGTGTTTGTTGGGGGAAAAGTTCCGAACCCCGGGGAACTATCTAAGACCCAAGTCAAAGAAAACAAAAATAGAGTTTCTCTTTTCCTTGATCTTCGAATCGACTCTTCTCTGAGAAAATTAGGTAGGAACCTCCGTGATCTGGTGAAGCGGTCCGGTGGAAAACGGGTCCTCCGGGAAGACCTCAGGGAAGAGACGAGGGTCTCTTTGGGCTCGGAGGAACAGGACTCCCACATTCTCGGAGGTTCGAACAGGTGGTGGGTGGTCGAAGGTACAGTTCCATATTTTGTCGGCTGCTCGGGTTTGTCAAAGGGATTTATACTAGAGTCTAATAGAATGGTGCCTCCCCAATAGACTGTGTATCTAGAGCGACATATCGAGTCTTTTAATAGGACTGTTGGTGTCTTTCCCTTTAACTCTGTGATTGAGTCCGGGAGTCCCCGGTCGACGTTGTGCCGGGAGCCGGACCGTCAAGAGCGGAGATTTGTCGAGAGGAGACGGAGAACAAAAGGGACGAGAGAGAAAAGAAAGGTTTCCTAACTCAACAGTAGAAGTAACAAGGTATCTACCTTTCCCTCCAGAAAGACTCGGCTGCGGTTCGTGACACACAAGGAATGCCAAACCAAACCTTTATTGAACTTTGAGAGAAGGAGTGGTAGGTGGGGGTGGCGGGGGCGGGTGGTTTGTGGGGGGTGATAGGGGGGTTGAGGATAGTCTCGGGACGTTTCTGACTCGTCTTCGTCGCTCAGAAAAAGGTTAGACGGGACTGGTACACGTTCGGTCTCGTCCGGTCACCTTTGTGACGGGAGGATAGACTTTGACCCTAACCTCCTCACCAAACAATCCTCCCACTCGCGACCCTCCCCCTGTGTCGAGACGGATGTCGGATAGGTCATCAGGCCACCAGGGGCTCCGTGACGACTCCGTCTCAGGTCCGGGGGTTCAATGACTCACCCTCGACTCCTGCCGATGTCCGCACTACGACACGGAGACAAAAGAGCCCGGTCACCCGTAGATCATTAGAGGATCTTCTTCGTTTCTATCTGTTCTCTACCCCATAGTACTCCTTCTCCTCACCTTAGAGTAGGTCACACAACCAGTAAGAGGTAAGCGGAAGGTGGGTGGGGTCTAGATACAAGACGAGACAAGACACGGGACCCCGGGGACCGTTACTGAGATGGGTGACGAAGGACCGTTCCTGAAGGGTCCACCGTGATCACCATTTCTCGGGTGGACGGTTACGTCCTCTGTATTCTCTGCCCTCAATCTAGGGACCTATTCTTGTTAGGGGACCTCTTCCTGAACCGTTAGGTGAGGTGATAAAAACGGACCCTTTAGGTCTCCTCCGACCGGTCGGTGTCAGGTACTCTAACGTTTCTCAGTCTGTACCGACTTCGCTGAATCGTGCGTACGTGACGAAGGACCGTGGGTCGTCCTCGGTCAGTCACCCCGTAGGTCTTCCGTCGATCTCTCTTTTCCACGGTTCCAGAGAGGACGACGTAAAGACCGCACAGGGAGGGGACGGGAGCGAGGGGATCTGTCGGGAGTGGTTCGGGACCTTTGTGACAGGGGACGGAAGACTTAGGTGACTTCCACCTAAAAACTTCGGGATTCCACCAGTGGTGAGGACGCACCCCAGAGGTCCGTGGAGACGAAGGGACACACGGGGAAATGTAGGACGGGTGTGGGGACCTTCGTCGGGGAAACAGTCTCAGAACAAACTTGGGAGACTCTACCAAGAACGGGTCTGAGGTCGACTCGGTGGGTCACACAAGTCGCGTTCATACCTCCAATTTTTTTCTCTTCTCCACTGACAGGTAGGACTCCTCCAGTGTACACGAGGGACTTAGTTGTCGTAGCGTGGTGGACTCCTGATCCGTCTTTGCGTTTACGTACCACTAGACTTGGGATCGCTAAGTCTTTGAGACCTTCACCCAGGGTGCCTGAGTCAAATTTATTCTAAATTGAAATGTTTCAGTAACTTGTAGAGTCAAAAACGTAAGGGAGGACTCACTAAGACTGTGTGTCCCTTCAACGTCTTTATGACCAGGATTTGGAGTTTTCGATACACAGGGTTACTCTTCGTGAAAGAGAGAGAGAGAGAGAGAGAGAGAGAGAGAGAAAGAGAGAGAAAGAGGGGAAAAGGACGGATAAGGTTAGGGTAGGACTTCCCTTCGTCTATTCCCTTCTCTCGTAGGTCTAAAAGGTTTTGGCGTCTTTAACCCAAGGAGGGGGGTTCCAGTAGGTTTCTATTGAGAGACGTCCACCGTAAACGGAGGACCCACCACCGAATCCGATTTCTCCAGTAACACCCACCTATCACGGAACGACTTGACACGTTTTCCCTGTCCACGAAACACTATTTAAGTCATCGACCACGAACGGTACGGACGATGAGTGAGTCTAAGAGACGTGTATTCGTGTCTTCTAGTCGGGTCTGGGAAACAAGAGTTTACGTACTTAGTTGTCGTGCGACCGGTGTTTCCGACGGATTTACGATAGGAAGTCGACATGGGTCGACACAGTGTACCTGACGACGCGAAAAAGTACAAAGCCTTTCAAAAGAATCCGAGAACGACGAGTGTACACCACGTAAGAGTGGGGACGAAATAGGGTCGGAGAACCCTAGATCAAGTGTATACGTTACCTTTATGAGCCGGAAACCTCCTTTCTGTCTTAAGTCAACATTATACTAATGGGCAACCTGGTCCCTTCGGACTGCACGAAGACAGGTACCCCAGTGTTTCTCAACCTATGTTGACTCGGTGACTTGTTATTGTTGGGTACCCTGGTCGACACACGGGTGTTGGTCGATGAAGTAAAGGGTAAGTAGAGGAAGAAAACATTTTACCATCTTTATTATACAGAAACCTCACCCCACGCCTAATTAACTCTACTGTGTCCATGTCACGGAATCACGTTCTTCACCGTGTATCGTTTACAGTTATTTTTGACGGAAAGAAAGGTAAGGAACAGGCCTTTGTGATATTGGGACATAGAGATCTTATTCTTCACCATGCATCTTTTATCCCGTTTGGACCTCAGTCTACCGGACACGAATAGGGTCACGACGGTAAATGACAGACGTACAGAAACTCGTTAAAAGAATTGGAAGTACGTGGAGTTAAAAGAGTAAAAATTTTGTCCCTACTAGGACCGTGGATGGAATAGTCCACTATAAATTTTGAGTACCGTATCATTTTTGGAGTGTAGACAAAGTGACACCTACAGTCGACGATAATAAGTAGTAATTATTATAATAATAACATATAAGACTCACTTTTTGACTCTCCTTTTCCGATACCTCCTCTAGTCGTTTATCCCTCTCAACCCGTCTTATAAACTTTAACCCTGGTGTAATTACACAGACAAACATAATTATAGAAAGAGTGGGGGTTACAAACCCGTTTTCAATCATACATAGAACCGACTCTCAAATCCTGTAATCTCCGTTCTTCTGGTCGTTTCTCTCCTAAAATTTTTTCGACCTTTATTCTCCTTCTCTCGGACCTACCTCGACCACCATTCCCTTTACCGTTTTGACCCGGTTTAGGTTCCTACCCCAGAAACTTTTCAGGAACAGTGTTCCGTGAAGGGTAACCACTCGAAAAGGTAGCGGACCCCTTCGCGTTCAGACAAAAGGAAGGGACTCGAGGACGTTTCAATAACAGTGGGTAAAATAAGTGAGGGAAGGGATGAGACGTCAGAGAGGAAGAAAGAAGAAAGTTTAGGAAGGTTCAAATCGAGGTAAGGGTGAAGGAGATCTTGTGAGGAACCACCTAAGTAGGGGGAGGATGGAGGAGGAACAGGTATCTGGGGACACACCCGACACCAGTCGAGGTCCGACGAATAGTGTTTAAACAGAAGTAAGAATCGTTCAAACGACGCCGAAGTGGGTACGTTCAGAGGAAGGGGTTTGGTAGTATCCGAAGAAGGACCCCCGTTCCTGACGTAGAAGGAATCGAAGACCTGGTCCTGAGTCCTTTCATTAATTTGACTCGGGGGTTCCTTCGGATTGTCCAGGTATACTTTCGAAACTGATCGTTATCCGAGGAAACGCGTTCCGGAAAGGTAGGCCTAGAATCAGGGACCCACGCAGGAACAAGAGTCCAGGGACCCTGTTCACTTTTACCTTTTACTTTTACTTCGTCACAAGAAAAAGGTAAAATCCCTGAACGACAGTCGTAAAGACAGACCTAGGATTGGAGTACTTAGGGGACTGAGGAGTCCATCGAGGTTGAGCGACTTCAAGAAGAAGGTGGTCGTCTTGTCGTCACCTGTCTCCACGGTTGATTTTCCTGGAAGAGAAACTACAGGGAGGAGAGAGAGGGGAGTGGTGTTTAGTCGTCCCTTTACAATCTACCGTCTCAGTCCGACTTTATCTCCAGTTTATTGTCTATGTATAGTTGTTCTTAGTCACATTTTAAGATGTAAAGTTTAGGTTTTTGGTTCACATCTTCATATTATATCACTCTGGGTTAAACTGAAGTCCGAGTTATATTTTATTATTTACAATAGTTCCATCAATTACGTTGGATGTTTGTAACTTTTTATGGATTATAAGTTTCACTATAACCTTGTTATAAAGGTTATAACCTACCTATAACCTTTATAGGTTACTATAAAGGTTTGTAACCTTCACTGTAAAGGTGAGATGATTTAAGTAATCAGACTGGTCTTGATCTTGTGAATCCTAAGAAAATTCTTCCGGTAGTTGGTATCTCTCCCTTTCTGTTTCGTTTTTTTCCCAGATATTTGTCTTAGTGTTTTTTCTTACTTCCTTGACCTTCGTGAATCGGACCTCTTCTTTACAAGGTTCCCCTATGCTAGGGGTAAAGGTTTATAAACTTTTCACGAGGACATTCTTTCTCTACTAAATAAGACAATGAGGTCTCATTTCCTTTCGTCTAAAGTTAAGTTCGTTTTTAAAGGAAAGACGAATTTTTGTATTACCTAATGAAACACTCCACCACCCAAGGAGTGATGATCTTTATAATTACTTTGTGTTAAGGAAAGTCTTCGGACAATGAAAGAGATGTTCAGGTGACAGAAGGATGACGAGAACCTGTCCAGTCCTATGGGGGTGTCCCTGAGTCCCTGTTTTCTCGTTCCAACGAGGTCGTCTTAAATGAATAGGTCGAGAGGTAGGAAACAGGGTACTCCTACGTCATAACGATCTATTTAGTCTGTCTTAATCCGAAGGACTGACTGTTCGACTACCATCTGTGTGTGGGAAGACGGGGTCCTTTGTTTCTTCGTTTCTGTTCTGTTTTACAAATCGCCACTGGAGTTTTTCTAAAGTGAAAGATCTCCTTGAGACCCTTTACTCGTTCCACCATCATCTCTGTAAGTCTTTACACTCTACAGTATGAGACTATGTGACTTAGTGTAGTTCTCTTTAAAAAATCAAACGGAAGGTACTCTGTCTATCATTTCTGTCTCGAATTCTTCCAGTCCGTTGTCGACGAGTTAGACTTTGAGCCGAGACGGTAGATGGCGACGCACTGGAATACCTGTGTTGAAGAGAGTAGATACGGAGGGACGGAGAAGATGTTTTATTCCTGTGATCAGGAGTATCATGAATACTACCAATTGACAAACCCCAAAAAACAAACAAACAAACGAAAAACAAACAAAAAAAAAAAAAAACCGACCCGGTGTGCCCCGGGTCCATGAATTTTTGTAATAATAATAAGTCCCACAGACAAACTCCCACAAAAATCTCGTCTAACTGTAAACTTAGTCATCTGACTAATTTGGTCTTACGGGAAGTATACATCCACCCGGAGTAGGTTGTCAACTTCCTTCTGGATTCATCTTGTTTTGGACTGGGAGGAGGTTCTTCTCTCCTCAGAAGACGGACTATCAGAAGCTTAGCCCTGTAGTTGAGAAAGACTCAGATATCGTCGGACGACCCGAACCTTGAACTCGACCTCATGGTCGAGACGTCTAAAATCTGAAGGGACCATCGAGTCGACCGTTTCTTAGACGGACGTTACGTCCTCTGGGACCAAGTTAAGGACCCAACCCTTCTAGGTGACCTCTTCCCTATCCGATGGATGAGGTCATAAGAACCCGAAGGGACCACCGAGTCGACCATTTCTTAGGTGGACGTTACGTCCTCTGGACCCAACCCTTCTAGGATATCTCTTTCCTTACCGATGGGTGAGGTCATAAGACCGGACCTCTTAAGGCACTTGACATATCAAGTTCCCCAGTGTTTCTCAGTCTGTGGTGACTCGTCGAAAGTGAAAGTGAAAGAAAAAGTCGGAGATATTAACGTCCTCGGTTAAGGAATATCATTTAGATATAGTAATCTACTATCTATCTATTTACTCTCTCTGGGAGAACCGAGAGGAAGAGATCTCTTTGGCTTATATCACAATAAAGTTCTCCAATATAGTTTTAATTTATTCTATTACACTGACTTCGGAAAACCGATACTCAGACCATAGTTTATTTACGAGTCATTTACGTTCGAAAAAAAGATATTCGGGTAAGAATTTCACACTTTAGTAGATTAAGTAAAACAACAACCACCACCACCAAAAAGAAAAATTCCCTTCTCTTTCTGAACATCTGTCCCGATATTTCTAACACCTGTGTACACTAGTGAGGGAATCTTCTTACCGACGTCTCACCTGTAGTCGTCACGAGAGGTCCCGAGGATTTGAGTGGACAGGTTCCTGAAAGGAGGCACCGTCTACATGGGTGGTCCAGAGACCCCTCAACGTCGGTGTATGAGACCAGATCTCTTCTAAAGACAAACTGTTTCTATTGTCGTGTCGGGACTCTGTTCCTCCTCTACGTTCTAAGGGGTCGTTACGGATCGTAGGGAGACGATACAACGGGTTTTTTGGCGGTTGACACGAGTAGGAGGGACTGAGGTTTTGGTTTCGTAAACAGGTTTGAGACCTGTGTAGTGTGGAAGTGGGGTATTGGAGGAGGAGGAAACCAACTCAGGGAAGGGTGACTTTAGTATGGGTAATAAGGTCTTCCCGACTGTAGATGGTGGGGATAGGACTGTCCGAGACTGGTGAGGTTGGTGTTATTAGTGAATAAACGGTGAATATTCCGGGAGTACATTATAAATGAGTCAGTAAAGAAAAGTAGACATTGGTCACGAAAAAGACTTAGGGAAATGTACGAAAATTTTCTATCTCTTGGGGTACAGAATTGGAAATGGTTGTGGACAACATCAGGGTTTAGTCAAAGGAACTGATTCACTATTCATAGGAACGTTGAGGAGTCGGTAGTCGTGGAGGAGTCCAAAAGGATTAGAACCCGCGACTGTGGGTTTGGAAGTACTCATAGTCTTAGTGACCTCTAAAGAACACTCGACGTCTAAGGACCTAGAATGGAGTTTCGATACTTTATTCTTGGAGGTCCCTACCCCGGAACCTCAGACTTATAAAAATTTCCACGAGTCCACTGGTACTACTCATCGATCCAAACCCTTGAATTCTATATCGTTGTAAAAGGGTACAGACACATAAGAGGGGTTTGTTGAGTTGAGTAGGTTCTGGCACAACAATTCGGTCGGAGGAATACCGTGGGTATGTTGTAAGAGAACGGGGAACGGGAAAAGTCAAGTGGTTTGTTGAGAGAAAAATTGAAGGAAGGGAGATGTAGGGAAAGAACGGTTACTGCATGTGTAGAGAAGGGAGAGTCGTGGGGCTGAGGTCGAGGAGGACTTACCTGAGAGTGCACCCGTGGTAGAGACGGAATCGGAAGAATTGTTCGTACGGAGTCTCCTGGATGGTTTTTGTAGAACAGAATATGTGACTGATAAATTCCTACAAAGTGGGTACACAAACAAGGTTCTATTTGTTCTTATTCCGACTAATTCACCTTATACGGACTTTAAGATGGAGATCAGACAGAGAATAGAACGTTATTCAAGAGTTTGTCCTGAAATTTTTGAGAAGTAAATTTCTTGAAATCACGGAAACTCTCGTACTCTTCTCAAAGTATTTTTACGTCAGAAGGATTTACTTCAGAGAGTTGTTTCTCGGTCGTCGGAGTTAGGGACGGAAAGTTTCTGTACAAAGTCAGTCAAGTCAAGTCAGCGAGTCAGTACAGGTTGAGAAACGCTGGGGCACTTAGTGTCGTGTGGTCCGGAGGGACAGGTAGTGGTTGAGGGTCTCAAGTGAGTTTAAGTACAGGTAGCTCAGTCACTACGGTAGGTCGGTAGAGTAGGAGAGAGCAGGGGAAGAGGAGGACGGGGGTTGGGGAGGGTCGTAATCCTAGAAAAGGTTACTCTGTTGAGAAGCGTACTCCACCGGTTTCATAACCTCAAAGTCGAAGTCGTAGTCAGGTTACTTGTGGGTCCTGACTAGAGGAAATCTTACCTGACCAACCTAGAGGAACGTCAGGTTCCCTGAGAGTTCTTAGAAGAGGTTGTGGTGTCAAGTTTCAGTAGTTAAGAAGTCACGAGTCGAAAGAAGTGTCAGGTTGAGAGTGTAAGTATGTACTGATGACCTTTTTGGTATCGGAACTGATCTGCCTGGAAACAACCGTTTCATTATAGAGACGTATAAATTACCCGTGATTTAAGATCTTATATTCTAGACCTTCCTTTGGAGTTACGGTAGAAGAGACTCCCGACTTTCAGTGTTTTTCAAGAATCTTGTGTTTGGTTCAAAAGTTTTGAAAGAGACTTTACAAACAACAGGTTCCGGTGTGGAGACAGACAGGTGAGCCTCCACCTTTGCCAATTAGGAGAGGAGTCTGACTTAATTAGG
Organism: Capra ibex; assembly: GCA_006410555.1. Lineage (NCBI taxonomy): Eukaryota > Metazoa > Chordata > Mammalia > Artiodactyla > Bovidae > Capra > Capra ibex. The sequence continues at coordinate 27,311,956 of SJYO01016970.1, read as the reverse complement.
AAGTGTGTAAACGTGGTCGATAACCTCCTTATACTGGTGTCCAATGACTAAGAGATGTCGTCCACCATAATAACTATGAGCCCCGGGGGTTTAAGAAATAACAGAACCCTAAATATCCTATAAATCGTGGTAGCGACTCTAGGCGATGGTCTCCGGTGGTCGTGAGGAAGGAGAGGAAAGTCCCCGACCTCCTGTTTTGACAGGAGTCACTCTCAGTGACGGGAAGTCTGAAGATGTGTCAGGGGTGAAAGGTCCTCGAGTGTCAGGTCGACCCTGTAGTTGGGGATGTGACTATGAGTGGTTTGGGGTACTATTCAAGAGATTGTCCTGGTACTTGTTCTTTCTCCCTCTGGGTCGAGACGGGTGTTCACAGTCTTTTTCGAAGTTTCACCCCCGCGAGACCCCCGTTTAGTCCGAAGGGACCTCCCAGTCGTCATTTCGTAGGCGGACGGTCACGTCCTATGTGTCCTCTGGGTCAAAGTTAGGGAACCCAACCCTTCTAGAGGACCTCTTCCCTTACCGTCGGGTAAGGTCATAAGAACGGACCCTTTAGGGTGCCTCCTCGGACCGCCCTAGGTATCTCAGGTACCCCAGTGTTTCTCAGTCTGTGTTACCTCGTGCCTTCGTGAGTTTTTGTATTCCTTCCCATAAAGTTCGAACGTGGTTTTCGTACCTTCTCGCACCTCTTAAGCTTCTTGTCTTTTGACAACCCTCTCAACCTCAAGTCTCCGGGACCACTTTTCACTGTTTCGAACTTCCTAAATTGGTCTGACAACGGTTCGGGAAGACTGGGAACACAATAGGAGGGTGTCGACTGAATAAAATCTATGAATAAATAAATAAACCGATATGGTCCAGAATAAACACCGTGTGTACTAGAAACTAGAAGTAACGTCGTTCCCCCTAGAAATCAATGACGTACGTCTGTGAATCGACACTGTACACCCTAAATCAAGGGACTGGTCCCTAGTTTGGGGCCGGGGGACGTAACCTTCGAGTCTCAGAACCGGTTACCTGGTGGTCCCTTCAGGGGAGGCTAAGACTTTCACTTAAACGAAACCTCGTTTACCTCGCACACAAGATCGCTATCATTCACCTCTAGTAACCCCGACGTAGTGTGCGATACTTCAGTCCGGAGTCTCAAAGATAAGTAGTCGGAGGAGATTTGGTTTCTGTAACCCCGTTGATGTTACCCACAATCTTACGATTCAAATTTATTCTAGTGTCACTTATGGTCGAGGTAAGTTTGTGGAAAAATCCATAAAGACAGTTAAGAGACTTCAGTCCTCACTTCAGACCCCGTCTGTCGGTAGTCACGACGGGTTGTCCCTACTGTTCCGATTCCTCCGTTATCGTTGTGTCATCCTTTCTGCCCCTACTTGTATCCTCCGGACCTGACTCTCGGGTCGGTGGTCGTTAGTCGGACTGAGACGACGACCGACCGACTCAGTGATGTCAAGGGGTCCGGATAACGTAGTGGACATCTACCTTCCTTAATGTTTTTGGGAGTTTCTCCGGAACCAATTCGGTGTAGTGAATCGACCAGGAGTTAAGGGGGTCTACCAGTTGTACATCTGACTTGACCTGATCACCAAACCCCTGTAAACCTAGTGTCAGAGAAAATCCTCACTACTTTAGATATGGACCGAGGGTGCGAGGTCCCCCTCTTTTTCCTGTGGTCACGGTAAAAGAAAGTAAATTCCCGTAACAGTCTCGAGAACATTCAAGGTGGAATCCTGGGGTCATGATCTAGTAGAAAAGATTCTAGAGTCACTTGAAACCTTAAGATACTAGGTTTCTCGAACGTAGAAACCTAAAAAAACGCCCNACCCTGAAACGAACCTACCCCGTCAACGGACGACTATTTTCCTACCTTTTTCGTGAATTTCAAAAAGATTTTGGTCTTTCGGGGGACACTCATCAGTAACGAGGACCGGAAAGGTCCCAGGGACACGAGGAGAGATAGCTTGGTAGGGACGGGATAAGTGTCGAGGAAGGTGGTCAGAACGTCCGACCGGAGAGACGGGAAAGAGAGTAATGGGTGAGTGAGGCACAGGGAGACATGTCCCCGTTTACTGACGCACAGACATAGGCATGTACAAGAGGTACACAGATTGAGGAGAAAAGAATAAATAAATGAACAAATAACCGACGTGACCTAGAAGCAACGACACACACCCGTAGGAGATCGACCCACTCGTCCTCGATGAGAATCAAAGTCACAGACGAGAAGAGTAAAGCAGCCGAAGCGAACAACGTCTCGTGTCCGAGATCCGTGTCCGAAGTCATCAACGTCGTGTGTCCGAGTCGTCAGCTCCGTGTACCCGAATCAACGAGGTGTCGTACACCCTAGAAGGGTCTGGTCCTAAGTTTGAGCACAGGGGACGTACCGGTCCGTCTAAGGATAGGTGACATGGTAGTTCGTTGCAGGAATTGAGAGGAAAAGAAACATAGAAGGGATTGGGGAGTGAACCCCAAAGGGACCACCGAGTCTCCCATTTCTTAGACGGACGTTACGTTCTCTCGACCCAAGCTAAGGACCCAGTCCTTCTAGGAGACCTCTTCTCTTACCGTTGAGTGAGATCATAAGAACGGACCTCTTAAGGTACCTGCCTCCTTGGACCACTCGATGTCAGGTACCCCAACGTTTCTCACCCTGGGTCGACTCAGTGTGTGTTTGTGTGTGTGTGTGTGTGGGTCGAGTCTGGGAAACAGGTTCATACGTCCCGTATCTGGGAAACAGGTTCATACGTCCCGTATTTCTCTACTGGAGACCTTCTGAGATAGGTTGACTGCGTATACTAAGATACAGTGACTCCTTTGGTTTCTTTCCTTTTACAAATAATTTTAGTCACTTTAGATTGTTCCCCCACCCCTGTTCTCTCTTACGGACTTAAGGTCGTGAGAGGGGTACCTCTCTCCCACCTTTTTAGGTCCGGAAGGACGGACCTGTCCGACTCTAGGGTCGGAGGGGTCTCGGTCTTTAGTCACCTTTATATATATATAAAAATGATGTGGGAGTAATGTTTATTTTTGTCACAATGTAGTTATGTCCCCAACCAATTTTACGTAAGGTTGAAACGATTTGTCCCTTACGTAGCTTTGCGGATATTATTATAGTTCGTTCCGTCAGGGAGACGGTTTGAGTCTGCCTCCCCTTAAGTGTGTCGGTCCCTTTTAGACAAGAAGTAGTTACAAAGTTATATAAGTCACTTCGGCCCCTGTAAAAAGACTCTAACTTCGTCTAACGGTCGACGGTTATGATACTAAATTAAGGAAGAAAAAGGGGGAAGTGAACTTTTTTTTAACGGTGTTCGTAAACCACCCGGTACCTCCGGGAACCCATTGTGCCTAGAATGGATCTACCTCCCTGTCCTACACCACCTTCTGATCCTTCTCTTTCTCTTTCCGTTCTTTTGTCCTTTTCTTCCCACCTCCTTCTCCTCTCTTTTTCCTTAGCCCCACTCTCTTTGTTCCTCTTTACACCTTTTTCTTACCTCCCCCCTCCCCTTTGCTGTTCTTTTCGTCCTTTTACTCTCCCTTCTTGTCTCCCTTTACTCTTCTTGCACCCAACACCCTTCTGCTCGTCTCCTTTGTAGTGTATGTCTCTTCCTTCTTACTTCAGAATTTCTAGTATCTCCACTCGAAGGCGAATTCATAGGTCGTCCTTGACGTCGTCACTTCAATAATTATTAACGGGGTTTGGTAAGTCGAGTCTCGTTTCTTGGTCCGGGAGGACTGAGGTCGAATCACGAGGGGTGAGGAGTTGTTCATCTCTCGTCCCGTTTCTCTCCCCTTGATTCTGATTCTACTCTTAAAAGTACATACGTGTAGACGTACACCGCAAACCGAAGAAGTTTGTAGATATAGTAGATTATAGTAGGTTATAAGATTTTAGATTGTCCTAGACTATAAGTGTCTCGGGACTAAGAATCGGGGACCCTCGAAGGGCACTTCACATAGAGTCTAGATCTCCTGTGACAAAAGACGGAGTAGTCTAGTATTTACCACCTTACTCTCGTGACTTCCCGTAGTCTAACAGTGGTCCAATTCCGAACCGGAGATCCCACTAGGAGATTCGAGGGTATGGGTCCGAGACCGAAGGGTCCCACCATTCATACGACTGTTCTACGTGGGGGAACCCATGGACCTTTAGGGTTTGAGGTCCCGGGGCCACCATCGAAACCTTCTAAGTCAGTAGGGGAGTCTCTACTCCCGGAAAGACCGAATCCGTAATCAATGGTAAAAAGTCAGACAGTAAATCAATTGTCATAACAGATTACAACTAAATAAAACCGTTACCATAACACCAACATATTCTATTATTAATTATAATCCCCGTTGACTTACTCTATGTGTCCTAGAGAGACGTGATACAAATATTGATGACATTTTAAGAAAGTTTTAATTTTTTTTTTTTTTTTTTTTGGAAGTATTACTAGAGTTTCCGGTCCAGACTGAAATCTTCAGAAGTAATCATAGACCCGGGGTCGGAGACCCGAGACCGGTCACTGAGTGGAGAGGGGAGAAGGAGGAAGTCGAGCAAGGATATGTTGTTCCTCTGGATGTGTCTAATGTGCACCTGTACGACCCGACGAGAAAGTTCAAGTCCGGTGTCGGGGGACTGGTATGTATATGGGAGAGGAGCCGGTGGAGACCCCTGGGTCCTACACCTGTCATCGACAAGTCAGGTAGGAACTCTCTTGTCTTTCCGAGTCCCGGTAAACCGGTCCCTGTAAGTCGCAGAACCCATGGTCCTTGTCTTCGTCCATACTGAGTCTCCGAGGTTCCTCCGTGTAAGTACCGTAGAGAAGGACTCTTCCCCGTACCTTCTCTTGGACCTTCCAATTCTCACCGAGTAACCGAAAGAGACAGAGGTATTTCTGTCTCAGAGACGTGTGTCACATGGGAAGTCTGGGACGGGTTTGTAAGGGGGCGGTTGAACAGGGGAAAATCCTTCCTAGTGACCAAAGTGAGGTAGGGGTTTGTGTCTCCAGATACGGGAAGAACTAAGGTGTAGTTGAAGACTTGAGGATGACTACAGGACTAATCTTAATAAATACATGTTCAGACACAGAGTAAGTGATCTGACTCTTGAAGAGTTTCCGTCCCTAGATAGAGCACATAAGGGTACGGGGTGTAGATCGTGTATCTATCCATAATGGTTAACTACCAATTTAATAACATAGGAGTCTCTCAGTCCTTTCGTGTCGTTCTCCAGTCCTCTTATGTAACAGACCTTATTCCGTTAGAACCAAGGTTAAGACTGAGTGTATGAATTAACGCTACACTGGCACTTTTTCAATAAATTAGAGAGGTTCCGGATCGAAGAAGGAGTCTCAACAGTAGTCTTAACTTACTTCGTCCCTGAAAGGACCACGAGTTACCAATTCTGAGGTACTTAGGTCACGTCTCTCACACCCAAACTAGGGACCAGTCCCTTGATTCTAGGGTGTACGGAGACCCACTCCGGTCTAAAAAAAAAAATTAAGGAATATACGTCTTAGATTTTTCTGTACTGTGTCTACTCGAATAAATGTTTTGTCTTTGTCTGAGTGTCTGAATCTCTTACTTGAATACCAAGGTCCCTCCTCCTCCTCTCATCACCCACCCTCCTACCCTGCTGTCAATGTCTCACACCCTACCTGTGCATATGTGACGAGAAAAATTTTATCTATTGGTTGTTCCTGCATGACATACCGTATCCCTTGAGACGAGGTACAAAACACCTTCGGAGGAGCCCTCCCCTCAAACTCCCTCTCACCTATCTACATATACATACTGACAGAAACGACAGGTGGACTTTAATAGTGTTGTAACAAGTAGTCGAAACACGACACGACACGACTCAGCGAGTCAGTACAGGTTAAGACGCTGGGGTACCTGACATCGAGTGGTCCAAGGAGACAGACACCCTTAAGAGGTCCGTTCTTATGGCTTCACCCAACGGTACGGGAGGAGGTCCCCTAGAAGGACTGGGGTCCTAGTTTGGGTCCAGAGGGTGTAACTTCCGCCTAAGAATTAGTAGATTCGGTAGTCCCTTCGGGTTCTTATGATCTCACCCATCGGATAGGGAAGAGGTAGGTCCTTAGTTTGACCCCAAAAGACGTAACGTCCGTCTAAGAAATAGTCGCCTCGATGGTCCCTTCGGTGTAATTGGTTGACATACGGTCGTGTTTTATTTTCTAAAGAATTTCTTTCTTTTTTGTTATTTTGTATAATGACATTATTAAATTGAATAATGACTACTCCTTAATTAAAATATTAAACACAAATCAAACCCTATTAAATTTTCAAAAATGTAAAAATTTTTTAATTTATTTTTCTTAACTTACTTCGTTATACTGGTTGGATCTATCGTATAATTTTTCGTCTCTGTAATGAAACGGTTGTCTCCAGACAGATCAGTTCCGATACCAAAAAGGTCTCCAGTACATACCTACACTCTCAACCTGACACTTTTTTCGACTCACGACTTCTTAACTACGAAAACTTAACACCACAACCTCTTCTAAGAACTCTCAGGAAACCTGACGTTCCTCTAGGTTGGTCGGGTAAGACTTCCTCTAGTCAGGACCCACAAGTAACCTTCCTGACTACGATTTCAACTTTGAGGTTATTAAGTCGGTGGAGTACGCTTCTCGACTGAGTAACCTTTTCTGAGACTACGACCCTCCCTAACCCCCGTCCTCCTCTTCCCCTGCTGTCTCCTACTCTACCACCTACCGTAGTGACTGAGCCACCTGCACTCAAACTCATTTGAGGTCCTCAACCACTGCCTGTCCCTCTCGACCGCACGACGCTAAGTACCCCAGCGTTTCTCAGCCTGTGCTGACTCGTTGACTTGACTTGACTTGACTTACAACAACTTCGTGAAACGTCTCGTGAACCGTAAATCACTTCTGAGTTATTCACACCGCTTTGTCGTTCTAGTCCGACGGTCATAGTACCCAGTCAGGTACGTACTCGGGTAGACGAGTGTGGAGTTACCGACAGAAGGTCAATAGAAATAAATCCAGGACCCTCTTGGAGTCGTCTTTTATCTACTCCGTTTAGGTAGGTTCACTGGTCTTTTTGATCTTTTAGTCGGGGGATGGGTGAGGACCTTCTTTATTGGGTGACACACACGATTAGGGTCGTCGGCGGGTTGTGGGAGAGAGACATTTGAGTCCGGTCAACCTGCGGCGTCCGGGAGGTTCGATTGACGGCTAACTACCCCGGGGTCTGTGAAGGGTCTCTCGATTGTGAGGTAGTAGAGACCGGTTCAGGGGGTATAGAGTCGCACCGACCACTGTTACCGCTCTGTGTAGCCCCTCGACTGTTCCTTCTTTTTTGACAAAAGTTCTCTAGTTGTGTAGTTGTGGACAATCAGTTTCGATCGATTGAGGCCGTCGGACCTTACGGTTTGTTCTTTTTCCGTACTTTCTACCTAGGGTGTCGTCGTCAGTGTCTCTAACTCCAGAGTCTCGTCTACCGGGACGCACCAGTGTCTTCTCCTTCCACACTGTCGAGTTCCGACCTGGTTCAGGTAGAGTTTACACGAATTTCACTGTTTTTTCGTCTTTCTTATTCTTTCATTCTCTATTTTAGTTTAGGTTTGGGATTGCGGTTTCTTTTTCTTTACTAAATTCTCTTTTAGTAGATTCCTTTAATTTAAATGTACGTTCTTAAATTGTTCTATTTCTTGTAAAGACTTTACATTTCATTTTTCTAAAATCTACATTGATTCGCTTCTGTCAGTCCTAGATCAAGATCCGTTCATTTTGCCACCACAGGACTTTTTCGACAAGAGGGAGGTCCGGAGAAAAGACCCGGGCAATCGTAAAACATTTGCACGATCAGATGACACTGGTGTATAAAAGATCTTGTTCAAGACTAAAGTTCATAAGATAGGAAAAGACGGGTACCCAGGTTTTTAAAGTACCCGAGAACTTAACCCTCAAGTCTTTTACTCAAGTCATATGATATTCAGTGTAATATCTAACTGTAAATATATGTCTAGACAGAGGAGGAAATCCAGTACTCGGGAAACTTCCGTTTCTATACAATAAGGGGAAAATTAGGGATCAAGAATCGGACCATAGGTTGAATGTCATCCAAGAATCATCTGTAATTAACTTCTTATTTACTTACTTACTTGATAAAGCAGGGACATTGTACTATAATCACCTTTCTGTTCTGTGAAACCCTAGTCTGTTTAAACCTAAACTTTGGACTATGACAGACTGTAGTCGGTTCGATTATTCGTATTAGCATATAGACATTTTTCCCTATGATTAAAAACTGAGTACTTTAACAATACCTCTATTACTCTCACCACATACATTTTTTTGAAACGTCTATAAAAATTTAACGTCACATTAAATGTATTTCACCCTTTTAGAATTCATATGTCGAATTATTAAAACATGTGTGAGTCCATTGGTGGTGTGGTGAGTCTAGTTTTATATCTTATAAGAGTAATTGGGGTCTTTCAAAGATCCCGTCAAAATTTCGTACCAACGTTTAAGAAACTGGGTGGACGGTGACTCTCCACCCTAGGTGCAAAGAGAGATACTTAGACCCGTGCGAATACTGACGGAACTGTGTCTTAGGTCGTCCTCACTGTGTCACACTGGTGGTTCCGATGTGGTCGTTCCTTGTACGTCCAAGACAGAATAAGAGACTTGTGAGTTGTGGGACTCTGGTCCATACTTGAGACTGGTGGTTCCGATGTGGTCGTTCCCAGTACGTCCAAGACAGAATAAGAGACTTGTGAGTAAGAGTTGTGGGACTCTGGTCCATACTTCAGACTGGTGGACTTTAGTGGGATCACGTCTCCGGTATACGTCTATGAGGTCAGTCGTAAGGTCGACTCAGGTCGGAAGGTTGGTTCCCCAGTCTATACGTTCCTTCGGTAGGACCTGAGAGTTTCAGTCGGTAGAACCTGAGAGTTTCAGTCGGTAGAACCTGAGAGTTTCAATCGGATGTAGTTACGGTGTGCCTTCTCTTCTTAGTGAATCAGTTTGGGACGGACTTAAGGACTGGGTGTTTTAACACCTTGTGTTATTTCGTTACCGAAATTCCGTGGTCAAACTCCTATTAAACAATGAACTGTTGTCTATTGACCAGTAGTATATACATGGGGACGGGGTAGTCATCGTAGAAAGGAGGAAGAGACTCTATTAATGTAAAGACAAATAGTAGTATATAAGTAAAACCGACGAAAGTTTGCAGTATATTTATCTTAGTACGTTACATCTCAGAAACACTGATTGAAGACAGTAAAGACTCTTAGCACATAAAACAGATATAGTCACTTAAAATGATTTATCATGAGGTACAATAATTATGTGATATTGAACAACTGGACTAGAGGACGACTCTCTGTAAACCTAACAAATGTTAAATGTCGAAAATGATTATTTGGACGATAACTTGTAAGGACACGTTTAGAAAGAATTTGTATATAAAAGTGGAGAGAACCTATTTACGAATCCTGACCTTAAGAACCTAATCTCTCATCCACGTACGACAGTAGATATTCTTTTCGGGTCAAAAAGTTTTCTCAACGTCGAAAACGGAATGTTGGTCGTCGATACTCTCAAGGTCTACAAGGTGTGAGAGTGATTGTGAAGTATAACGGTCAGCAAGATTTGAATCGGTAAAATTGTGCACAGGTCATCATGGAGATAAGTAAATATAATGTCACGGAGCTACAGATCATGATAACTCACTGTATGACTGGTGAACTTATAAACACAAAGACCTTTAGGACAAGTTAGGACACGGTAAAAACTTAATCTATCAAACCAAAAAAATGTTTATTCACATACAAAAAATTAACCCATGAAACAAAACATATAAGACCTATGATCAGAAAACCCTTTATCAAAGTGGGTGTATATTGAACAGAAAAATTGGAAGAATTACAATAGAACACTACTTGTATTTAAACAAAAACTCAAAACTACTCTAGGTTAAATGGTAAAAAAACATCAAACGCTGAAACACCGGATTTATTAAACCGAAGTGGGGTGGGGTGTCTATGTTTCCATAAGAACATGATTTCCAAAATTACAAAAGTGAAGACGTAAATTCAGATACTGAGTAAGGTTTAATTGAACATACATGGAATATGTGAACCCCGATCTCAAAGAGAAAATAGGAGGTATAATTATAGATCAACAAGATCATGGTGAGTGACTTTTCTGGAAGGAAGGAAAGGGGTAACTTGTCGTGACCATAGAAACGACTTTTTATTCACCGGTATATATACACCCAGATGTGGGAAGGTTTCTACCAGATGGACAGGTCCACGGACTTTACGATGGTAACCTCTATTAATAGAGACATTAAACGTAATAAACTCAGAAATTTTAGGGTTTATAGATACTATATTGTTTAATTTGAGACAAGAGTTAAATACGGTACCCCAAGACCTCAAGTAATTCAGAGCTATCGTCTTTACGGGACCCGTTTTTAAGTTTTCTGGACCCAATGTCTATCAAGATTAAGTTGTTTGTAGACGACTCCCGAAAGAGAAGCGGTCCGTCCTACGCACCCACACAATCTCCTCCCCTCTCCTGCCTTTTCTTCTGTACAAGGGACAGGAATTCCCTCGTCGACCTGACATCTAGTTTAATGGACTCTGGGGAAAATGACTAGGGTACAAGGTGTTTCTTGGGACCTTGGGTCTCGCCCCCTAAACCTCTTAAAAAAAATGAGGAGATCTTTAACGTGTTTAAAATTCTGTGATCAGTCAAGAGATGATTTACTGTGACTAGTTGTACACGGAATTTAAAGAGACAACAACTTCTCCGTAATTCTTTCAGGAGTGAGGACTCCATTAAGTATATTTACGAATCGAGACTTGAACGATAGATCGTTCACGAAGTGTACAGTTAACGATAGTAATACTAGGAAACGTCCCGACACTGTTCTTGTTTTAGTGTCGTAGTGCCTTAGAGTCCCAACCTTCCTTTGAAGGTTGACCTCTATTCGTCAATTAATATCCTTAATAGACCATTATAACAAATTCTTATAGTCAGGGTTCCGAGGTTAGGTTCTAACGGAATAAAACAGGGTATCACTCCGGACCCTTGGACATAAACTTTGTTTTTAGAGACTTATAAGATACTAGTTGATTCAAATGTCTGGTGGTCGAGGACCGTGTTGACTTGTCTCTAACAACAACAACAAGTCAGCAATTCAGCACAGGCTGAAAAACGCTGGGGTACTTGACGTCGTACGGTCCGAAGGGACAGGAAGTGGTAGAGGATCCCAAACGAGTTTGAGTAAAGGCAACTCAGTCACTACAGTAAGTTGGTAGAGTAGGAGACAGTGGGGGAAGAGACGGACGAGAGTTAGAAGGGGTCTCAGTCTCAGAAGGTCACTTAGTCGAGAAGAGTAGTCCGTCTGTTTATAACTTTGAAGTCGAAGTCAGAGTGAGGAAGGTTACTTATAAGTCCCAACTAAAGGAAATCCTGACTAACCAAACTATCGGAACGTCAGGTTTCTTGAGAGTTCTCAGAAGAGGTCGTGGTGTTAACTTTCGTAGTTAAGAAGTCGTGGGTCGGAAGAAATACCAGGTTGAGGGTGTAGACATGTACTGATAACCTTTTTGGTATCAAAACTGATATACCTACAAACAGCTGTTTCACTACAGAGACGAAAAATTATCCGACAGATCCAAACTGAATCAGATCCGAAAAGAAGGTTCCTCGTTCGTAGAAAATTAAAATACCGACGTCAGTCTCAGGGGTCACTAAAACCTCTTATTCTTTTATTTTAATAAGTGACAAAGGTAAAAAGGGGTATATAAACGGTACTTCAATACGGTGCTAGAAGCAAAAAACTTACAACTCAAAATTTTGTCTAAAAAGTGAGAGGAGAAAGTGGGAGTAGTTCTCTGAGGAATTCAAGGAGAAGTGAAGGACGGTAATTTCGTCATAGGAGACGCATAGACTCCAATGACTATAAAGAGGACCGTTAGAACTAAAGTCGAACAAAAGTGCACTGTCGAACCGTACAGTGTACTACATTAGACGTATATTCAATTTATTCGTCCCCCTGTTATATGTCGGAGATTGACAACGAATCTTGGCACATGTCCAAAGAGTCCTCCGTCCATTCCACTAGACCATAAGAGTAGAGAAATTCTTAAAAGGTGTCAAACAACACTAGGTGTATCAGTTCGAAGGGACCACCGAGTCTGTCATTTCACAGACAGACGTTACGTCCTCTGGACCCAAGCTAGGGACCCAGCCCTTCTAAGGGACCTCTTCCTTTACAGTTGGGTGAGGTCATAAGAACGGACCTTTTAGGGTACCTGTCTCCTCGGACCACCCGATGTCAGATACCCGACCGTTTCTCAGTCTGTACTGACTCCCTGAAGTGAAAGTGAAAGTATGTCAGTCTCTGAAATCGTATCAGTTACGGCGTTTTCATCTACAAAAAGACCTTAAGGGAACAAAAAAGATACTAGGTCGTCTAGTATCTTTAAAATAGAGACCAAGGGGACGGAAAAGATTTAGGTTGAAATTGTAAACCTTTAAGAGTCAAGTGTATGACGATTTCGGATCGAACTTCCTAAAAATCGTAATGGGACGATCGTGTACTTTACTCATGTCAACATGTCAACAAACTTGTAAGAAACCGTAACGGAAAGAAACCCTAACTTTACTTTTGACTGGAAAAGGTCAAGACACCGGTGACGACTCAAAAGGTTTAAATGACCGTATAACTCTCGTCGTGAAATTGTCGTAGTAGAAAATCCTAAACTTTATCGAGTCGACCTTAAAGTAGTAGAGATGATCGAAACAAGTATCATTACGAAGGATTCCGGGCGAATTGAAGTATGAGGTTCTACAGACCGGGATCTACTCACTGGTGTAGTAGTACAATAGGTCCAATAACTCTGGACATAACTTATCAAGAAGACACATAAGAACGGTGGAGGATAATTAGAGAAGACGAAGACAATCCAGGAACGGTAAAGACAGGAAATAACACGGGTATAAACGTACTCTATAAGGGAACCATAGAAGTTAAAAGAACTTCTCTAGAGATCAGCAAGGGTAAATAAAAAAGGGAGATAAAGAACGTAACAAGTGAATTCCGAAAGAAAAGAGAGGAACGATAAGAGACCTTAAGGTGTAAGTTAACTCACATAGAAAGGGAAAGAGGAAACAGAAAACGAAGAGAAGAAAAGAGTCGATAAACATTCCGGAGGAGTCCGTTGGTGAAAAGGAAGAACGTAAAGAAAAAGAACCCCTACCAAAACCAGTGGTGGAGGACATGTTACAATGTTTGTAGGTAAGCGTCAAGAAGCCCGTGAGACAGATGGTCTAGATTAGGGAACTTGGACAAGTAGTGACGACGACATGTTAGTATTCCCTAAACTAAATCCAGTATGGACTTACCCGATTTAAGGGATGAAAGAAGATAAATTCGGACTTAAAACGTTATTCCTCGAGTACTAAACGCGGTGTCAGACGAGGTACAGAAAAAGAAAAGAAAGAAAAAAAAAAAAAAAAAAAAAAAAAAAAAAAAAAAAACGACGTAAACGAACAAAAACGAGGGTCAAGTCGACGTCTTTTATATTAATTAGATCAAAACCATATTTGATAGTACACTACAGGTACACGTCTCAACAGAGAACACAGCGACCTTCTCCCACAAACGATACGGGTCACGTAAGATAACCTTTTTGAGATCGGAAACGGAACGAAGTAAAACATGAGGTTCCGGTTTGAACGGACATTTGATTGAAAGATGAAAACGTAAGGTTAGGGGATACTATTCTTCCTGTAGAAAAAACCACTATCAAGATCTTTCAGAACATCCAGAAGTATCTTGGTAAGTTGAAGTCGAAGAAGTCGTAATCACAAACCCCGTATCTGAACCTAATGACACTTCCAAACGAAACCTTTACTTACCTCTAGTAAGACACCAAAACCTCTAACGTGGGTTCATGATGTCAAACCTGAAACTTCTCTCCGTCCCTACGGATTTAACAGAATCTTTACGACAATGGTATGTTTACATTTATCAAATCAGTTTATTGTAACAATATGACCATTTGTGAAAGTTCTCTTTATCGAACGGGGTCCGTTTAGATCCCTTCCTTTCTCATGCTCTGTCCTCTCCGACGGTCTCTGTGTAAAGTTGTTAACAAGTGTTAATGAAATCTGGGTTTAGGTTAAATGAAGTTCGATCACTACCTCCTTTGGTTGTCCAGACAATCGGTCAAGTTTAAGATTATACTTTTCTTTTTTTATTAATCTCGGTTTTTGTTTAGCTTACGTTCTATTCCGTTTGATTATCCCGTTTTGGGATCTTTTTTTACTAAAATTCCTTGTCAACCACCTACCAACCTACCGTAGTGGCTGAGCTTCCTGTACTCAAACTCGTTCGGTCCTCAACGACTACCTGTCCCTTTGGACCACACGACGTCAGATACCTCAGCGTTTCTCATCCTGTACTGACTCACTGACTTGACTTGAGTTGACTTCCTTCTCATCGTTTAAAGTGTAAGACTGACTCCGTACCGTTGGGTCGTCCTGAAGACTCTCAGCCCCGTTAAGGTTAGAACCCTTTTAGGACGTCTACTGTTCGGTTTCTTTTGGTTGGACTTCTAACAATCACCTTGTTTCGTCCCTCCTCAACCCCGACCAAAACAGACGTTACTTTAAAAGGTACCTAGTGTGTCTAAGAAAAAAAGAAAAGACTCAAAGTCCCACCCACTCGTCTACCGACCTCGTGACCTTCTCTCGTTCTTTTCCTAGACCGACATTAAATAGAATGTCTTTCGGTTTATTTGACATAAAGTTTCACCGCACTTTCAGAGATCCAGTTCTGACTCTGGTCCTCGGTTGTACTGAGGTGGAGGTTTAGAGGTCTCTCCTGTAAGGTGTTCGTGTGTCGGAGTGCACCATCCTTCTCTTCGGGACCCGACCTTCCGCTCTCCGGTCTCACTGGAACTCATTCGGTCAAGGTAAGGGAGTCGGAGTCAAATGTGTAGTAGTGACCGGTGTACAGTAATCTAGGATACCAGTACTGGACCTTCAAGGGAACTCATGATCTACCGTAAAAGAACGAGGGATTCAGAATGACTCTCTAATCCCCTGGGTGACCCCAGTGACGTTTTACGAAACAGATGTTTCGAAGTGGAGGAAAAGGAGCATAGGTCGATACGGAGAGTCTAACCCACCGACTCGGGTGTCACCCTCGACTCTTCTTCCTCTCCCTAACACCCCGAAGGTGTGTCCAGAGGACGGGTCGTCGTTCGGGAGAGAGACGAACTCGTCGTCTCCTGTACTTTTACGAACACCTCAGGGACGATTGTGAAGGTGGAGGTGAGGGAGGGGTGTGTCAAGGGTCGGAGTGGAGGAGTAGACCCGACCCCTTTACTTCTGAATAGATGGTCCCCGTGAAGGTGAGATCTTGTGGGTTTCTTTCGTTACAGGACACACAGGTCTTTCAGTCATTGTATGTAATGTAATATACACTGTGAAACTCTTACGTCTCCGTCCATGACCTTACCATTCTGGTATCAATTCTCTTTGACCTCATAATCTCTCTATTGAGGGTTAGGGTAAGAAAACCCTAAGTGTAGTTCTTGTTCTCAATAGAGATTCTCTGTTTTGAACCGTGACTATGAGAGAGAATGTGTGTGTGTGTGTGTGTGTGTGTGTGTGTGTATGTGTGTGTGTGTAACAACTGTGACACAGGGTGGTCTCGTTGTTTCAGGTTCCTCTGTGTGTATGGTACGGGGGGAGGGGGTTGTCATTTTCGACCTCTTCAACTAAAACAAGAAAGCTCACAGAAGAGACGAAACGGAAATACCGAAGAACCACCCCACTGGACAAATCAGGTTAATGACTGATCCAACGGTCCCCTGATGGATTTGGGGTAATCGAAATACTTTTCACCGTTCTGGTTGAACGAGTCAGTTTTAGGGACCTCAACCACTACGGAGAACTAAGAGAGAAGAGTACCTTTCGTACGTTGGTAAAACTCTCCAACTTCTAGTTTACTTTGTATAATTGTCACTTGTACTAGCACTACAATGCCTACTTTGTAAGAGACCTGAGGGAAAGTGGAAACTTCTACCAGGACATAAAAGAACGTAGTTTGGGTGACAATATACAACCCATCCTATGATCCGACTCGTCAAGGTGTGAAACTCGGAGTCCCGGGAGACAACCGTCCAGTGGTTACCCTGAGTTGAATTCCTCTGGGTCGTCGTTCCTCTAGATAACAAGTAACGATTCAGTACAGGTTGAGAAACACCGGGGTACCTGACGTCGTGTGGTCCGAAGGGACAGGTAGTGGTTGAGGGTCTCGAACGGGTTTGAGTACAGGTACCTCAGCCACTACGGTAGGTTGTTAGAGTAGGAGACATCTGGGGAAGAGGAGGACGGAAGTTAGAACGGGTCGTAGTCCCAGAAAAGATTCCTCAGTCAAGAAACGTAGTTCACCGGTTGCATAACCTCAAAGTCGAAGTCGTAGTCAGGAAGGTCACTTGCAAGTCCCAACTAAAAGAAGTCCTGACTAACCAAACTAGAGGAACAAAAAGTTCCCTAAGAGTTCTCAGAAGAGGTCGTGGAACAGATAAGAACGTAAGTCGTGATTCGTGTCGCACCCGTACGTTAACAACTACCTTATCTAAAAGTCCAAGTTCAACTACCTTTCAAAAAACCTGTGTAGTTACGTTGTATTCAAGTCGTCTATAATTCTGTGTCTGTTTAAATTGGGTGTACCTTGTCTGTGTTTCCGTTGGTTTTGTTCTTATCTAAAGATCCACTCAGTAGGTCACGTAAACAGGGAAAGGATTCTTGTCTCACTCTCAAAAAAGGAACAAAGATTAAACTTATAAGACTGGTAGTATTTTCGGGTAAAGGAGGAAACTCCCTTCCCTTCCTCAAAGGATCATTTGTCTCTTATTTGGTGGTTTTAGAAATTGTACTTTGTTAAGTATCGGATCTTAACATATCGTAAGGAGCTGATATACGGATATTGAACGTTATACAGATATCCAAGTGAAGATTTTAATGAAGAAAAGGGTGTAAAACTCTCGATTTAAGGGGTTTACGGAAAAAAAAAAAAGTGAAAAATAAAACATGACCTTATATCGACTAGTTCTGACGACCCTCTTTATAGTCCTTGGAGTCTATGTGTCTACTGTGGTGGGAATACCGTCTTTCGTTTTTCCTTGACTTCTCGGAGAACTACTTTCACTTTCTCCTCTCGTTTTTTCAACCGAATTTTGAGTTGTAAGTCTTTTGATTCTAGTACCGTAGACCAGGGTAGTGAAGTACCGGTTATCTACCCTTTTGTTACCTTTGTCACTGTCTGAAATAAAAGAACCCGAGGTTTTAGTGACGTCTACCACTGACGTAGGTACTTTAATTTTCTGTGAAAGACGAATCTTCTTTTCGATACCGTTTGGATCTGTCGTATAATTTTTCGTCTCTGTAATGAAACGGTCATTTGCAGGTATATCAGTTTCGATACCAAAAGGGTCATTAGTAGACACCTACACTCTCAACCTGGTATTTCTTCCGACTCACGGTTTCTTAACTACGAAAGGTTGACACTACAACCTCTTCTGAGAGTTCTCAGGGAAGCTGACGTTCATCTAGTGTGGTCAGTTAGGATTTCCTTTAGTTGGGATTCATCACTAACTTTCGTGACTACGATTTCGACTTCGAGATTATGAAGCCGGTGGACTAAGCTTCTCGACTAAGTAATCTTTTCTGGGACTACTACATTTTATAACTTCCGTCCTCCTCTTCCCCTACTGTCTCCTACTCTACCAACCTACCGTAGTAGTTTAGTTACCTGTACTCAGACTCGTTTGAGGTCCTCTGTCACTTCCTGTCCCTTCGGACCGTACGACGTCAGGTACACCAGTCTTTCTCAACCTGCACTGACTCACTGACTTGTTGTCGTTTATCGGTTAATTGTTACAACACTATCAAAGTCCACTTGTCACTTCCCTGAGTCGGTATGTATATGTACATAGGTGAGAGGGGGTTTGAGACGAGGGTAGGTCCGACGGTGTATCTCTCGTCTCAATAGATACGATATGTCATCCAGGAATAACCAATAGGTAAAGTTTATATCGTGACATATGGACAGGTAGGGTTTAAGGACTTGATAGGAAAGGGGGATAGGAAGGGGTAGTGTTGTAATATCAGTGTTACTACAGGTTGCACAAAGACTCCAGAGTTTTGGAGTTTGGGTTACCATCTCTTGAGTCTCGAAGAAACAGGAGATGGTATTCCAGATGTGTTAAGTCAAGGGTGAAAGTGTTTTAGACGTAAGAAAGATAATGATAATAAAGAAACCGACGTGGTGTTTCGTACGTCCTAGAATTCGAGGGTCTCGTCCCTTGTTTGAGCGTGGGGGACGTCACCTTCGTACCTCAGGATTGGTGATCTGGTGGTCCCTTAAGGGTTTTATTCGTAAGTATAGGTCCTTCCTGTCTTAAGTGACATGGAGTTCACATTCGTTAACACATAAAATTTACAAACGGTAAAAAAGTCTGTTCTTAAGTTGGTTGATTAAAAAAAAACTTTGTAAGTAGATTTCTATAAAATAACAGAAAAAAAACGTAAAGAAAAATTGGTAAATTTATAACTTCACACCAATTAAATATTACAGTATAATCGTAGTACATATGTCAATTCACTAAATCGATATACATATATAAAAAAAGGTCTAAGGAAATGTAGTATCCAAAGATGTTCTACACGACATGTCATCCAGGAACGACAAGTAGAGAAAATATGTTTCATCAAACATATACAATTAAGAAGTGTATATAGTATGTGTGTGTGTGTGTGTGTGTGTGTGTGTGTGGGGTAGTGATAGGGGAGACTATTTGTATTTAAACAAAAGATGCAAACACTCAGATAAAGTCAAAACCTTTATTCAAGTACATATAATAAAAAAAGTTAAAGTGTACATTCACTGTAGTATACTACAAACAGAAACCGTATGAAGTGAACCATCTATTAGAGATCCAGGTAGGTACAACGACATTTTCCGTAATAAAGTAGACTAAAATACCGACTCGTTATAAGGTAACATATATATGCATATATATATGGTTTATGAAAAATAGGTAGGAAGACAGTCACCTGTAAATCCAATGAAGGTACAGAACCGTCAACGTTTACCACGACGTTACTTGTAGTCCCACGTATATAGGTCTACTCAACCCCAAAAGAGGTCTATATACGGGTCCTTACCTTAACGACCCAGTATACCATTGAGATAAAAATTAAAAAGTTCCTCGGAGGTATAGTAAGAGGTATGATTAAAACATGAGATGGGTCAGAAGAAGTACGTCACTGTTGGGTCACCAGATACCCTCAGATTTACCAACCTCGAACCATCCTCTACGGGGTGGGTTTCCTCTAACACGCACACGCACACACACACACAGTCACACTTCCCTCTCTCCCCTTAAAAAACGGAAGGATCTAAAAGACCTTTACGGTACTAGACAAAACAGGAGTAGAATTTATTTGACTTAATGTTCGACCTTTATACAGTCAAGGAACTTTTTCCTCTACATGTTCCATGTAAGGTAAGGGTCTAGTTTAATTTGTTAAACGACGTTTCTCTAGGTGAAAGTACGTGTGACTTCGAGTAGACTCGAAGGGACGTCATTCGTTCCTGACATCCGTCCCTTTCGATGTAAAAGGTTTACGGGTCAGGGAGGAGACTTAGTACAAGTAAAAGGGATTTATAAAACGGGTAAGAATGTCAACTCCCTAATAATTTGACTATAAAAGAGGACAAAGGAAAAAGAGGAAGTGAGATGAAAAGATTTGGTGTTTCCTCTTTTAATAAGAGTGTCCAGTCTCTTTAATCCGTTGGACTCCTTTTAAGAAGACTGAAACCTTCGATACGGTACCCGTCCTCTCAAGATTTCTTAAAAGTGGTCTGAACCTAAGTGTACACCGATCTCAACTCTCGAGGTCGACCGAAGTGAACGGAAGTGGGACCCAAAGAGTGTAAACTCACCGGTGACCTTACATCCTCTGAAGAGGGTTGTACAAACTTTTGGTCCAGAAGACTCTCGGCCCACTGAAGGTCCTGACGAAATGTGTCGACGCGACCCTGTACGTTTTGAGGAATCGGTACACACTAACCGAGGTAGTAAAATCATGAAAACTACCAAAAATTTAGATGTAAGTTTATAGAAAGGTTGGATGGTCAAAGATTTTAACTTTTAAAGTCGTAATCTCTAAGTTAATATGAGTTGTTTAGTACATGTATGCAAAGTGTAGGAGTTGTGGACTTTAGAAGGGACGACCTGATACTGGTTAGACTTCTTGTTCTCGTACCAAAAGTGGAGACATGGTGGCCTCGAATCGGGTCGATGACCACGTATCAACAACAAATCAACGAGTTAGCACAGGCTGAGAAAAACGTTGGGGTACCTGACATCGGGTGGGCCAAGGAGGTAGATACCTTAAAAGGTCCGTTCTTATGACCTCATCCATCGATAAGGGAAGGGTCCCGTAGACGGACTGGGTCCCTAGTTTGGGTTCAGAGGACGTAACCGTCCACCTAAGAAATGATGACTTGGTGGACCCTTCATCCACGAATTATTTCTATTAAATCAGTTTCTTATTTCGTTACTTACCTCCAAGTTGTATCTGGGTTGTGATAGATCCGTCTGGAATACCTTCCCTCCTCTTTTCCTCTCTCTTTCCTTCTCTTTTCCCCCCTTCTGCCCTTTCCTTTTCTTTCTTCACCGTCGTTTTATATGTCGTGACTAAGAGGTTTTTCCGCTTTAAAGGGGCGTACTTCATTAACTCCCTATTACTTTAAGTCACATATATCAAGGGACTCGACTTTCCATTTATTTAGTTACTCTGTCATTTTAACTCAAAAACGTCCGTGCACGTACGCACGTACACACACACACACACACACACACACACACCAAATCCCCTCCCCACCCAACCCCATCCTTTTATTTCTTGTGTATCAGATGACAGTTTCCCAACGACCAGACTAAAACGGTCCAGTCGACATAGATAAGTAGTTTGAGTCAATTAACGATCTCAGACCTGAGGAAAAACGGACTCATTTACTTCGGATTTTCTAAAAAAATCTCAAATATGGAAACAAAAGAATCGAGAAGACTAACACGACAGTCGGTTTCCGTAACCGACGTGGGGAAAGAAAGTTGTGAGGGGTCCCCCAACAAGACAAATAGTTCGTTTATTAACCACACGTCGTTTCTGACGGAGGTCGAGGCTCTTTCGGTGAGACAACTGAACGATTGGATAAACTCCTCCACTGTTTTAGTTAGAAGAGACGTCCTTAGGTATGTCGCCTAGATCCGAGGAGTTCAGAGTAAGAAACGGAGAACCTAATTAGGTCACGGAGAGGTCCACTTTCTTTACCCTGTCTACTAAGGGGGGAGGGGTAAAGCAACGGGAGGAGTAACAGTAACGGTACGACAGATAAATTAAAGTAGGGACCTGGGACTTTAAAGTGACGTGTAAGTACCGTTCGGGTAGATAAACTGAACGTAAAAAAGGTGTTTATAACCCACATTCCTGTAAAGTCAATTTGTAGACCTTTGGGTACAGTGTTCACATCCGGGTATTTGTCGGACTTTTAGGGTAAGAAGTGTCTTGAGATTTCAAACCGAAGAGGGGGTTCTTTGGGAATGTGTGATGTGTCCCGAAGACGGAGATACGGGATCTTTAGTGAAACTTTCTTGACGAAACTTTTAACTCGTTTGGTTCTTTTGCGACCATTCTTCCTTCCAGTGGGACATATCTGATTTTCTCTTCCGTACAAGGTTACTTTACGACTGTATCAAACAGTAACAGATCTAACTAATACTGTAAGGTCATTGTGCTCTATAAATAGAAACTCAAGACGTGTTACACATGTATTTAGAATGTGTAAACAAGTTGTAAATGACGGTAATAAATATTGCCAGACTCTCATGACGTCTACAATTCTGGGTACGATAGACAAAATGTAGTTTTTGAAGACCTTCTATTCCTGGGTTGAGACTTGTTACAAAAGTTTGTGTCTCCAAAGATTGGTGTTGGTGTATAGTTTAAGTAGTCCTTTCGAGAGAAAATTTTTTATAACTAACGGTCGGGTAGGGGTTTAAAGACTTAGTCCTACAGACTTTCCACCGAGAATCCTAGAAACGAAAATTGGTGTACGCACGTACGATTCAGCGAAGTCAGTATAGACTGAGAAATACTGGGATACCTGACACCAGGTGGTCCGAAGAGACAGGTACTCTAAGAGGTCCGTTCTTATGATCTCACCTAACGGTACGGGAACAGGTTCCCTAGAAGGGTTGGGTCCCTATCTTGCACACAAAGACCACAGAGGACGTAACCATCCGTTCAAGAATTGGTGATCGTGGTGGACCCTTCGGGACGAAAATTGGTGTAAGGGGTCATTAGTCGTTGGTCGAGCTGGGACCACGTCCTCGTCTCAGTTCTGAGTGTTCGGTCGATTCCGTCGACTCTAACAATACTCCCAGAAAATCTACTTTGACTTGGTCGGAGGTCTAGAGGGACTTTCGTCTTGAGGGGTCAAAAATACTCTTGATCCACTTTCTTTGGAGTGTAAGGGTTCCTCACCTTTTCTAGAGTTTCTTCCGTAAGGGACTCAATTCCGAGGTTTTCTTTAAGTACCGTCTCTAGTTGAGTGGGATGTGGAGGGTCGTTATAGTAGGGGAAGAGGGTCGATGGGAAGGAGGTTAACAGGAAGGTGGGTACCGAAGGACACTTGTGCTCCTCCTTTTTCATTTTTAGAACTTTCCAGAGAGTCCTAGCAAGGTCACTGGGTGGGTCAATGGTTTACGACTACAAACGAGGATAAGTTGTAAATGGGTCCAAGAACGAAAAGTGGAACAGACGTAGGGGTTTTCTCTGTCACGAGGTCAAGCACGGTATTCGTCACTTCTGTGAAAACTTGACTTGTGTTCAGAGCAGGGAATAAAGTAAATAATATTTTGGGTGTCCTTGGGACCTCCGGTTTTACTAAGGGACATGCGGCGGAAGGGGGGGAGGTATAGTGGGAGGAGACGTGTACCTTCCTCATGTCTGCACTACCCGAGACTCTTAGAAAGGTTAAGAGTGACGGAATAGAGACCACTGAAATGAGAGAGAAAACGACAGAACAAAAAACAAAACAAAACAAAAAAAGTCAAGAGGGAAAAATACGACACTTCTGGTGGTCGTTTAGGATTTTACGAGAGGAAATCGTTTCGTCTTTCTCGAGTCAGTACTACGATTTGACTGGAGTACGACCCGAAAGTCTGGGAAAAGAAAAACTTTGAGAAGGTCTTGGATAGTGAGGTCTCTGTACGTGAGAACGGAGATTCTAGAAATATCGAGATAAGAGTAGTCGTGGATGTTCTTCTGGTGAATGACGGGAAGAGGCTCTGGATGTCGACGAAAAAACAGACGTCGGGATTTACCATGACCAAAGAGGAAGAGGGAGAGGGTGGGTGGTAAGGAGTAGGCAGGCTGAACCCAGTCGGTCACCGTTCAGTTCCCGTTCATACTTTGTTTAAATGTCAAGGGGGAGGACGGTGTCCAGAGATAATCACAATTAAAAAAGGTCGAAAGAGGGATTTCGAACCTATAAACATAAACCCTAAGGACAGAGTGTCTACATAAACAAACAAGCCAAGGCCCGACTTGAAACAATTCAAGGACAGAGAAGGGTGGTTCCCTCCTAGAAATTTAAACCTTTCAAGACAGAACCTAGAAACGACGACAGGTGGTTGTGGAGGACAAGGCCTTGGGTACTCACCGAACCTCTCCTCCAGCCTCTCCCCACTTTGAGACGAGAGGTCACCAAGTGAGACGCTTATAGGTCGGTCAGGGGAGGTGGTGTGCGTGGTTATAACCGTTGGTTGTAACGTCGACGATGGTGGTGAGGAGGACCGGAGACCGGTAAAGAGGTCGTCCCTTGACCGACGTCAGGGAGGGTTTTATTAGACGGGTGTAGAACTTTACTTTAAATGTTCCTCAGGATAGTGTAAAAGGGATTTTAGGGTTTAGATATTGTAGTTGTCTTGAGGAAAGTAGGATAATGGCTCATTAAGACACTTACCTTTTTCTTGTCCCCTTTTCTTTTGGTTGGGTAGGAGGGGGTGGGTGACTCCAAAGGTACGAAAGAGAAATCAAACAGACATCCTGACCGGACAGAGAGAGGGACGTCTCCGGAAACGTGAAAGGGGAAACACTAGGCCAAGACAAAAGGTGCCACGAGACCACGTATCTTGTCACTATGACAACTAATCTCTAGGTTTGTAAGTGGTCCGAGAACTTTTAAATGTTGTGGAGGTAAAGACGAGAAGGGAGGTCGATCCCAGAACCACGGATTACAAAAACACGCGAGTCAGCACAGACTGAAAGACATCAGGGTACCTGACATCGGGCGGTCCGAGGAGACAGGTACCTTAAAAGATCCATTCTTATGACCTCATCCCACGGTAAAGGATGAGGTCCTCTAAAAGGACTGGGTTCCTAACTTGGACACAGAGAACACCGAAGACGTAACCGTCCGCTGTCGCCTAACAAATGGTGATCGCGGTGGACCTTTCGGATTACATAAACAGGTCATCCATAAGAGACTTTACACTGTGAGTTCCACACCGGGCACCGGACTCCCACCCTCCCAGAGACTTTTCCACCGACGTCAAAGTGGGCGAGGGGTCGAGAGAGCACTGTAGACACCCCAAGGTTCAAGAAAACATGATTTCGATTTATACTTAGGAAGATAAATCGACTCTTTTATTTTATACCGGTATGTCGTCAAAATCTCCTTTCTTTCGTGTTACTTAGGTCAGTGATGGTAAAGTGTTTAAGACTTTCAACCCCTTAAAGACGAGAGACCTTACAGTCACCCGGTTCGACTGTTTACCTAACAAGAGAAGGTAGACCCATCAACCGTAGGACCCCTACATTGACCATAGTCTAAGATGACGGAACTGTTTGGGACTTCGATACGTCTAGTTTAGGATAATATCGTAGGAGGTTCCCGACAGACATATATAGTACGACTTAAAACGACGTGGTTTCCAAACCACTTTCCCCGGCTGACGGAACTTAGGAACAACAACGGGTCTCCCAAAGATCCGTTCGTCCCTCCCAGGGACCTCTTCGGTTTAAGGACCACGGCGTGTGAGAGTGCCCGTCTGGAGACACCGGAAGTCTCCTCGTCGTGTACAGTCGGTGTAAAAGGTCGGGCACTCTCTTTGTCTGTCTGTCTTTCTACGTCTTTGTCTCTAATTCAGGTTCCGTGAGTTTAGGACCCGAGTTAGTAGTATGGGGTCAATGGACCTCACCTCAAATTGTCCGATAAGGGACTGGGTTTTATACAGGGTTCATAAGACCGGATTTAAGGTACCCAATAGACCAAAAGAATACGAATTATCTTTGGAGTTTGAGTAGGGTTCGACCTTGAGATATCTAAGACCCGGACGTACTCTTGAACCCTGACCGTCCGTGGAGACCTAACCTCACTGGAGGGGGATGGAGGGTGGAGAAGATTAAACCTAGGACGTAGAAGGGACAGGGAAGGTTATTCCACCTTTGAACTGTACAAAGGTGGAATAAGAGTCCTAAGTTCCACTGGTACGTTTAGGTCTGACGGACCCCGAGGGTCCGGACTCCGACGGAGTCAAGTTACTGAACCTTGACCGATAAAAACTACTTCCGGATTCAACATAGTCTGGAAAGGACATAAGGTAGGGTTTTACAGTAAAACTCTTCGAGTAACTGTTGTGTGTCGACATCTCTTCACAGAGGAAAGAAGTACAAAATATTAGAGGTTTACTTTTTATTCTTTAGTGTTAAGGTTACTTCCTAGATTCGAAGAACTGTCCTTATGTGTGTTCGCACTAGTGTGTGTCTGTGTGAGTGTGTGTGAGTCTGTGAGTTCAACAGGTAACACTCTACTTTATATATTTGACTTTTACACCTACAGATCTTTGGACCTAAGGTGATGACCGAGGTCGTGACGGAACGACCCACTGGAACCCTTTTAGTCAAGTGAGAGACCTGGGTCCGTAAGAGAAAGTTGAAGTTATATACTCCGACTTTTTTTAGGTTCTTCAATGTCGGAACGGTTGGACTAGTAAGTAAATCGGATTTTCGTACTAGTACTAAACGTATTTTAGTGAGTGTATCGGACCTTATATCACCCCTACAATCTTCTAACCCTACCGACTCGTTTCTCCCGTTTATGTATAAGAAATATAATAGTTCGAATGACGTGGTCTCTGAATCTGATATCGGTGAAACAGTGAACTCCCTACTGAGTGAATCTTCTGATCAAGTCAAGGGAGGTCACCCTTTCCATAAACCATTATCTTCTCGGGACATGTCGTTACGGAAAAGATATTTTGTAAAGTTTCGGAATTTTAGGACGGAAACTTTAGGTTTAAGGTCACGCCACTCCACTTGGATAAGAATAATTTTTACAAGGTATACGATTTTAATTAATCGTTAGTCGTTCCCCTTTCCTTACTCCAATAAGTCAAGTCAAGTCAGTGAGTCAGCACAGGCTGAGAAACACTGTGGTACCTGACGTCGTGCGGTCCGAAGGGACAGGTAGTGGTTGAGGACCTCGAACGAGTTTGAGTGCAGGTAGCTCAGTCACTACGGTAGGTTGGTAGAGTAGGAGACAACAGGCGAAGAGGAGGACGGAAGTTAGAAAGGGTCGTAGTCCCAGAAAAGGTTACTCCAATGATCACCAGGAAAAAAACGGACCTACCCCTTCTCAATCCGACCCCTCCTCTGTCCAGAAGATCACAGGAAGGTTGGTAGTTTAGTCCTACACAGAGTAACTCTTCTATCCGAGGCTTCCATGGGAACCCTACTCATCTAGAGAAGTGTTTCAAATTCTCATCCCTAGGAGACATTTCAGTACCGTAGGGGTCGGTACGGGTGAAATAAGGTTCCAGTCCAAATGTGGACACGTGATCTAGACCTTTCACGGAACAGTAAACGGGGACCAAACCGAGGTGGGAAAGGGACGACATCTTGTTATGAGTACTATGTAATTGACACTCATTGACATCCATTGTCGTTCCTCCTACCTAAGTTTCTACCGAATGTACAGAAAGACCTGTTGGACAAGAGAACAAGGTGGCGGTCGTAGGCTTCAGGGAGGGAGGTGACGGGAGAAGGAAGTCGGGAGTCTCTGTCAGGTGTAAGGGTCGAATCTGTTACGTAAGAACGACGGGACTGTGTGTGGTGGTGTCACCCGGTTCGTTCGACAACTCTCTCGGTTCGATGGGTGGGTTGTGATCCGAAACCGACTTCCGTAACTCGGTCCGGTACCACAGTATCGACAATTCCAGAGAACTATTCGGTGTAGTTAAGTTGAGAATTTTAACTAGTACCGTAACAACTACTTCAACTACTCCCAATGTAGTCTGACTTAGGGAGGTCTCGGGTCTGACTTACTAAAAATTAAGCCTGTTCAGACTACAAATTGAGAGAGAAGAGACACCTCCGTCGACGATCTGGGTTTACACCTTACCCGAAGTCGTCCGTGTTCAAACAACCAATACCCTATGTGGTAGTGTCTTTCTACCGAAGGTATATAGCCTTTCAGAGATTGCTTTGAAACCCCAAGTAAAGGTAGTGAAGATTTGATGGTGAATAAGACCTAATAAAACTTGGTTACAAACTACAGGTACGGAAGGTATTTATCCTAAGTAGGTAAGTAAGTTTGAACATAAATCTTGGAGGACACACAGTACGTGACACAATCTACACATCGTATAACTCTAGTTCCTCTGTACAGGGAAAGAAAGTTTCTCGCGGAATTTCCCACTACATATATGAATAAAGAGAATTCTTCTACCGACTTTCTGATGGTATACTTGGAAGGTTTCGGTTATTGATGGTTTTACAGTAGTACTCGATATTACTCGTGAGATGGACGTCCCTGTTACTAAAACGACGACGACCGGGTGGGAGAGACCTAATAATTCAATACCATTTAGTCTGTTTACAAAAAGGAGAAGGTGTTAAGGAGTACACAGTATCTGTCAATTGTCGACTGTTTATCTTACTTTGTCTCGATGTCTGAGATGTCAGAGATGTTCTGTAATGAAAGACAATACTAATGAATAACATTATAGTTATAATTATTCATTTAGACTCACGAATAATTCATGGTCACTTTTTCACTTTCACAATCAGTGAGTCAGTATAGACTGAGAAACGTTAAGGTACCTGACATGGGGAGGTCCGAGGAGACGGGTACCTTGAGAGGTCCGTTCTTATGACCTCACCCATCGGTAAAGGAAGAAGTCCCCTTGGAGAGTTGGGTCCTTAGTTTGGGTCCAGAGGACGTAACATCCGTCTAAGAAATCGCAGACTCGGTGGTCCCTACGGGGGTGATTCATGGTCCTTATCAAGATTTACGAGATATACGTAATAGAGTAAATTAAGATTGTTAGGATTCTCCATTTATGACGGAAATGGGATAAAAGTAGGACTGAAATGTCTACGTCTTTAACTCTGAGTTTGTCTGAACACATGAAAATAAGGGACGTTTCTAAAGGTCTCCGAGGGTAACTCTTGACGACTGGACCAAGTTCGAGGAACGAAATACTTCGTGCAGGTAAGTCCGAGACAGAGGTCAGTCACCGATATAATAAAACAGCTTGTTATCGGTGTTTGGGTTTAATACTCTAGTAAATCAGTGAATTGTTTACAAATAAAACTTAATGGCACACTACTCGTATGTCACAACTTTGATTGTGTCCGAGACGAGAGGCCTCCGAAAGTTGTACTCTCTCCTCTAAAATTTTACTTGTCTTTCTTCTATCTTTTGATACTCCGTGGCTTGGGTGACCCGAAGTTATCGTGTCTCAGGTCTGACTCTGACCGGGAAGTCGAGAGGGTGAAGTTTGAGGACGTCGACCTGAGAACTCAAGGTCTGGGAATCATACCGAGTGTGGAACCTTAACACGGGAAGACACTGGTCGAAGAAAGGTGCTCGTGGGTCCAGTAGTCGTAGTACCCATTTTATTGTGGTTTTGAATGAGACACTTCGGGTCACCTTGACTGCTGTACTTCTTTTGTGGGTTACCCCTACCGGTCTTCATTGTTCTTGGACTTCATGTTGATGACCCTTGAGTATTTCTTAGTGATCTTTCTCTTCGGGTTCTTAAAACGGACCTACTAGTCTTTAACTTGTCCTTCCTTGACCTCCCCTCGATACCAGGTTTTCAATATGCTAAGCGAGATCGTACTCTCGGTGTCTCTAGAGTCGAATCCTGTTGGGGTCATGGGAGTCCCGAGAGTTTCTTTGTAGTCTCCAGCAGTCTAAAGAGGCATCGACCATACCTCCGAGAGGTAGGAAGACACGTGTCCTCGACGGGATACGACCCAACGTAAACCCTAAGTCACGAAGTAACTATTCAGACGTAGGAATCACACAGAAACCCAAGACACAAAAGAGACCGACCACACTAGAAACGAATAAAGAATAGCCGTTTTACGTGGTTGTAGTACCAGTCTAAGTGATTTAGTAAGGAGTCATTTAATGGGGTCAAAAACAGTAGACCCTACGTTCCTTCTTTCGTATCAGGACCTTCTCGTCGAATACCGACCCCTGTGTCACCTCTAATACCCACCTCTGGTTTAAGGGTACCTATAGTCCATCGAGTGAAGAGTCCCTCCATCCTATCTATTGAAGAAAAAAAAAAAAAAAAAAAATTTAAAATTTTAGAAATTAAGAATGTACGCAAGGGTTTGTACTTGGGGGGAGGGTGGAGGGAGGGGTATTGTAGAGAGACCCAGTAGGGGTACGTGGTCGAGGTTCGTACGACATAGGACGTAGTCTATATCTGACCGCTAAGTTAAGAATGTACTATCATATGTACAATCTTACAGTAAGAGGGTTTAGTAGGGTGGGAGAGGGAGGGAGACTCAGGTTTTCAGGTAATATGTGTAGACACAGAGAAAGGGACAGAACGTATGTCCCGGTAGTAACGGTAGAAGGATTTAAGGTATATATACACAATCATATGACATAGCCACAAAAAGAAAGACCGAATGAAGTGAGACATATTAGCCGAGGTCAAAGCAGGTAGAGTAAACGTCTACTGTACTAGGAGATGTACCTTTTGGGATTTCTGAGGTGGTCTTTTAATGATCTCGATTAGTTACTTATATCATTTCAAAGTCCTATATTTTAGTTGTGTGTCTTTAGGGAACGTAAGGATATGTGCTTATTACTCTTTCATCTTTTTCTTTAATTCCTTTGTTAAGGTAAGTGGTAACGTTGCTTTTCTTATTTTATGAATCCTTATATAGATGGATTTCTTTGATTTCTGGATATATATCTTTTGATATTTTGTGACTACTTTCTTTAGTTTCTCCTGTGATTATCTACCTCTTCCTATCTATTGAAGAGAGAGTGACCCTCCAGACTCGAGGTCAAGACGAGGACATTGAAATGAGTACCGTTAGGAGAACTTTGTTTCTTGAGACCGAAGAGAAGGTGTGAGATACAATTTCCGTGTCGTTGACCGTGATCAGTAGTTGTGTCCGTTGCCGTGGTAGTAACTTGTCTAACGAAGTGACCGAAGACCTTAACCGTTACCCTTCTGTGAGTGACGGTGATTCTGACTCGTGAAACACACGGAACACCTTTTTCACCGGTGAAGTGGTCGTAGGAAAAGAAAGAAAAAAAAGAAAAATTAAATAAATAAAATTAACCTCCGATTAATGAAATGTTATAACATCAGTAAAAACGGTATATAACTGTACTTAATCGGTACCTACATGAACACAAAGGGTAGGACTTGGGGGGAGGGTAGAGGGCGGGGTAGGGTAGGGAGACCTAGTAGGGTCACGTGGTCGGGACTCTTGGGACAGAGTACGTAGCTTGGACCTGACCACTAGACAAAGTGTATACTATTATATATACAAAGTAACGATAAGAGAGTCTAGTAGGGTGGGAGCGGGAGAGGGTGTCTCAGGTTATAGTGGTGTGGTCTACCGCGTCACCATTTCTTAGACGGACGGTTACGTCCTCTGCACCCTCTGCACCCAGGTTAGGTGCCCAACCCCTCCAGTGATCTCATCCTTTACCGTTGGGTGACATCGTAAGAACGGACCCTTTAGGGTGCCTGTCTCCTCAGAACGTCCAATATCAAGTACCCCAGTGTTCCTCAACCTGTGCTGAGTCGTGTCGTCGTCAGGTACTTCATACAGGATCTAAGGCGGTGGAAGGAGTGACCACAGCGACACCGGGTACGTGGACACCTGGAGGACCACTAAAAGTGACAGTGAGGTAATTCCTGTCTTTATACCCACCGGTTCTTGACGGACCTCTACTTGGACCTTCGTCACTTCTGGAGTCAAGACGAAGACAGTAAACGAGACTGTTCTGACTGGGAGCCTGAGTGTCGTCTTGGGTACCCACTACACTGTTAGTCTAGATACGTCGAGTGTGTGCCTCTTGTCTTTTTGGTTGAGGAACGGATGTCGAGACCTTAGACCCGAAGGAATAAGTTCTATTATTGTGATACATTAGTTCAACTCAAGTTTGGTCCTGTCCTCATTGGTGGTACTTCCACCAACCTCTACGGAATCTTTGACGGGAACCTTTAAGAGTCTCCAGTAAAACTCCCGACACTATCTTTAATCCTTTAATTTGGTGTTGTACGGACCTTAGGGAAAATTGAGATGGTTGTTTAAAGTCGGGGAGGGGGTTGTACTCTACCTGTCGGGGTCACTGTCTACGACGGAGTGTCACTCCTACCCCTGGGACTCTTCTACGATCTCTTCGCGTCGTGGTAGTAATCACTCCAGGATCTCGTCGGAGACCAGTTCGCGTATCGAGTCCGGAAGGTGTGTCACGGGTACCTCGATCCCCCGGACCCTCTCGGTGGAAGACCCAAAGACAGAAGAGATGGACGGTCGGAAGTTCGAGGGTCTTCGGATGTGTAAACTGTCTACAGTACTGGAACGGGTAGAGGTTGAAGACGAAACACCGAAAACAGTTCCTAACTAGGAAAATCACGGGACACAGACTACGTGAGTGGTTTGTGGTCCCACGACCCCTGTCCCAATAATACCAGTGTCCACTAGCCGGGAAGTAATTCTTGCAATGACGGTCTCTTACATCCACTCTATCTACCACTTTCTGTATCTTTTTACGTAGTTGTGACGATCCCTGGTTCATATGTTTGTCCCACTTTGGTGGCACTACTGATCATACCTCAACTTCTCGATGTAGTTTCGTGGACCTACTTGAGAATTGACTGGTGAGTCTTTGGTGGAAACAAGGAGGTCGTCTTCGACTACTGACTACACCCGACTCTCTCTGTCCTACGTAACAACGACGTAGTCTCCTACCTCAGTCGCGAAGAGGTAAAGATTTCTTACGTCTACAACTCCTGTCGTTTAAGATTGTGTAGGTCTTTACGTTCGGTGTATCAGACTGACCACACTCTCACTGTAGAAATGTAGAGATCCATGTCCCACTCCTTCCGACGGATTAGACACCGTTAGATTTCTAAATTAAAAGGATTTCTTCTAATCACGAATATGAGACTGGGTCTTGTAACGGTTCGAAACGGGAAAAAAAATAAATGTAATAACAGTCCGAATGGGACGAGGGACCGTAGTAATGGTAGAATAAGTAATGGTTGAACCCGGGTCTGTATTGAGAGAGGTCGAATACCCTTTCGACTTTCGTTGTAATACTTGGCCTACGGGACGGTATTCTTCTACCTGTCTGACCACTCGTTCGGTAAATAGAACATAAGGACGACTATGTGACCGGAGTACGTTCGGACCCTCGAAAGTAACAAATACAGTGGTACTTACGTGTCTCATCTAATTCCAAGTTGTAAGAGTAATTGGAGACTCCGTTACCCCCTTGTTGTCGTACATACTGTTCCTTTTAACAATACCTGTTTTTACCTGTCTCATAGTCTCTTTTATGGGTCTTACATATCCGATGTGTCGACGAGAGAGACCGTAGTACTTGATCGTTTATCGTATAGACTAGTACTTCTTCTGGACCTCGTTAAAGTAGAAGGTTGTGCCAGAAAAGTCTTTATTTCAGTAGACCCATCCCCAACAGAGTGGCGAACAGTTCCGTCATTAGGAGAGGATATCGGAATCTTCACAGTGTCGGGACCTAAAATGATGGACCGAATCGTATTATTTATCAGACACCTATACCTTGTATGCATGAAGAACAAGCCCACATATTACTACACACTTTTGAAGAGTAGTCTGAAATAACACCTTAGACAACTCTATTACACAGTGATTATGGTAGTGAAACGGATTCACAAGTTTGAAGTGTAATCACTACTGGAAACCAAGAGAACACGTCATTACTACAGTAGGTATAAATATAGTCTCTTTCTGTTTTTGATATACTTTCCGTGAGTTAACTGTAAAACATCAAATATCGACTCCAAACTGATAAATACTTACTGAAATTAGAGATAGAGGTCAAAATTTTATACACTTAAAGTTCCACTACTATATACCTTCTTTGTGAATAAACATACATGTATCTAAAGATTCTATAATTTATTAGAACGCATTGGGTCTATAGACGACCCTAGAGGGACTAGAATTCGAGAGTCACGTACGCACGATTCAGCGAAGTCACCACAGACTGAGAAACACTGGGATACCTGACTTCGGACGGTCCGAGGAAACAGGTACCCCTAGGAGGTCAGTTCTTATGACCTGAGCCAACGGTACGAGAGGAGTCCCCTAGAAGGGTTGGGTCCCTACCTTAGACGTAGAGAATACAGAGGACGTGACCGTCCGTCCAAGAAATGGTGATCACGGTGGGTCCTTCGGGAGTGGGAATGATGACCCTACGGTCAACCCGAAGAAGGTTAAGGACGAGGTTTTGGTTTAAGGTTCAGGTGAAACGTATAGGATTGAGTTCCCCGACATGACTTGTTTTCTCAGAAAGTAAGTGGTCCTTCGGTAACACCAAACTTTATCATTATAGATAAAGAACTTTTTGTAAACGTTTCGTGAAAAGTCGTGGTTGCAATACGGTTAGTACAAAGTACGAAAGTTGAATTTAAATAAGTACACACCCTGTGTGTAGATACAACCGTCCCCGGGTCTTTCTGGAGCAAATTTTCATTTTCTGTAAAATCTTTTGTTTGTTTACTTCTATCTTTCATAATTTACTGTATGATTTCCAGGTCTTTCTAATAGACATTCATTGAAGATTACAGGGAAAGCTAGAATTAAAAGGTACTAAGATCCAGTACATGGTACTACAGGTCAATCCTTGAATCTTCTCCGAAGTTCGTCGTCCATGTGCACCGATCTGAATTTCTTCTCTGTCCCAGTTTCATTCTCTCTGTTACAAAATTCTTTTCAACTTGTCTAGGGTTAAAGGAAACTTACTTAGTCTTTTGAAATGTTCTTTAGTTATAACCCTCAAACTTCAAAGACTCTGTTAGAATTAATATAAAATGAGAAATATTAAACGTTTTAAAACTGAAGGACAGAAAGGTAGGAAGAAAGTAAATTTGTTGTAACTAACTCCCGGAAAATACAAAGTCCGTCACACGATCCGTAGTCTTTACGTTTCCGCTTCAGGGGTCTTCTGTTCTTAAGTTCAGGTTCCCCACCTTATTTGTTTCTTTGTTTACATCGAGTCCAAGTCTGACCGTCAAGGACGTAGGGACGGAGTCAGAGACCGGAGATGGGGAGTTCAAATCCGTGTTATGAGTAGGTAAGGGATCAGATGAGTAGGGGTTCAGGTCTTACACCCAAATCATTGAGTGTAATTTGGAAAACCCTCAGTCTTATCGGGAAGTCCAGAGAAGGTATTCGACTGAAGAGGGAGTGGAGAAAGATGAGAAAAGAGAGGAGAGACGAGAGACTCCTTGTTGTGTTTAGGGGGAGGAGTAGGATGGGTGTTCTCAAGTTTCGGACAAAACAATGAACTCGTATGGGAACTCACGGTGGGAGGTGGGTACTACTGAGTTTTATGATGAAGGTTTATTTGTGACCCGGGTGGTGTCATTTCCCTAAATTTCTGCCTCCTTTCCCCCGGGGGTAGAAACGAGTTTGTTGTAACGACACGAGTCTTTACCCACCTAGAACAGGTTATTTCTGTCTTATTCGTCGGACCCACCATTTCTGATTTTCCTTAAGACCAGGTATTTTACATAAAGATTAAGAGTCACTCTGGTAAGGTCGTTACATCCCTCAACCGGGGACCTGAGTGGTTACAAACCCAATATAAAGTTGGAACTAACTCGTGGTCTTGACGTGTCACGGTTGAGGGCACACGAAACTCCTCCCGACCCATGTAATACGGAGACAAAAACAAAAAACCAGAAAAGGGGTACACAGACGTCACAAAGAAGGTAAGTTTGGTCCTGAACAGGGAGGTAGATTCGGTGTGTAACCTAGGTCGGACCCGACTATGAGTAGCCTCTTCCGTTACCGTGGGGTGAGGTCATGAGAACCGACCTTTTAGGGTACCTACCTCCTCGGACCACCCGACGTCAGGTACCCCAGCGATTCTCAGTCTATGTTGATTCGCTGAAGTGAAAGTGAAAAGTGAAAGTACGTGACCTCTTCTTTTACCGTTGGGTTCTACGATTTAAGTGAAATCCCGGTTTTACATCTTTATTAAATAAGTTTTTGCACGGTTGTTGAGGTACCTTTTGAAAGTACCTGTGGTAGGGAAGTAGGTCTAAGAGACTACCTTCCTCGAGAAAACGAGTCACCACTGTGACTTTACTCTCCAACAAGGGTACATCCCTCCTTCCCACCCGGGGCCCGACAGGGAGAAGACCCCAAGGTCATCCACACCCATAGAGACGAACAGGGAACGACTTAGTAGAGAGGGAGAGAAAAAGGAAAATATACAAGAGGAGAGTAGGTCCCAGGTGTAGAGTCAAGTCCTGAGGTCTACTTCAGACGGGTTGTCTGTGCCGTAAGAACGATTTGGTCGGATGTATCTTCTATGGTCTTTTTGTACTAGTAACAGGAGTTCATCGCCTTCTGGACTGTGGTCTGTTCCGTAATCTGAACGAATCGAGTCGTCGTCTCCTCTGTTCACCCGTGTCGTCTGTCTTCTACGATCTCTGTTTTTGTAGAAGTGATATATTTTTCTCCCAAAATCGGTTTTAACCACCACCAAATCAACGATTCAGTACAGGTTGAGAACGCTGGGATACCTGAAATCGGACGGTCCGAGAAGACAGGTACCTTAAGAGGTCCGTCCTTGTGACCTCACTCAACGGTAAAGGAAGAGGTTCCATAGAAGAACTGGGTCCTTAGCTTGGGTACAGAGGACGTAGCGTCCGTCTAAGAAATGGTTGGCTTTATGATTTCCTTCGGGTATCGGTTTTAATCTTAATCTGAAAACGTTTGTAGACTTCAATCCATGAAGAGGTTCGGGTCTTAAATGAATGATTATTTAAGACCCACTTCATAGATTAGACGCACTTCATAGTCTTACAGGACCCCCTTTCTTGAACTCGGTGTTTTTTTGACCCCTAAGTCTATATCTTTCCCCGACTTAAACCCCACACGTTCTTCGTGTATAGTTCACTTCGATTTAAACTTTCCCTCTTCACTTCTTCTTAGATGTTATTCCCATCCTTTTGTGACCTCTCAGCCTGTGTCGGGGTCCCGGACCCACAGTTTCCACTTCCATTGCCAAGACCCTTATCGAACCACCACTGGGTTAATATTAGACGGGGACAGGGTCCGTAGGACCACTGTGCACACATTTCTCGTTTCCCAAAGTACATTTGTAATTTTCCGGCACTATAAATTCCTGTACTCGTCAAGAAGTCTCTCTTGATGTTTCCTCATCTGGTAGTTCTGTTCCTTCTGTAAAGGTAGAACCGGCCTTTTGTTTTGTTGACGATAGCTTATCGCACCTCGTTTCCCTCAGGTAATCACCGGACTCCACCTTTCCAGAACTGTGTCTGAAGTCTAGTTTAAGTCGAAGTCTCTAGATCAGGTCCTGTCTCGACCACCTTGGAGTCTGAACGACCGGGTATTCTCTCATCACCGGTCCAAAACCGACCTACCTAAGTCCGTGGGTACACACCCTCGGGAACATCTAAAGGTCCCTTTCCCAGGAGAGTAAAGGTAGTAATGGTACTCCTGGTTTGAAAACGTCGGTGTTTCTACCTCTGTTAAGTTACTAAGTTAAAAGATAGACGTGGAAAAATTTATAAAAAATTTCAGTCCAAATTTTAAAAGGAAAGATTTCACATGGTATATTATTTAAAAGTGTTCGTGTATCTCAACATTTTAACGGGGATGTTAGTTCTATGTGTCGTAAAGGTAGTGGGGTTTTGTACGGGGGTACAGAGGAACTTCAGTAATGGACGAA
Organism: Capra ibex; assembly: GCA_006410555.1. Taxonomy (NCBI): domain Eukaryota; kingdom Metazoa; phylum Chordata; class Mammalia; order Artiodactyla; family Bovidae; genus Capra; species Capra ibex. Next base: position 27,274,564 of record SJYO01016970.1, on the reverse strand, counting down.
GATAGGGGTCGGAGACTGTTGGTAGTTAGAGAAAACGGAGTCACCACCGCGATCATCATTTCTTGGGTAGACGGTTACGTCCTCGGTATTCTCTACGACCAAGCTAGGGACCCAACCCTTCTAGGGGACCTTTTCCTTTACGTTGGGTGAGGTCATAAGAACGGATCTCTTAGGGTACCTGTCTCTTCGGACCACTCGATGTCAGGTTCCTCAGTGTCTCAGTCTGGGCTGATTGCGTCGAATCGTGTGTTCGTGCACACATACAAGATAAACAACGGAGAAGATCTTACATTGCATTTAATTCAGTATCGTATACATTCGAAACTCATACGAAAGAAATGGAATCTATCCCGAGAACCCTAAATAGGTACTGTAACGTGTATAGTCAGGGTACAAGAAAAAAGAACGACATGGTTATCATAAGGTTCGTACCCATGTGGTGTCAAACAAATAGGTAGACGGTTGACCACCTGACAACAACTAAAAAACAACAAAGACCAAAAGTTACTACTCCTTACTTGTAAGAGTATGCCGAAAAGCACACCTGTTTACACCAGTGGCGCTTTTATGGTTTCTCACCCTAGTGAACCCGGGGATACCGTTCGTACATAAAGTGAAATATTCTTAGTCGGTTTGACAAAAAGTTTCACTGACCTGACAGACCGTGAGGGTTCCCGGGGGTTTCACAGACTGACAATACCACTGGGGGTAAACGTGAGTGTCCGTGAGTCCTACTCTTATAACTTCAAGACAAAGACAACTGGGTCGTAGGACCTTCAGTCTTGTGGGTCTTCGTCTTAAGTGTCCGGGACCTTTACACTCAAGAGACAGTGGTTCACAGAACCCGTCCCCGACCCGTTAACGAACAGTCCCTACGTCATCCCCGATTTGGTAGACTGGAAGATCTAGAGAGGGTTGAGACCTTAGAGACTATGATAAACTTCTGTGGTGGGTGGGTATAAAGAATGTGAACCGAGCGATTTGTTTGTACACAGAACTACAAACTGTAGAAATAGTCAAACTGGTTACACAAAGGAACTCAACTATAAAAAGTACGTTAGTTAACCTAGAGAACCATTAAGGACGTTTTTCCCTTATTTAATTACCTGGTGGGTGTAGAACAAAGTAAGACAACTGGACAAACCCTGACATCTATAAAGTGAGTCAGAAAGATAGGAAGTCGAAGAGATAGACCCCGACTGTCGTGGGTCGTGGGTCTCAGACCGTCTAGTGGGGCTCGTGTCCCGACTGACTCGTCACTGTAAACATAGGTGCTGATCTTTCTGACGACGATGAGACCCGAGAGACGGTCTCACCCAAGACCTCAGATAGGCTGGTCTTAGACCTAATACTGAGAGAAGGATCGGTCTACTGGGACTCGTTCAGCGAGAGACTTAGAACCATTTTACCTGGAAGAGACGTATCCCAATCTCAATTGCATCCAGTTCGTGAAACGTGTCGCGGACCATACCTCAGGTGGGAGACCCTTTGTAATAAAAACAGAACTAACAGGGACTTGGAGGAGAGGGATAGTGATGACGAATTCCCTTGACCAGTAGAGTCAACCTACCCTTCCTAGGGGTAGAGTCGTCACCCTTATGACCCCGACCCTACATCGAGATCCGTAGTCGTCGTGTGTCCCTATCCTCCCCCTTCACCGTCCGTGTCGACCTGTCCCCTCCCAGGCGTAGTCGTTCGTGACTTCTCGAACAGAGGAGCACCACTTCGACCGGGGTCGAAGATCTAGACGTTGGAAAAGGACATTGATAGAGACTCGGGTTCCGTGTCCCGTAGAAAGACCTATTGCCGAAAGGTAAAGAAGGGTCCCGAGAAACTGAAGAGAGTTAGTATATTCCGGATCCCTTTAAAGGGGGTCTAGTAGACCCCCGGGGTCCTGGTGACTACAACCAATGTTCCCGTCGACTCATAAGAACGGACCTCTGAGGGTACCTGTCTCCTCGGACCGCCCGATGTCAGGTCTCTCAGTGTGTCTGAGACTGTGTTGACTTCGTTGACTTGTGCGTAGGTGTTCGTCAGGATTTTGTGAGAATGTTAAGTCTCTACATCCACCTAGACTGGTCCGGGACGAGTGGTCAGAAGTGGTCTCTTTAGTCTTTGAAAATTGTGGACATTTAAAACAAAAGTTTCTCTTAAGGGATCTGGTCCGGAGGTAGTAGAGGTTCTTGTATCCTTTCGGTCTCACTTGTGTGGGAAGTGGGAAGTCTCTACGGACATTTGTCAAGAGACTCGGTTGTGTCGGTTAAAGAGTGGAGGGTAGAGGTGGGGACGAAGAGGGAACCGTAGGGAGACGGGTTTGTTGTGGAAAGGCTTCGAACCCTCTGTTTAATTAGGTAAAGGAGAGGGTCGGTGCGCCATCTGGTCCTGTTACTCAAGGTCGGTTCTCGACAATCACGTCCTCGGTTCTCGACCTACTCGTCGCCTACAGTGGGGGGGGGGGGGGGGGGGGGGGGGGGGGGGGNGGGGGGGGGGGGGGCTCGGGACTGGACAGGACCTAGACCCTCTCCCACCTCTTGTACTTGGACGGGTCTCGTGGTACCCCTTTCGTGAGGACTTAACCTCACTTTCGTATACGTGAACCTAGGGTCAGAGTTGTAAAGACTCAGTACGTTTAGACTTGTTCACTACTGAAGAGGATCTGAGACACAAGCCTGGGAAGCAGATATTTTACTCCCATTACTGTCGAGGGAACGTTCTGACAAAACCCTAATCTCTAATATGTATTTTTCGTAGACCACACATCATCCATGAATTTTTGGGTATCTATGAAGACGACAACGACAGATAGAAGAACGACACTCCTAAGTTGTTTTATTAGGTAAACTTTGAGATCGTGGTTAAAGTGGTCTAAGAGTCTATATGGGGACTTTCCCCTATTCATGACCCAAGGGGAGAGAGATAATGGACCGAGGACAGAGATAGTGGACCTCTCCCCCTTCTTTGTCTAAGAAGTGAAGAGTAGTTGAGACAGGAACGTCCCTTCGGAGTCTTACTGCCTGTTCAATCTTGATCTCAGTAAACTTACCATGAAAAGTCGACGAATTGAAATCTTTGTAGAAGTCCCCCTTCAATTCCACCCGCCGACTCAAAAGTATTAGTAATAATTAAGACCTAATATCTGTAGCAAAAAGACCCGAGAGGTTTATAAGGGAGTAGGAGGGTGTGGGTGGGGTTTGGCATCTTTTAGTCCTCAACCGGAACCTGTGGCACAAGACGGAGGCGAACGACAGGTGTCCGTTATGGACAACTACCCTGTTTGTCTCCTTAGGCCAAAGGTTCCGACAGTTAGACCTTCGGTTAGGTGAACGACTTTACTAACCTTTGCCGTAGAGTTGTTGAACGTCGATTCGTTCTTCCGGAGCCGGAGGTCTCTTCGAGAGTACAATGTTTTGAACTGTCTTTGGCGGACGGATCCCCCGAATCTGTCTGTCTGTCCAGGTCCAGTGAAACAAGGACGACGTCCTTAGACCTTCCCTCTGTCTGCACACAGGTCTAGTGTCGGAGTCTATGGTGAGGTCGGTCTTCCGACCGGGTCCTCTTTCCCGACGAAAAGGACTTGGTCGGTGGAGGGAGAAGGGGTTGAGAGGTGATGTAGAGACAAAGGTTAGTGGTTCAATCTTTAGGTCGAGAGGGTGGTCTAGCGGCTCTCTCCCGGACCCACCTTGTCGTACGAAGCTCACGTTTTATCCCTTCTTTTTTTCCGTTCTCCCATCGTTCTCAAAGCTACCTAAAGTCCCTTACTGTAGAGGCAGACAGAGTAGAAGATCCTAGTCCTAGTGTTTCTGGGTCGAGGAATCTCTCAGAGACTATCTGAGTTCTACCTTCTCTCCCCTGTCCGGTATCGTCTTACGTCCCCTACGAACTTTCTCCTGGGTGTAAACACCTGTGCGAAAGTCTGGTGACTTCTACGGAAAATTTGGTCTGATGGCGTTTGTTTGTTTGTTTGACTTTCCTCGTCCGATTTTCCTCACACCTGGGAGTTTAGTCTGTGAGGGCCCTTGAAAGGACCACCAGGTCTCCGATTCCGAGGTACGAGGGCTACGTCCCCTGGGTCCAAACTAGGGACCAGTCCCTTGATCTAGGGTGTACGGAGTCACTTCTAGTTTCTAGGACACACGGTGTCGACTCTGGACCGTGTCGGTTTATTTATTTATTTTACAAAAAAATTTTGTAGTCTGTACGGACTGTGTACGAGGTGGAGTAGTAAGGGTCCTTGTACCAGGTTATGTAAACCACTACTTCCGTTAATCTCAACTCTAAGACGGTGAACCTTGGTGTTTTCGGGGTCGATGTGGGATTCAGTAAAAGGTTTCAGGGTCACACTCAATCGTCGTTTACGTCGGAGAGTTGACTCGTTGAGATCCGGACAGACTAGGAAAGAGAAGAGGTATAACGGAAGGTACAGGGAGAAAGGGTTTCGGTACGAGTAGTCGAGGAGATAGTCTCCGTGCCCCTTCTTTTTACTTCGAGTTCATAAAACAAATTACTGGTTGACGGATCTTTACAAGATTTCGAGCCTGATGTTACTCTCCTCATGTAGTTTCCTGTGTCCAGTCATGCCTTGTCCAAACACTTGTCTGACCTACCTTCCTCCTTCTTCCTTTACCTGTACCTTAGTTACTACCTACAAGAGAGGAGGGGTCTCGGTCCTCTCAACTTCCATGATAGAAGGTTATAAACGTAGGTGAATTAAAAAACACACATTAAAAGGAGGTCAAAGATAGAACCGTCTATGTCATGTACACACGGGAACATCAGTGGTACAAGTTCAAGATATTCTATTTCCTGTCTCGTGTCCAAATTCAGGACCGGAGAATGTGAATCTGGGTGACATATCTACTCTGTTGTCTCCGAGCCCTTCTAATTGTTATTGATGACGAGATACGGATGGTGGGAGGGTCTAGACTTTTTTCTCGTCTGATTTCTCTCCAGACTTTTCGATTGTCGGGGTGTATTTACGTTCTACTATAATAAGTTCCTCCACCACGACTACACAGAGAAACCGACTTAGCAGAAAAACGATATCAGACCCACCTTAGACCCTGAGTTACTGTGTACCGACTAAAGATAGTTAGGAACAAACCAATCATCACCACTGTCCAATTCTAATCGGGTAAAGGTAACGTGTCTGGGGGGAGTTGATGGTCCTTTTGGGGTCCCTAAGATTTTGAATGTCGAGTTTCGTGGATATAAGAGGGTTCAGGTGCATGTTAACTCCATATCCTATTTTAGTCTCGGGTCACTGTTAAGCGTCCCCCTGTAGACCTTCCTTCTTTTCACAATCCTATATCACAGTAAACCCTTACGTTCGAAGATAGGAACCTTTCTAATTCTAGAAGCTCTTATATGATCAGTCCTGAAAGGACCCCCGATTCACCATTTCTTAGTCGGACGGATATGTCCTCTGTCCAAGTTAGGGACCAGGTCCTTCTAGGGTGTACGGAGTCCTGTCGATTCGGGCACGCGGTGTTGAGGACTCGGTCATGAGATCTCGGCTGTCCGGTGTCGGTGACTTCGGGTGAACGGACCTCGGACTCGAGGCGTCGTCTTCAGTGTCGTCACTCTTCGGGCGTGAGGCGTCGACCTCTCATCGGGGACGAGTGACGTTGATCCCTTTTTGGGTGTGTCGTTGCTTCTGGGTCGTGTCGGTTTTATTTATGTTTTATTCATTTATTTTATTAATAAAAAATTATATGTCAACCCCCAAGAACTAATGTTTATTATCTTTACT